>JAJIBD010023402.1:0-167308 GCA_021461705.1 Cryptotis parvus | reverse complement strand
ATTCATTGATTTGCTCGAGCGGCGCGCCAGTAACATTTCCATTGGACCCTATCACGTGCCAATGTAGCCCAATGGCATCTGGTTAATTCAGGAATATGAAGAGCCTCAAACCGTTCCTTCAGGGTCTTGACAAGGAAATCTGACCATCTTGTAGGTGGGAGGCCACGTGATCTTTTGATATCCAGTGGGATCCAGTCAGTAACGGCTCTAGTCCAGCGGTTGTCTCCAAATCGCATTAAATGTCTAGCCCATCTGATTTTCGATGCCTTGGCAAACGAGACAGCGTACCTATTCTGGAATAGCGATGGAGGTCAGAACTCCGAATTCCTTCTCTCACTAGAGTGAGGTGATATTCAAAGCATAGCTCTTTCGATTCCTCTCTGAGAGACCC
Organism: Cryptotis parvus; assembly: GCA_021461705.1. Classification (NCBI taxonomy): domain Eukaryota; kingdom Metazoa; phylum Chordata; class Mammalia; order Eulipotyphla; family Soricidae; genus Cryptotis; species Cryptotis parvus. The sequence continues at coordinate 166,917 of JAJIBD010023402.1, read as the reverse complement.
GAATAGCATTTTCATTCTGATTTCGTAGGGCCCAGGTCTCTGAGGCATACGTTAATGCAGGGAGAATGGTAGAGTCAAAGAGATGTGCCCGGAGCTGGAGGTTCTTTGTCCTTTTAGCTATTTCTTCGATGCCTTTGAAGGCATTCCATGCCGCTCTCTTCCTCCTGCGCAGCTCAGGTTTTATATCGTTCATCATGTTGATTTCTCGACCTAGGTACACATAACTGCTACATTCAGAGATGTTTGTTCCATTGAAAGTTAATGGGGCATCTGGAACTAGTTCATTCTTCATGAACATAGTTTTCTTTAGATTCAGCTGTAGACCTATCTTTCCACATTCTCCATCGAAGTCAGCCAGCATTTGTGCTGATTGGCTAATGTTTGGTGTTATTAGAACGATGTCATCAGCAAAGCGGAGGTGGTGTAGTTGCCGACCATCTATCTTCACTCCCATTCCTTCCCATTCTAATTGTTGCATGATGTTCTCGAGGGTGGCGCTGAAGAGTTTTGGTGAAATGGTATCACCCTGTCGAACCCCTCTTTTCACATTAATGATCACTTCTTTGTAGAATGGTGAGATCCTGGTGGTGAATCCGTAATACAGCTCATGAAGGATCTTGATGTATTGGGTTTGAACACCCTGTTTGGCTATGGCTTCGATGACTGCTTCAGTCTCCACAGAATCAAAGGCTTTCTGTAAATCAATGAACGTGAGACAGAGCGGCATCTTGTACTCCCTACAAACCTCAATGAGCTTGGTTACTGTGTGGATATGGTCAATTGTGCTGAATCCTTTTTCGGAAGCCTGCTTGCTCACATGGTTGTCCTTCATCTAGTGTTCTGCTAATCCTGTTCAGGATGACTTGTGTAAAGAGCTTGTAGATGACAGACAACAGGCAGATGGGGCGATAGTTGCCGATGTCGTGAATGTCTCCCTTATTGAGCAGTAGAACTGTCCTGCTGGTTTTCCATTGGGAGGGCCCCTTGCATTCGGACAGGTAGTGTGTGAAGAGCCAAGCTAGTGTATTGATGAGTACCGATGGCAGATTCTTCAGGTGTTCGGGTCTGACTTTGTCTGGGCCTGGTGCTGTTCCCTTCTTTACCGACGAGATGGCATGTTGGATTTCAGAAGGGAGAACGTTGGGAATGACATATCAATCCTGTGGGATATGGTATGTGGGCAGGTGGATGTGGCTATCAAAGATATTTGAGTAGAAGTCATGGATAATCTTCTCCATTGCCTTTCTGGAAGATGTGATAGATCCATCAGGGCGTCGGAGGCAAGTCATCTTGGTCTTATAGTTAGTGAAGGACAGGCGGGCGGTGCAAATGCTTTTCCCGGCTTCTGCTGCATCTTCCAGTATTTCTGCTCTTCTGTCTTTGAGGTCTTCTTTTATTGCTTCTCTGCACCGTTTAGCAAGCTTGGACATTAGCATTTGGTCTCCTGAGGCTCGCGCCTTGCCACGTTGGTGAATGAGCTCAAGAGTTTCTGAAGACAAGCGTCCTTTTGTGTCTTTCTCTCTCTCAGCATTCTTCGCACAATCATGGAGGTGCTGAACCAGTCGGTTGTATTCTTCATCAATGTTGTCAATGATGGTATCTTCCCATGTTGCTGCAATGGTGCCAAAGAGTTCCCAGTTGGTGGTCATTCTGGGAGTTCTCTTCTTAAACTTTGCAGCCTTTTCTCCCCGTTGTGGGAAGTAGAATTTTTGCACGAAGGAGACGGTGGTCCAATCCTGTTTGGAATTTGGGGGTGACAGCTACATCGGTCAGACAAAACCGTCGATTGAAGACGATGTGGTCAATTTCATTGTGGAACTGTCAGCCAGGAGATTCCCATGTCCAACGTTTCGCTTCAGCCTTCTGGAACTGTGAGTTCCCATGAATGGTCTTGGTGGACATGACGAACTCAGATAGTCTCTCACCCTGTTCATTCCATTCTAGGCCATGGGTCCCAATGTGGAGTTCTTCAGCAGATCTTCTCGGTCCTATCTTGGCATTAAAATCACCCACTATGATCTTGTAGAAGGTGTGATCTTTTTTATAGAACTCCTCCAATTCCATGTAGAATTTCTCAATTTCATCTTCTTTTATGTGGATGTTGGTGCATAGACAATGAAGATAGAAATTGCTGGCAGTGGGCCACATCTCTTCAAGTGTAATCGTCCTATTCGGTTTGTTAGGTATTCAAATGAATCAATGTTGACAGCTATGTCCGTGTTGACAAGGACACCAACTCCACCGACGCCTCTTTTCGGTCGCATGTTCCAAGGAACAATTCTTCTCTGGTGTCAAATACAGCATGATGCAACTGACGCCTCCCTGTCTCAGTTAGAGCAATGATGTCATACTTGATCTTTTGTGCTTGCACCATCAGATCCTCAATATATGCTTCTGATGCCAGCGTGCGTGCATTGAAAGTACAGATAGTCATTTTAGTTCTTCTTCATTTTGGCAGCCTAGGATGGTCATGAAATTTTATCAGGCACTGCTTGTTTGCCTTTCTTACTGCTACCTTATTAAGGGCTCTTTCGGGATCAGGAAAATAAACATGTCTGTTACTGGATTTGGCATATCGAATACTCATCGGACAGCTTGCCAGGTTCTACCATGCGGGCGCTATATTCTCATTACTTTGTGGGGCTCTCTCAGAGGGGTGGGTAGAATATTTACCATAATTTGGAGGTAAATCATGCGTCCTGCAACTCTGGGAAAGCTGGTTTCTGTTCTGCTGGGTGTACCTGTGTCTTAGGCTCAAGCATTCCCTGGGCTTGAAATACTCTCCTCTGAAGGGCGGGTCTCTGCAGGGTGGGTCCTTGTAGGCTGGGTTTCTGACAAGCCGGACTGGAGACTGGATTAATCTGCAAGCTGGAGACTGGATTAATCTGCTGGGTGGAGATTTTACCAGCTGCAGAGTGTGGATTGTGAAAGATCGCTGCCAGCAAGGTGTGGGGGTTTCTCTGGGCTCCTCTGAGGCTCCATCGGGATGGTGGACTCAGGTCGGAAGTTGCTCTCGTGGTCCATGGAATGCAGGGGGTTCAACGGGGAAAGCTGGTTTCTGCTCTGCCGGGTGTTCCTGTGTCCTTGTACTTTTTAATTGATATATTTTTCAATATATCAAGTTTTTCATAAAACTTATGCTTTTTTTAGTTTTCATTTCTCTCTTGAGCTTCTCATCTGTTCATTTACTGTGGCCACTTTTACTTTTAAGATTTTCATAAATTTATAATAGTTGCTTTTATGTCCTATCTAGGCTGTTCAGAGATGTTTCTGTTTGCTACTTTCATTCCTCATAATGGGTTGCATGTTCCTGCCTTTCACACTTATCTCCAACTTGTATTTTTTGATGGATCTTACTGATGATTCATTGCAACGACCTGAATTGTATTGCCTTCTTTTAAAAAAAAACATTAAATTTTGCTTCAAAGGGGAGTGGGTGTCAGTTAAATAATTACAGAATCTCTAGCTTCTCTTAGGCTTGTTTTATTATTTAATTTATCTAGGAAATATTTATTTTTGGCTTGACCATATCTTATGGTATAGTTCTTCCTCTAGTCTATTCTCCTTACTCCCAAAACATAGCCTTTCAGTGTTCTCAATGAAATATTCAAGATGTTTAGCAAGGTGCATCTATTCTGGTTAATTGGACCTCTGAAGTTTCCTAATACCACACAACCTCTCATTTAATCATTTAGTTCTTAGTCTTATAGCAATTGCTTTCTAGCTTTCTAGTAAACCTTGCTGAGTTTCCCCTGCAAAGTCCCAGTCTAACCTTCAGCCAAAGAGTTGTGTTAAATCCCTTCCTGCATAAACTTGAGTATATCCCCTATGGGAGATTCCTTTTTTCTGGTACACTCCACTGAGGACACCAGGTATGTCTCTAGTCTATAATTCTAATATTTATCTATTCAACTCGGAAAAAAAATTCCACTCAACTTGGGCTCTGGTTTCCATATTTGAACAGGATTTGATGTACCCTATCAGATAGTCATGGAGATTGACCTAGAGCATGTCTCTTTTCTCAGATGCTAGAACACTTCCCTGACTCATGTTCAATGCTTAAAAACAGAAACCTCATATAATTTGACCATCTTTATACTTATTTGTGATGGGAGGACAGATCCTTAGACTTGTTTATGGTACTGGTTACTCCCTTGTGGTTGAAAAGAAAAGTTTGAAAGTTGTTTATGCCCTTACATAAAACTTTTATGACTGACCACAAATGTGTTTGGTGAAAACAATGCAGTAAAAACAAAGTTTTCTCACTGCCAACCCAACACACCAATCATCTGCAAATTCTGTGCTCTGATTACTAAAAAGACATTTTAGTGTGGCTAAGACTTTGACTTAAATAGATTTTTAATAATTTTCTATAGCTTCCATCAACTGGAAATGGAGAAATCAAGAATTTATGTTAAAATACACAAATTTTTCCTCTTTAAACAAATGGAAATATCTAGTGGCACTCGTGTAGCTGCTTGAAGCAGAGGAATGGTTCCCTTCTTTGGAGAGATTATATTTTTCTCTTCTGACACAGTTCCAATATAATCCATTTCACTCTGCTGTGCTGTCTGTCTGCTTCCTATAGTGTTTTTTGCAAGCATGTGACCCTAGCATGTAGGAAAATAATCCTACAGATAAGCAGCATACCCTTGGTATTCAACAGAATCTATCCCATTGTTACATTCCCCAAAACAGATTTATCACATGAATGAACTCATTTTACTAAACTGATCTTGGGTGTGTAAATATCTCAGTAAGGGGAAAAGAGGAAAATTAGAGAAATATGGAATAAAATTAAATCTAACCAATAGACCCTGGTCTTCATGCAGGTGGAAGTTCATTAGTAAATGGTCAGGGGCCAGTCACACTATCTAATCTCATTCTGATTCCAATGTTAAGATGTGTTTATGTCTTTCAGCCAACAAACCTCTCTTGCTTAAAAGCTTCTCAGATATTACTTTCCTGGAAATTCAATTTGGCCCTGCTCTGAATGTTATGCATAGTTTTGCTTGAAAACTCAAAGGAATGAAAAACCATAATTGTTTTGCTTGTGCAATAGGGAATCAGTATTTGTGTTATATAATCAAAATGTTGTTTTTTTTCTTGAGTTTAGTGTCATCGTGTATATGTATGCAATGAAAGCACAATGATATCAACTAGCATGTTGGATACTTGCTGTGTAATAGGTTTTCTGCTAAACATTTTACATGAAAAATGACATTGTAAATTCATCACAACAATTCTGTGAGATAGAAATGGATCTACTCTTCTTAAGGGTGAGAAAATAAGGTAAATAAAAGTTTAAATACCTTGCCTGAGATCAATTCGGCAAGAAAATAAGGAAGTTGGAAGTTGAAAAATCTCTGAATTGATAACGAAAAGTCTGAATGGAGTTCTACCCAGATGGTGTCCTTTGGCCCCCTTTGTAATGATTATGAGCAGGAGTGTCAAAGTGATGCTGCATTTTCCCCACCTATCATTGTTTGACAAGCCTTGGTTTGCAAAGTTCAGAAGGGTCATTTATGCTTAGAATGATGTTGCCTGGTAGCCCTACTGACTAAAAGATTTTCTTTAAAGAGAACCCTTAAAGTTCACCTTAAACCCCCTTAAAGTGTCTTTAAGTAGAAGTCAGGGAAACATGTAGAGGAAAGCACAAAATGTCACAACTCAATGTGCACATCACATAGGAAGTGAATAGCACCCCCTGTGTTCTACTCTGCCATTGTAGAACATACCTATTCTTTGTGTATTGAGCTCATGACAAATACACTTGAAAACAGGAAAGGCAAGAATGTTAAGAAACTCCCTTTTTAGTGTTTCAGGACCAGAACACATTGATTAAGGACAAGGTCAACTGTAAGGAGCATAGAGAGCTTTCTTTTCTTTCTCAGGTCATTAAACATTAAAGTGGAAAGGAAAACATTGTTTCTACAGCCCTGTTGTCTGATAGACAGTCATCTATCAGTTGGGTACCTATCTTTTCAGTTGGATACCTGAAACATGGTCTACTCCCCAGCCAAAAGGTTGGTGATGGCAGAGTAGAGCCCAGAACTCAAGCCTCATGGCTCTCTTTCCACAAGTTCATTCATGGCATCTCCACTAGGCAAGAGCTGAGGCTTGCTGAAAACATGACTCCATGCTACTCTTTGGCTTCAGTGTCCAAGGGAGAGCAATACTTTCAGGTCAAAGAAGTTGGGCATCAACAATGGTGATGATTCAAATAAGAGTCAAAATGCTGAGCTATTGAAAATAAAACTAATAATTTAAATTCTATGTCCACTCTAACTTTTATGGAACTTTATGAGCAGTCTTTCAAGAGATCCAAAGAAAAGAGGGAAAGATTATTGTTTTATTCTATGGTTACTTTACTGATATGTGCTAGGAAACAGAGAAATAGACATTGTGAGGGTCCTAAGGAGGATCTATTGAAAAGTATACAGAACAGCTCACTTGTTTCTGCATTTTGACACAGTCCGTGCAGTTTGGTGCTCTTTAAGGTGCCATGTGCCATTGTCATAAAGAAGGAACTTCTAGCTCTGAATTGACTTTCATAAGGCGGCCTAACTACCAGGGTCAGATCAGAACTGACTCTGAGAATATTGGCTTTTTATTCTGTCTTTCCTTCCATGGATGTACAAACATAAAATCAAACAGCCAAGCTAAAGAGAAAAGTTTTGAATAGCATACCACGTGGATATACTCTAGGCATAGACACATGTATGCTCACTCATGGCATGATGATGCCCAACCCTCAGCTTTTCCAAGCTTTAATTTTCTCATCTGCAAAATATCAATGATAATAGCTGCTTTGCAAGAGCAATAAAAAGATTATATGATTACTCTTCCGTTACAAAAACCGCTTTTCATGTAGTAAATGTTCAAGAAATGTTAGATCTCATTTTGTTTCATCCCAACATTAAAATGGTAAAAAAAAAAGACAAGGATAAAGATACCAACCAAATAAGCCTAGTAAAGAGAGCAGCAGAAACCCTAACCAGGACTCTGGTTCGTCCTTTATTAGACTTCCCCATACCCCACCCAGACTGTGGTATGTCCTTGTTAGACTTCCCCATACCCCAACCAGACTGTGGTATGTCCTTGTTAGACTTCCCCATACCCCAACCAGACTCTGGTTCGTCCTTGATTAGACTTCCCCATACCCCAACCAGACTGTGGTGTGTCCTTGATTAGACTTCCCCATACCCCAACCAGACTGTGGTATGTCCTTGATTATACTTCCCCATACACCAACCAGACTGTGGTATGTCCTTGTTAGACTTCCCCATACCCCAACCAGACTGTGGTATGTCCTTGATTAGACTTCCCCATACCCCAACCAGACTGTGGTATGTCCTTGTTAGACTTCCCCCATACCCCAACCAGACTGTGGTATGTCCTTGATTAGACTTCCCCATACCCCAACCAGACTGTGGTATGTCCTTGTTAGACTTCCCAAACCCTAATCAGGATTGGGTATATCCTTGATTAGATTTATCCATGGCAACCCTCTTTCTATGACTTTTCAATTGTCTAACAGGGCAGGTGGATCTTTTAACATCTCCCAAATCTCCTTCCTTAAATTCTTAAACAAAACTCTGTCTTTTACTAACACCAACATGCTTAGTATGTGTCTTATTTTTTACTTTGCTGGGGATTGCACTCCAGGCCTCACATGAAAGGCTAGTGCTCTACCAATGATCCATATTCCCATTCCCTGTGTCTGAGTTTTAAAGAGAGATGTGAAGAGAAGAAAGATTATAGAGAGGCCTACTTCTGAAGCTGTAGATGTGGGCACACACTGATCCCAGTCATGGTTTCAGGTTTTGGAAGTGGGAGCCAGTTCCACAAGGTTAGGTTATGAGTGTCTGTAAGGCAAAACTCTAGTTAAGGACAAGAATGCCACATATGTGCTTGTAACCACACACACAAAAAAATTATCCATGGTAGCTGGAGAGAAGTTACAGGGCTTAAGGCACTTATCTTACACATAGCAAACCCCTGGATTCTGGCACCACATACGTCTCCCTGGGCAGAGAACCGGGAGAAAGTCCAAGAACTACCAGGCATGACCCTATAACCTCCCTTCACCTCCTCCCTGGGCCCAATGCACATATATGAAAATATTCAGTAAATGGGAGACAATTAAAATAATGAATTTAGGGGCGGAGCGAGAGCCCAGCGGGTAGGGCATTTGCCTTTGCACGCGCCGGCCCATGCCGGCCTGGGTTCGATCCCCAGCATCCCATATGGTCCCCCAAGCACCGCCAGGAATAATTCCCAAGTGCAGAGCCAGGAGAAACCCCCTGATCATTTCCGGGTGTGACCCAAAAATTTAAAAAAAATGAATTGAATCATATTTGGAGATAACAAATAGTCTTTGTTATCTCATCTGCAAAATATCAATGATATTTTGATGTGACTGCTCAGTCTCTTCCTGACTACTTTGCTAAAACTGCTTTTTACACTTCTGGGTGTGTTACTTGTACTCAGAATCTCTTTACTGGGTCAGTGTCTAGGGTGATTAAGTGGTCAAGGTTATTATCCAGCCACTCTGCCCTGGAAGTGTCTTGTTGGGAAGGATGAGTTTCTCCTGCAGCAATCGCAGGGAACAGGGCCTCTGCCAGGCTATAGCTATAAACAATGGCTTTGTTCAAGTTCACCTGCCGTGTCGTTCTATTTTCCCTTCCATGTACCTGTATTCTCCCCAACTGAACTGCAAGCTCTTTTAGGGAGGTAGCTTCTTATTCATCTTTTCATCCCCTCTGGCACCTGAGCTGAGATGCTATTGAATTGGCTGATGGTGTTTATGTAAAAAGAAAAAGAAAAAAAATTAAATTTTCTACTTCAATAATTTTCTATTTGGGCAAAACTTCTCTTGCCTTGATTTAGGAAATAATCACATTTCTTTCTTTCTTTTTCGTTGTAACCCATCTCTCTTCTCAGCTTTGTGTCAATGAGGAGATAGGTTTATTTAGTCAGTAATTTCCACTGCAGAAAATCTTGGGCCCAGATTGCACTGCAAAAGCAATATGTTCTGTTTTATTTTTATATTACATTATATTTATTTTAATTGCATTCTCCATCTGGTCAAAGATAGCATTAGGCACTGTAGATGGAGAAGAGAAACAAAGAAATATATAACCATGATAATAACTAGGATTATAATTTTTTTAATTGTCCAGGGGTACTATAACCTCTCAATACAGGACCAAAAAAAAAAAAATCCTGAACAAAACAAACAAAAACCCAGACCCAGGCTCTGTGGGAGAGAGCTCTATAGCTGATTCTGGAGAGGAAGGAAGATGATAAGAGAAATGAACCAAATAAAGGATCCTCAGGTCTCGTGGGTGACCAAAATGGATCCCTGCAGCCGGCCCCACCCTGGTTCCCGTTCCAGGACAGTATAGGTCACTGTGTGAACCCCTGAGTGAGCTGGAGCACTTTTCCTAATTCCAAAGTCATTTTAGCAGCGCATTAACGCACAGTTTCAATCACATGTATTTTTAATAAACTTTAGAAGAGACCCCCATGGGAGAGGTCATTTTCTTCTCATTTCAGAGGATGTTTCTGCAAAGCTCTGCTAACAATCGGAGGTCTTCCAAACGAAACTGATGTTACATCCATGGTTTAGGATCCCAGAAACCAAATCCTCGAATCGGATGCCTACAGTGGATGACTGGGCTCTCAGCATCCGGTTAGGGCGCTGTGTGAGGAGGTTTGGGCGGCTCAAGCTGCTGCTGTTCCTACTTTTAAACTGGAAACAAATGATGGAACTCGAGGGGCGGGCTTGCACGTGAAAGTTTGCCAGAAAAGAGTAGGTGGTGACATTCCCAGGCTATAAAACGTTCCTCCTACACAAGGCAGTCTATCACTTAGGGTAGTTTATGTTTAAAATTTAAAAAAAAATGAAAGTGGCTTAAGCAAATAATGCGATTTGTTGGTTCACAGACTGATGGATTCAAGGGTATATGGCTTCCGGTGTGGTTTAAGGCAGAGATTCACCATATTCTCAGGGGCTCTGTTGATTTGAAAGCCTTTTGCCCACCTTTAATGTCAGATCCTTTATGCAGAATAGTCTAAGGCTAGAGGCCCAGAAATGGTTTCATGACTCCAAACGCTGCATCGCTTCCCCATGCCCAGCAACAGAAGAGAGTATCTCTCCAGATCTTTATTAAGAGCAGGAAATATTTTCCTCTGCTGCTCCAAAGAAGTTTCCTTGCAACTTATGAGTTGAAATTGTGTCCAGAGCTTATCTCTATGCTTTTGCCAGGGGAAGGATGGGTGGGCTTTGCAAATTGCCTTAAGTTTATCAGCACTCTTCCCTGGAACAGAATGGGGTCAATCCCATTGATCACAGGGCTTTTCCCCCAGAAAAGCCTAGGAAAGCTAGCACCATGAAATATGAAGGAATGGATAAGAACAGGCCAAACTTCATGCACGCACTCCCTTATTCAGGCCATGACAAGTACGAGTGCTACCTTGTGTCCAACATGGGGGCCTTTCTTTTCCTAAATTACTTCACTCAATGTCAGCAGAACTTAGAGAATTAAAAAAAGGATATAAAATTTAAAAGACAGAAGAACAAGGAATGTGGATTAAAAATTGGAATTAAAGAAGCCTCTGTAGTCACTATAGGGGCCTCTTCCATACCCTTTCATTGGGCATTGAATCATGGGGAGGAGGACTTTTCCCCAACTACAAAAACTATTGGCTTTAACAGCATCGCCTTATCATTTCTGCAGGAGCAAACAGCACACCTGCTCAGAAAGTCCTGCCCTTTCCCCTATTGTTGGGAACAGATAAGGGGTGTGGCTTGTTTACTAAGAACCTACCACTCAAACCAAAGTTTGAATTATATCTGAACCTCTCCCTGCTCGACTCTTTTTTCCTTTCCTTTCCCATTGCTTTCTTCCTTCAGCGTCTTCCTGAAGAGCAGCCCATTGATAAAATTATACTTCCCAAATCGTTCTCATACTTTGGTTCTCAGAAGTTGACTTTAAAAAGAGGCTGGTGAGTCGGAGCAGTAGTCCAGCAGATAGGACGTTTGCCTTGCACACAGCCCACCCGGGTTCCATCCCCGGCATCCCATATGGTCCCCGAGCACCACCAGGAGTAATTCCTGAATGCAGATCCAGGAGTAACCCCTGAGCATTGCCGGGTGTGACTCTAAATAAATAAATAAATAAATAAATAAATAAATAAATAAATAAATAAAAGGAGGCTGGTTGGTATAGAGGAGGAAAATACAAAATACAGGTCAGCAAATAGGAGTCAACAGTCTGATTTAAGGTGGACTTGGGGAGCCAATGATATATAAGAAATATTAGAAGGTGCTTGAATTCATTAGTGCTTTACTATTTCCAAGTAACAGAATCCCTACCCAAAGTGATTGACACATAAAAGAGATGCTGTAGGGCTTCAGCTAAAACTCCATTGAAACTACCTAGGACTTTGGGAAGAAGGGACAAGATTTATTCCTCAATGAGATTGATGAAGGAAAAATCAGTGCTAGTAAGGATTATTTGGGTGATGAAGTAGCTGATCCATGCTCACATCATCATGACAGTGAACAGGAAATGAAATTAATTGAGTACTGGTTCTTGAAACTTTTGTTTACACATGATATACACCCTCTGCACTCATATTTCTTTGATCAATGGAGTCACAATTGACTCCAAAGCAGTTGGTAAGTGCAGCCCTATCATGAGAACAGAGGCGGATGGCCACAAGGCTTAGAGACTGCACTAATGTGTGCCACAGTGGGATTTTGGTAAGAGGAAACATTAAGAGTTGAATTTAAGTAACGATGTATTAAGAGCTTCTAAAGGAAAATGCGAAAAGACTGTATAGAATTTATTCCTTGAACATTTGAAGGAAAGTGCATTGTCTCATTATTCCAACTTACCAGATGATGAACCAGGATGCAGATTTTCATCCTGCACTATGGAATGCTCCACATGCCTCCTACGATATCAGGGATTGGGTCCTCCTGTTTTTATTTTCTCAACTAGTTCATTTGTTTCATTGAGGAAGAATGACATATGCTCCTTGCTTTAAGTCCCACTTCCAGCTGCCATGTCAACAGGGAGGCAAAGACAAAGAAGGCAGGTGTTAGTAGCAGCACACTTTGACCTGGAAGGAGGATTAGAGAAAGAGGCTGGTGACTACCAGTAGTGGACATAGAGGAATGGGCCCAAAGAGTGGGTGCAGCGTGCTCTGGCCATACACAGGGATAGGTACAGACCCAGAGCCAGACAAAAAGAGAGCAAACTGAGCCTGTGGGTGGACTTTGACTTTTCAGCATCCATTTGTCCTTTATAACAAGGTCCTCTAACTCCATTTGGAAAATTAATTCCTCCACATAGCTTACAGCCTTGAGATATTCTGCTTAGAAGCTCAAAAGTTCCTGGTTCCGTCTACCGGGTATAGCCATGTCTGTAAAAGCAGACTCTCTCCCTTCATTTTCACTCTTGGCCAATGACAGCACAAGTGAGAAAAAATGGTCAAAGTTTATTCAGTGCCACTGTGATTCCTGATGTCTTGCATACTCCCTGTCTTGTGCTTCCTTCTTCCCTCTAATCCCATAAAAGCACTAACATATTTCCAGCAAATTTCCCCATGCATTGGTTAGCTCATTAGTTTCCATTGCAAACTGAACAACCCTAAATGAAAAACATTTCATTAAGCTATGATTTTTTACAAAGAGTTTCACAACTTATGTATTAGAGTGATGACCAGATGGTTTTCGATATTGTTTCTAGTTCTATGGATTAAACCAAAAAAAGTCATGGAAGAAATTGCTTATTGTGAATCTGACAGCTGACCCAAAACAAATGGTACCTCCAGCAGCAACCACAGAGAAACCTAGGTCAGTTATATGCTCTTACAAAGGAAGATGTTTCCATATCTTCTCCGTCCTCTTTCCTGCACTGCTCTGTAAAATTAAACTCTTTCTAATACCATGCATTCAAAAGCTGCCTGCTTGCATTTTCAGGAGCTATGAGCTTTGGTTTCCCCTGAGAATGTCTCTCTGTAGTTCTTTTTACAATAATGGTGGAAAACCAGCAAGGTTCCAAGTGCCTGCTGACTTGGAACAAGGTGCCTTTTAGGTTTCTGTCATTTCTGTACAATAGTGACAGCAGATTTGGTGAATAATTTTTATAAACTGGCATCATCTCCTCAATCTTCCTGGCTGATATTTATGAGTTTAAATGTGGCTAATGATATAATATTCCTGCCAGATGGTCAATAGGAACTACATGGATTGAGATATTTGAGCATCAGGCAAGTGCTTAATTCCTTTGATGAGGACGCAAACATAGTGCCATTGATAGGAAATAATCTCATTCTGAGGATTCACAAACATTAAACAGAAGTGACCAGTACAAAGACGTGAAACACAAATGAGCCTAGTACAGTCCATGCATTGCCACTAGAGCGCTAATTAGTACCTCATCAGGGTATGTGTCTAGTCTCTCTGGGAAAGGTTGGTTGCAGGACATCACATGCATTTCCCCCCATAGCTTAGTCAGTGACCACTTATTTTATTTGGAGGACTTTGTTGCCTCACTGGATCATCCATCACTGCCGGAGTCTCCATTTATTTCTCTTGTAGGCAATCCTTTCTCAGTAGTTTGCACATTCTGTAGTGTGCCACCTAGAGAAAGCACCGTTTGACCTTTGTGCACTGCTGAACCTTCATGTGTTTCTAGACCACTGGCTTCCTTGTCCCTGCCTGCTCACCTGACCATTGGCTGTGCAACCTGGATTGCCACCACACATGCTGGTAAACCCAGCTCTGCACTCTGGAATGTTTTTCCCTTTCTGTGAAATGGGTACTTCTTCCTATTTGTTTTGTTTTCTAACTATGAAAACATCACTTGGCTGTGGAAAGGCAGACATCTCTCAAGGGCTCTCAGTAAGGCAGAGAAACACTTTGCCTGTGCATGTATTGTCTGCTGTCCTCAGACTTTTAAGTGAGCATCCCTCTCAGAATTAAGTAAGTACATGGAATAAACAAATCCATAGAAGAAAAGGTTTGCAGAAAATAAAGACCAAAATCTAAAGGGAAGTCATACAAACTCTGGCCAGGCCAAGTCCAAAGACATTTGAAGGCACCACACCTTTCTTTTAAAATTGTTTTAAGCATAGTTTGCCTTTGTGCAGACTTCTCAAGAAATCACCTGGTTGATTACTGTTCTTGTTTCCATATGGAAGTTTCTATTAAAGCCCAAATAGCTATAATCGAAAACAAGAGCAAAACAAGAAACTAGGATAAATAAATTCAGCTCTGGAGCAGGAAGACTTCTAGTAAAAGCCACGACATTACTGAGCAATTCTTGACATCCTTCTGGTCCTGATCTTATTTGGTGCGTTCATGCAAATAAATGTCTGTGCAAATCAGCTCTCAGCCAACAACCTCTTTCAAGGAGAGACTCCCACTCACCCTCTCTTCAATCCACAAACCTCTGTCTGTTCTGAGACAAATTCACCTGTGGCCACCCACTTGAATACATTGTAACGTTTTGGGTTTCTTTGGGGGTGGGTCAGGAGCAGTGCTCAGGGGCCCCAATACTCTGGGCTCTATGCTCAGGAGTTTGCTCCCTGCAGTGCTCATGGGACTGTGCTACTGTGCTATGCCAAAGATTGAACCTGGTCTTGAGCCTGCACACTCTACATTCAGCCAATTGAGCTGTCTTCCTGCCCTGTGAATATATTTCATGGTGTGAATTAGCAGCAGTAATTCTCTCTCAGGGGCTGGCGTCTCCTCTCTTCCTGCTTCTCCTGGGCTCTCCCACACAGCTATTCCCCTAGCTGCCTGGAGACCTGGGGACTAGCCTTGGCTGATGCTCAAATAAGGGAAACGTACTTACTATGATCTTCACCCCGAACAAGGAGAGAGATCTTTCATTGAAAAAGGAAAGATGTTTTATTTCCTTCTGAATTAGAATAATGAAATATTTCTTGTAAACCTGGAAATTAAAATACAGATGATATATGTCCTTCGGTTTCCTTTTATTGGGCTACAGAGGTGAACCAAGGCACAGTTGTAAATATGCATCAGGGTGGTTTCTGGTATGGAGGTATTAAAATTCCACTGCTAGTGATGCCTAATGTTGCTGGGGGCATCCGCAAAAGCCCCCTTGCATTTCTTCCCACCCTCCATTATTTCCTGTCCATCTCCCTCCCTGGCTACAGTGACTTTGAGACTGGTAAGAAGCATTTTGAGGTGACCCTCCAGCAGCCGTGTGGTCTGAATGCATTATAAAATGATGTCTCACTCACAGTAGTTTCTGGTTGCCATAGAAGACAGCCATAGCCAGGATCCAGCCTGGGAGTGCACTGCCATCTCCTGGAAAACCCTCTCCACTCAAGGCTGCTGGCTTTGTTCCACCATGGCACTGAACAGAAAACAAGGCCTTGTCCATGAGGGCCTTCTAGTGTTTCAACCAAAGGTCTGAGCACAGAGAGCCATTTTCTTCTGCCCCTTTGCATTGGAAGACACCATTTCCTGAAGGAAAGAGAAAGCTGTTGGGCTATTAACTTAACTGAAGACCCTGTTGAATGGGTGGTACTCTTGGGTGCCCTGACTGTGTGTGTGATTATGACCTTGAACTGCTCTTAAGCTGGGAAAGTGTCTGCTTCCCTAAACCTAATTTCAGGCACCCTGTCCCTGTTACCATGGTGTGGGCCAGAAGCAGCTGGATTTATACCCCTGAGGACAGGACAAGGGCTTTAGAAAGACATCACCTGTTTGGATGGAGTGTTAAAGAGGAGAGATATCCTTGAATTTTCCTTCAGCCACTTGCTCTCTGCAATTGTTTGTTGAGATTTCTCCTCCTAAGCACATTGGGATAAGTAATGAGATGTATTCAGAATGCATCAGACTACAGTCTGGAGGGTTTCCAGTGGAACATGGAGCCTGTGGAAACCAGTTCTCATGACTGTGGCTGGAGGCAGGATGGATTTTGTAAGGCACACGTTCGATGAGTAAAGCTGATTCATTGCCGGGTTTTGGCCAGAAGAACAAAATATATCTGGGAAAGTGTCAGCCTCATTTTCATGAATAAGAAGGGGAAAATGGATTTCCCTATCAACACCTTTCCTAGTTTTCCTTTCAAATAACAAACACTTCTCTGTATAAAAAGAAAATATTCTCATTAACTGAATTGAGTGATTTTAGTGAATTAACTAAATTGCTTAAAGTCAAATGTCCCTCTCAACTAGTAGTTCTTATTATTTGAAAGACCCTTTGAAAAAATTAGAAAATTTACAAATCCTTCTCCCAGAAAGAAAAAAAACACCTTCATTTTGCCTCGGATTATTAATGCCCGAAGAGCCTCATCATCACCATTGCTGAAACAAAGTAGTCTTAACAACACACTAAATATGCCTTTTGTAGCTAGACTAGTTTGCATGCCTGCTTTTTTTAGGTGAGGAGAAATGGGGCCACAGGAATGTTTGCCCTCCCTCCCAAGTTAAAAAAAGACTAGCCTGTGGGTTGGCCCTTCTAAGGAATGAGCGGAGGTATTTCTCCTTTTCTGGCTTCGTATTAGAAGTAGGTTTGTTTAAGCTCTGTTCACCCTTGCAAGCGCTGGTCTTGTAGAAGCATACATCTGAAACATTCTGATAATGCCTTGCTTGAGACTTGGCTACAGGAAGAGTTGAGTTAAGGGTCCTGTGATTCTCCTTTTTAAAACATATTTTTCCCATCAAAATCTGTTTTTTTTTTCTTTTTGGGTCACACCCAATGATGTTCAAGGGTTACTCTTAGCTCTGCATTCAGGAATTACTCCTAGCAGTGCTTGGGGAACCCTATGTGATGCTGGTGGTCACAGCTGGATCGTCCACCTGCAAGGTAAACGCCCTATCTGCCATGCTATTGCTCCAGCCCCAAAACCCGTCTCTGTCTGTTTTTAGCTTTTGGGCCACATCTGGTCATGTTAAGGGATCATTTCGAGCAGTGCTCACAGTTCCCGGCAGTGCAGGGAGTTCTGGAGATCAAACTGGGACCTTTGGCACTCATAGCTGATTCACCTTCTCTCTGGCCCTGAAATCCAAAATTTTAACTGTTATGTACATTATGGGAGCTTAGCTAGGAACCACTACCATTATTTTAAAGACTCAATTTCCTTCCCCCTTCTCCATGGATGATGATTAATGCAAAGAAACAGAGAATCTAAAGACTGTTCATAAGAAAAACATGGAAGAACAAGAGATGGAACAGAAAGGAAGTTGTTAATATAGCACCACAGCACAACTCACCAAGGTTCAGGATTTGCAGAATAGTTGTTCATATCACCAGTTTAAAACAAAGGAACAGCAACCCATTTTCTCTTCTGAGTGTCTAGACGGGTGAGTGGCAATTTTTTGACAATCATCTTAGTAAAGGGCCTAACAATTTAGATGTTTCAGGGATATTATGTCTCTTGTAATGGGTATAGAGGTCAGAAAAATTAGGTTCTGGCCTCTTGAAGAGCAGCAAACATGCAAAGTCATGTGGTGGGACCTGAAGGAGACCAATAGAAGAGGTTGGTACTCAAAAAAAATCTTTGAGTACTATGTAGAGCATTTGCCTTGCATGCAGCAGGCCCTGGTTTGATCCCTGGCATCCTATATGGTTCCCTGAGCATTGCCAGGAGTAATTCCTTGGTGCAGAGCCAGGAGTAACCCCTGAACATGGTCAGGTTAGACCCAAAAAGAAAAAAAAAACAAATGGTTGAATACAAAATAAATCTTTGCCTATCAGGGGGTAGGATAACCTTTTTTTTCTCTAACTTTGGACATCAATTTGGAATTAACATTCTGGTATGATGATCCTTCCATGACCTCCTGGGACAGCAGCCTTATTAAGACCAAGCATTCAGATATTACTCTCCAATGAGTAGTCAGGGAAGACAGGAGCAGAGGTCATTGCATGGAGGTCACTGGCTCCTCAGCCAGGTGGCACCTTCCCCACTGTGTATATGACATTTTCTACCGAGTAAGTGACATTTCCTTTCTACTCTTTTTCAGAAGCTTTCTATTTGGATAACTGTGAATAGGATCCAACTCTCTTTGTCCATAGTCTTCTAAGTAGAAATGTTCCAGAAACTTTGACAGTTTGTTCTTTGCTCCTCATTGGACATATGCATGCCTTATTGCTGTGCCAGAGAAATTTGCCTTATAGAGAGAAAGTGAAGGAGAACCCAAGAAGCCAGTGGATGATTAGAAGTGATTTCAGACTCATCACACACAGACACAGACACATACACACACACACACACACACACACACACACACAAAGAGGCAGGAATAAGGAGACTAAAAGGCAAAGATTCTTTTTTAAGTATTTTATTATACCACTGTGAGATATACAATTACAAAGATGTTCATATTTGGGTTTTGGTCATACAGTGTTCCAGCACCCATCCTTCCACCAGTGCCCATCTCTCACCACCAACGTCCCCGATTCCTCCCTCCCACAACCTGCCTCCATGGCAGGTTCTTTATTTCTATCCCTTTCTCTCTATCTCTTTCTCTTTTCCTTCCTTTCCAGATTGTGGATTACAGAACATACATTAAAGGATTGTCATGTGTACCTTTCTGCCTGTATTTAATGCTCAGTTCTAGGTTGGTATTAGTACTTTCGACAATTGTTAGCACACTGTTCCATTTTCTGTCTTACCTAGCCTCTGATTCCCACACGTTTGTGATAATTTCCACCTTTGACAAGGTCTCCTGATACATGTTTCACTTGACTTTGGATATTGGTATCATAATATATATATATTATGAATATAATAATAATATATATATGTATAATATATACACATATATATGTATATATATTTATGTCATGCAAATAAATGCAGTCATTCTATATCTGTCTCTCTCCTTCTGGCTAATTTCACTCAACATGATCTTCTCCATTTCCATCCATTTATAGGCAAATTTCATAACTTCATTTTTCGTGGCAGCTACGTAGTATTCCATTGTGTAGATGTACCAAAACTTCTTTATCCAGTCATCGATTCTTGGGCACAATGGTTGTTTCCAGATTCTGGCTATTGTGAATAAGCTGCTATGAACATAAAAGGGATGGTGTTTCCAGTGCGTATTTTTGGTTTCCCAGAGTAGATTCCCAGGAAGGTTTGGCTGGGTCAAATGGGAGTTCAATTTCTAGTCATTGGAGGAATGTCCATATTGTTTTCCAGAAAGGCTGTACCAGTCAGGATTCCCACCAACAATGGATGAGTGTCCCCTTTTCCCCACATCCATGCCAGCACTTGTTGTTCTTGCTTTTTTGGATATGTGCCAGTCTCTGTGGTGTAAAATGATATCTCATTGTTGTTTTGATTTGCATCTCTCTAATGATTAGTGATGATAAACAATTTTTCATATTTTTGGCCATTTTTTTGTTGAAGTTTCTGTTCATTTCTTCTCCCCATTTTTTGATGAGGTTGTCTTCTTCCTTTAAAAGTTCCACCAATGCCTGATATATCCTGGATATTAACCCCCTTATCAGATGGGTATTGGGTGAGTATTCTTTCCCATTCTGTGGACTATCTTTGTATCTTAGTCACTGTTTCTTTTGAGGTGCAGAAGCTTTTTAGTTGTAGTCCCATATGTTTCATGTGTCCCATATGTTTATCTTTTCTTATAGTTGAGAAAGCTAAGATTCTTACCATCGAGAAGTACAGAGCAGAAACATGACCTCTCTACCTGAGGACATCAGTTAGGTTTGGTCCTCAGAGTGACTGTGGAGATCCAGAAGGTGACACAAAGGGAGGGATTCTGTGGTACATTTTGGAATCATTCCCTGGATTCTGCATCCTCCAAAGAAGCCTCAACCTCTATGCATGAATAAGTCTTTCTTAATAGGGGAAGCGAACGACTTTTCAGTGACTGTCACTTTACTTGATCATTTGACATCCCATTATTAATCGATTTACTCAAGCGGGTGCCAGTAATGTTTCCATTTGACCCGATCAGGCTTGCCAAGCAAGCATGCCATCTGCTTGCTTCAGGAATACAAAGAGCCTCAAACTGTTTGTTCAGGGTCTTGACGAAGAACTCTGACCATCTTGTAGGTGGGCAGCCACGTGATCTTTTGACGTCCCATGGGCTCCAGTCAGTAACAGCTCTAGTCCAGAGTTCGTCTCCAAATTACATTGCATGTCCAGCCCATCTGATTTTCGATGCCTTGGCAAACAGGGACCCTGACTCTGGATCTTAAGTGACTATAAGGAACCTTACTGATTCCTCAATGACATAATACCTAGAGAGAATAAGTGGAAGATCATTGGGCATATTTTTCTTTTTCCCCCATTGAGTAGTTCTCAAGAGCTACACTTGGTTTAATACTTGGTTGCTGCTGTGGAATTCAAAGGACTACTACCGGCGGCGGGGTTGGAGGGGTGAGTGTCAAATTTAAGGCCCCTGTGTGCAAAGCATGTGCTCCATCCTGTTGAAAAATCTCCTTGTGCATTTGATTTTTGACAATCAAATGGGGTCGGGGTAGTTTGCTTTAGTTGCTGCAGTTACTGTATGGCAAGAGATCCTTTTCTCTAATTCATAATTCCCTACGGTCTGAGGCATAAGAACAGCTCTCACCTTTATGCCCAACACTTGCTGACATGTTACTCAGTGGCTTGGGGAGGTGATCTAGGATAGATAAGTAACTTTGTTCTGAAAAATCAGCATCATTTAATGCAGTTTAATAAGATAAATCTATTTATTTATTTATTTATCTATCTATTTATTTATTTATTACCTTTTTTTTGGTCACACCTGGCAATGCTCAGGGGTTTCTCCTGGCTCTGCACTCAGAAATTGCTCCTGGCGGTGCTTGGGGGACCATATGGGATACCGGAGATCGAACCCTGGCTGGCATGAGCCAGCAGCGCACAAGGCAAATGCTCTACCCACTGGACTATTTATCCGGCCCCTTAATAAGATAAATTTATCCACACCACCTAACAACAGTATAAGGCAAATCTGCTGATTACTACCATTTTATTAATGAAGCAACTGAAGCATACACATTACAATAACTTGTGCCAGAAAGTGGTTGAGTTGTGCTTTGAACCTGAGCAACAAGGCATTAGATCTCTCTGGGCTCTCACATACATGGAAGCAGGGGTATGATTTGTGTGGAGGGAAAACTGAAAAATAATTTATGCATGCGCACGTGGAGGTATTATTGCTAGAGTTTATTAGACAACTGTAAGAAGAACAAATGTTGATTTGTTTTTCATGTCTGCCCTGTATGGAGTCCAAGCATGGAAGGATCTGATCCTATGCAGAGAATAGGATATTCTGCATTTGTTGCCATGAATCCTGAGACATGATGAGTCAGGCCCCCCACAGACATCCTACTTACACCTTTTGTAGCCAAGTGGCCTGGATTTATTTCTTCCTTTCAATCTAGGGACTTTGAAACAGTAGTTTAAAAGTAGGAGTGGGATCTAGGCCTGGGCATTAGCATATTTCAAATTCTCCAGTCAAGGAAGGCGTTTAGCCCATATTTGTGGAATTTTATTGGAATTACTAGAAAAGAGAAACACTTTCCCTCTGGAGTTGCTGCTGTGGGTGGGGGTATGTTATTTTGAGACTATATCTGTACAAACCAACAGAGGGAAATAACTGATGAAAATTAAAGTATGGAAAATCACCAAACCTGTAACATCTTTAGAATTTCTTCTATTTCTGAACTCACCTTACATATTTACACTGTATGCGCTAATACATTTCCACTTTGAAAATGTAAAGCCAGATTGGTTGTATCCCGTTCCTTGTATCCCCACCCCAAAACTGCCTTTTATACCTGTCAATGCTTGGAAGAAAGCATACCCAGAAGTCTTCGAGCCTATCAATCCCCTTCCTCCTTGAGTAGGGTTTTGTACATTTTCTCTTGTTCAGACAGTAGCTGATATTGGACACTTGACTTTTCCCAGGGGCAAAAAACTAGATGCATCCAGCAATTTCCTGACTGGACTTCATCTGAGCTCTTTCTCTGCTTGAGAGATCTGCTCTCTCCTCCATCTCTCCTCTGTATATCATTTGAAGTTTCCATCCCACCCCATTCAATCTCATAAAAGATACTGAAGTGATTTTCAACTACATAGCATCATTGAGGACTGGAGAGATAAGATAGGGATTAGTGCACTAGCTGACTCTAATTTTGATTCCTGATTCTTCTCAATTACTAGCACTGTGTTTGGTTTCCACACGCCCCACCAGAAGTGATCCTTAAGCATCAAACTAGTAGTTAGTGCTGAGCACTTCTGGGTGTGGTCCAAAAACCAGGCACAAACAAACAAAAAAAAAATCATTTAAACTAGAATAACAACTTAAGACTGTTTTCAGAAACTCAAATTACAGAAAGTGTTTTGCCTGTACCCAGATTTTTTTTCATCAGTAATCAGCTTTTCCAGTTCTACCTAAACTTTTGAGTGCAACCTTCTATTATTTTCTTCTGTCCCTCCACAGCGACTGAATTAATGCCTTTTCTTAACCAGCTCCTTGCTTATACTATTTCAAAACTCATGCTTAAGTGAGCGTTGACCTTTCTGAATTTTGAACTAGACTCTTAGCTCTGTGAGAAACTAGACATTTTTTCACGTTACCTTATTCAGAGCCTGGCAAGCTACCCATGTTGTATTTGATATGCCAAATAACAGTAACAATTATAGACTTCATTCCCATGACCTGATGGAATGGTTTGAGGCTCTTTATGTTCCTAGAACGAGCAATGCCCTTGGGCTACACTAGCATGTGACAGGACATATGGAGATGTTACTGGTGCCTGCTCGAGCAAATGGATGAACAATGGGAAGACAAGTGATAGAAGTGATACCTTATGCAGAGAGAAAAAGTTATCCCCTGTTCACCTAATTGCAGCTCTTTTCTAAATATGACCTCAGCTGGCACAGATGGAGAGACAGACAAGTAAAAGTGAAGGAATAGGAGAAGTTTATGGGGTGCACTCCAGGGCGGAACTCTACTAAACTTGGGTGAGGCTGAGATAGATCCTCACCTGTTGGAGGACATGTTTAGCTAATCTGGCAGTTTTGTTGTTTTGCTCACTCCCAGCTTAATCTTATTTAAGTCAAGGTTCATTCTAATGAGACCTCTCTTCTATGTAAACACTTCTAGAGGGTGTGGCACTTTACAGAAGTCACCTTGATTGAATAACTTCTGACTTATACATCTATTAAGACTTCTATGTTTTCTAGATTGGGCACAGCTCCTCTTTATACCCACTGCACCCAACGTGGGACAGTTAGAATTTACCAAGAGACTACCACCCTGGCTACGCTGAGACTAAAGGAAGACTATAGGAAGGATCATACTAGTTTGCTCTAAGCAGGCGAGTATGACCCTTTCAGTACATGAGAACAAGATACTCAGAATCACACTGGTGCAGATAATAATAAGGACCTTGTGGGTACCATCTAGATTACATGAAGCTCATGAAGTTAAGATGTATTACTTTATATCAGCCCCTCTCTCTCCAGTGTTTTACATAAGAGATAATCTCGGGATTAGTCCTTGGTGTAACCTTTGTTTATACCTGCAATAGGGTGTGGCACTACACTCTGTTTAGGGTTCTTTGTTGGCATGACAACCTCCCGATTGGATTACTTTGGTGTATATAAGGGGCTGACTTGAGGCCCCTTCACCTTTTGCCTTTTGGTTCCTCAGCCTTCAGCTTTTGGCTCCTGCGGCTTTTGGCTTTTGGCTTTTGGCCTTCTTCCTTGTGGGATCTCTCTCCTTGTGAGCGGTTCATTCCCCTTGGAAGTTTTTACACGTGGTGGTCGCCATCTTGGCCTACACGTGGCTGGGGTTCTAGCCTGGAATCCTAAGCATCGGGTTTTTCCTTTGCTGATTTGTATGCCTGAACCTGTGATAAGTAAAGCCCTTTAAAACTGCATCGGATTCCTGAGTGTTCATCCATTCCCGCCGGCCGGAGGTAGAAGGGAACTCGCTTCCCGGCACTGTCGGGGACCCCGCGGAGCGCCCCGACACTCACCCTGGAGAGACTAAGCATGATTTTTAAATGTCTTGGGTTGAAAGAGGGGAACAAGGTTAGTGGAACCAGTGGGCCTGGTCTGGCTCCTGTTATCTGTAGAGGGGTCAAGTGAGTAAGCATAGAACGCAATCTGGTAGCTTTCTGGTGCCAGGACGGCCATGAGTCCTACCGTAATGAGGGTGAGGTGATCTCTGATTCTGGAAATGTTTCTGGCTCACCTGCTGGTCGCTGTTTGGTCCCGATTGCCGCTTTGTCCGAGCAAACCTCGCATGAACCAAATGCACTAGTGTAGTGTTTCTTAAGTTGTGTTTCCTACAGCAGCGTCTCCAAGGAGCCGCTTCAAAATGCGCCCTGCTAGCTAAATCAGAAACTGAGAATGGGCACAGCAATTCATGTTGTAACAAGCCCTCCAGATGTTTCTGCGGCAGATGCATGGTGGAAAATGATGTTCTTGCTACTCAATGTATTGTGGTTCGAATATCTAGCATAGGCTTCATCTGGGAGCTTGTTAAGCAGACTCACTTCAAAGATCTATTGATGTAGCCCCAAAATCTGCATTTTAACACCTACTGACTTTATTGGGTAATTTGCATATTCAAATGCAGTGCTCTCTAAGTCTCCAGGAGCATTAAATTACCTAGGGAATCTTACTAACCCCAATATCTGGTGGCTGCAACTTTGAATTTTTTAACAATATGACCATATGGGACTAACCTACATGTGTCTAAGCCCAGTTTTAGTTGTCAGCGCCCATAGTCAAAATGAAGTATTCAGAGCCACAGAGCAAACAGCGGTGGAGTCTTTGTGTTTTAAATGCTGAAAACAAATAGTCTTTAGAGTGATAGATGTGCAAACCTAATTATACAGTAAATATCAAAAAGTGGATTAGCAAGTGTATGGGAAGCTGGTGGATACTACGCTTTTTTAAATTTTTTAAAATAGCTTTTACCAAGCTTCCACATTCAATTAAATTTTGAAATATGAGATTGAAATGAAGGTACCTTGAGACCAGAAACTTCTTTAAAGTCAGAAAACAAAGAACGTGTTTAAACTGATCAAGTCAACATTCTGCCTTTCCCACTTTCTACATCTAAATGGCCCTTCATTGTCTTGATTGTTCCCTTTCTGATTCTGGATCTGTAAATATGCTTCCGGTATGGGTCTATCAGACCTTTAAAGGCTGGGGTCAGGCTTGGTAAAATACTCAGCATCTTAGACTGTCGCAGTTTTCTGATTGGCCAAACACCATATTTTTTTTCCATTCTTTTGGCCCATCTCTCAGAACTCATGGGAAACAATATTTCTCAGGTCTAAACCTTTGTTTCTATTTAATAAGACCAACACAAGTCTTGTTCAAGTTATGTGGTCACAGTAGAATATTTTCTCTATAGCTGATCTTGGGCTGCTCTGCTCTATTCTGTCCTTCTGAATTCATTTTTCCCCAATGTCTGTAGAAGATTAATCCTCCATAGGTAAAACCACTGGTACTCCTCACTACCTACAAGGTTAGTGTAGAAGACAGGTTGACTTTCAGGACCAACCTGATCAGTTTGGCCTCTCCATCTCATCTTGTAAGGATCCTCCACATAACCAACTGGCTTTATTCTGGAAAGAGAAGGGAGGGTTCAAACCCATGAATACATATCACTTTATATTTCTTCTATGTTATTGGTGATTTTTTTATCTATCATTGAAAGGGAAAAATACTATTCACCTTTTTGTACCTTTAATATGGAGCTGACTTGAACAAATACATTTTTAAAACCGAACATATTCTTAAGAAGAGAGTAAGAGCTCCACAGGAAAGCAACGCTCAGGAAGGAAAGGAGTTGATACACAGACCATTTAAGCTCTTTGGAGCTTTATATTTGTTATTATTTTTTAAATGAATGACTCCTTAGAAAGAAATAAAATTCCCTTTTCAGAGTAGCAAAGAAAAAGCTATGCTGTCTTGATTACCACTGAGTGAGAACCCGTTATAAGTGGCTATTATTTTCTCAGAAAGTCTTATTGTAAGACAAAATCCTTCAAAGTTTATAAGTCCATAAAGGCTGATTTTTCCTTACTGTGCCTCCAATAGAGACCAATCTGAAAATGCTTATGTTTTCCTGAAATAAAAGTCTTACCCAGAACAAGATTCCTCCTGTTATAGAATAACAGCATCTTCAAAATAAATTTTTTCTGTCCATATGGCATTTATAACCCTAAGAAGTATTCAGAATGTTAAGTAACAGTTATACATTTTATTATCAATGGTCATTTTTTAAAATTTTGATCATCATAGGGAATTAGCATTGCACTGCTAATAATTCCCAAGGGAGTTGTCTTAAATTAGATTCCTTCAAGGTAGATCCGGATATGAGAATTTAGTGCTTTATTTGAGAGAGATAATGGGACATGGGCACTGAGGAGAGGAAGACATCAAACATGACAGCAAGCTCTGATAAAAATGCCCTGAAAGATCACTTCAACCTTATGCCACTGGCTTTTTTGAAGCATAAGCTATATGTTGGAGTATTTCCCAATCCATTGGGAAGGGAAGGAGCTTTTGTAGTACTGGTTTGATTTGTTACCATCTAGGCAGATCCTTGAGGGTTGTTAGGTGGTGAGAGTAACTCTTCTACACTTCTATCACTCTGTTACCTCAGGTAACACATATGCAGTAACCCAGAGACATCCAATAGGGAAGTCACTGAATATGCAGTAACCCAGAAGCAGTCAATGGAAAGAGTGTTGTGTGAATTGTTGAAAGCAAAATTTTCTACGATAGAAAGGAAAAAGACAAAGAGGCCTGAAGAGGACAGTTGCTGATACATTTCTGAACTTTCAAAAAGTTCCTGTTCTACAACAAGTGCTGGCGTGGATGTGGGGAAAAGGGGACACTCATCCATTGTTGGTGGGAATGCCGGCTGGTACAGCCTTTCTGGAAAAACAATATGGACTTTCCTCCAAAGACTAGAAATTGAACTCCCATTTGACCCAGCCATACCACTCCTGGGAATCTACTCTGGGAAACCAAAAATACGCAGCGGAAACACCATCCCTACTTTTATGTTCATAGCAGCATTATTCACAATAGCCAGAATCTGGAAGCAACCAGAGTGCCCGAAAATCGATGACTGGATAAAGAAGCTTTGGCACATCTACACAATGGAATACTATGCAGCTGTTAGGAAAAAAAGTTATAAAATTTGCCTATAAATGGATGGACATGGAGAAGATTATGTTGAGTGAAATTAGCCAGAAGGAGAGAGACAGATACAGAATGACTGCATTTATTTGCATGGCATAAATATATATGTACATATTATGATACCAATATCCAAGGTCAAGGAAACATATATCAGGAGGTCTTGTCAAAGGTGGAGATTATCACAAACGTGTGGGAGTCAGAGTTTAGGTAAGACAGAAAATGGAACAGGGGCAACAATAGTCGAGGGTACTAATGCCAACCTAGAACTGAGCATTAAATAGAGGCAAAAGGATACAAATGACAACCTTTTAATGTATGTTCTGTAATCCATAGTCTGGAAGGGAAGGAAAAGAGAAAGAGAGAGAAAGGGAAAGAAATAAAGAACCTGCCATGGAGCAGGGCTGGGGAAGGGGACGGGATGTTGGTGGTGGGAGATGGGCACTGGTGGAGGGACGGGTGCTGAAACACTGTAGACAAACCAAACATGAACTTTTTAATTGTATATCTTTTTTATTTGTATATCTCACGGTGGTATAATAAAATACTTAAAAAAAAAAAAAAAGTTCCTGTTCTAATAAATAAGTGTTCAATCAACAATTACTTGGGAGCATGGACTTTTGACCACACCCAACTGTGCTTAAGACGCATTGCTGTCAAGGTGGAAACTACCACAAATGTGTGGGAGCAGAGGTTAGATAAGACAGAGAAAGGAACAGTGGGCCAATAATTGTCGAAAGTCTATTATAATGCACAACATATAAGAGAGGGAAGAGAGAGAGAGAGAGAGAGAAAGAGAGAAAAGAGATGGAGAACCTGCCACAGAGGCAGGCTAGGGAGTGTGGGACGTTATCAGGGACATTGGTGGTAGGAGGTGGGCACTGGTGGAGGGATGGGTGCTGGAACACTGTATGGCTGAAATCCAAACATGAACATTTTGGTAATTGTCAAAAAATAAATAATAAATAAATAAATAAAAAACTTATTGCTGTCTCTTTGCTCAATGATAATTCTTGACAGTACTCAGAGGACCATACGTGGTGCTGCAAATACAATCGGTGTCGGCCGTATTATAAGGTAAGAACTTTTACCCTCTGTGTATTTCTGCCTCTTAATCAATAATCATTAAGAACAATGTGACCATGGTCATGCTATTTACCTTACCTTTGTCTTGGCTACATCTGGTGGATAAAAGGACCAAACTTGAATTTTTTATGAGCATATATGGGATTAGACAGAAAAGTATTTCAGTCATTACATATAGTTGATGTAGAAAGAGGCCCCACGGCAATGGAATTCCTAGGAAATAATAAAACCAATAATCCCAAGACTACAAAGTGCCCACCTTGTGCGCTGAGGAACTAAGACTTTTATCAAATGCCAGAGACCCAGAGAAGGCTTGAACCCCCTAGATCCAGCCAGAACAAAGGCAAAGAAAAGGAATTTCAAAGAGGGCCATCAACCACTCACAACTCTCTCCCTTTGGCAACCACCCTAGCAACAGATTCTTGCTAGCTAGAAGCCCCATGTGGGGCAGCTTGGACAAAACCCTATAAAAGCCAACTTGAACCAAGGAAACCCATGCACATGCAGCCAGAGCCCATGTTCTGCTTGTTTACAAGGGGCAAAGCATCTGAGGTGCAGGAGCACATGTATTGCACCCATCTCCCCTTGAGATGTGTACTGGGGTTCTCTCTGTCTTTGGAAGCCCATGTTCTCTCTCGAAGTGCCCTACTCTCTCTCTTACATTTATCCCCACCTCAAAACTTCCAAATAGAATCTGTTTTGACTTCACTGTTCATCCATTCCTGAAATTTTTTTCTGGCTTTCTTTTCCTGCAACGAGCAATTCCTTGCTCCAGTCTGATTCTGTGTCTCCCAGAAAAATATAGTGGTGGGAGATTAAGTCCCATGCCAAGCAGACCAAGTGGACATCAGCTGTGGCTTTGACAGTTATATAATGGAGCTGGCAGGGCCCTGTCCCATGCCTTGCAGGGGCTCATGGCAGACTTTACCAGTCATAGCCTTCTCAGCCAGTCCCAGGGTGGCAGACGTGGATTGGGAGAAAGTGACCATTTCTCTCTTCTTTGCCTCATGTCAGTCAACTGTATGCCCCACCCCGACTTCATAGTAACATAATGTAAAGGTTATTTGTGTTTGTCTTAGTGTTTAAAAAAAAACACTTTTGTGTTTCTTAATGCAATTTTATATAATTGGGCAGCAGGTTTCTTTTGGCATCATAATCAATTTTTGCCTGTTCCATGTTATTTACATAAGCTAAGAATAACACTGGGGGTGACTGGAAGGATATATTTACTAGCACATCAAGAGATTGCTGAAGTGTATAAAAAAGGGAAGGAGAGTAGGAACTTGATCACACAGAAGAAACAAAAGCGTAATTCTTTTTCACTGCAAATAAAAAAAAGGGTAGAGCTAATAGTTTCAATATCCTCTGAATATATCAATCTACATTGTTTTTAAAAATTAAAAAGTCACATATCAGTTAAGCAGAGCTAGATCTTTTGCAGGAAAAGCTACGAATAAAGCACTGATAGAGTTTGGTGGGAAAAATAAATAATAGGAAATGTCAGTCCATTCAAAATACTTAACTCATTGAGACTACATATGTCTAACTATATACAGCCAAAAAATACTTGGACTTTTTTAACCTACATAAAACATGAATATTATTATACAATCCAATCTAATACATCAAGCTTTGGGGAGTTATTTTTTTTACAGGGTTCTCTTCACTCCAACACATCTGGCTGCTACTCCAAGGAGGCAAGATCCTGACCTCTCTTTCCCTCAGCATGTGTTGACCCCAGGTAACCCTGGCTGAGGAAAATGTGTCCTCTCAGACAGATCAGTTCTGACTACAGCTTACTTAGAGAAGCTTGAAGTCCTCGAGCACAGAGTTCCCTGTCATACTACTTAATTTATTTGCAAGTGTCCCTCCCTTAAAACGTGGGAGCAAGGGGACCTAATATTCTGCTGTTTGTTGTGCTGACCATGCTCAGACTGTTTACTGTGCTGTAAAGAATAATTCCTCTATGGCCCAGGAGTATATCTTCTAAAGCTTTCAATGAAAGAGTAACAGGCTAACAACTTCTTAGCTTTAATGTAAGGTAAAATCAAATCCCCAAGCCAACTAAACTATACCACAGGCTATCATCAAGATTGCATTTATCATATCATTGTGAAGTTTTCTTAAATTATTGTCATTTAAGACCAGGAAGCTAAAAGTCTTTTTTATGAAAGATCAGAGTAGTCATTTGTGTCTTTCTATTTTTTTAAAAGTATATATAAATGCTTCTTGTGAAATAAAATGAGAGAGGTGAAAGGAAAGTTAAGAAACGTACTCACTAGAGAACACAGGCTTCTCCAGAGTGGAGAGTGACCAAATTACACATTTCAAAAGAGAAGATACAGGAGACATGTGTGCGGGCAACATGTGTCTAGGCAACGCGTGCCCGGGGCAGCATGAAGGCAGGCAGCATGGGCACTGCCTGCCCTTCTTCCTCTGCCAAGTTAGTTTACAAACATTTTTTCTCAACCTAAGCACCCCCTCCTCCCACCAGTTGTTGCTAGGATGATTACCCTGGGGGGAGTGTGGAGCAGTTGTTGGTCTTCTTTTGGTATTCTAGCAGGCTTTTGGGTGGAGCCCCTCTTCCCAGGAGATCCAGCTACTTCTCTGGAAGCCTCCTGCTTTGAATCTGGGACCCTACATCTCTATGGCTTTCTGGACTCCCAATGGGGGTCCTTTGGAATAAAGGCATCTGTGCCTTCTGGCTGGTTCAGGTTTCTGAAAATGTTTTCACCAAAAGACTTTACCAGGGGGCCGGAGCGATAGCCCAGCGGGTGGGGCATTTGCCTTGCATGCAGCCAGCCCATGCCAGCCCGGGTTCGATCCCCGGCATCCCATACGGTCCCCGAGCACCGCCAGGAGTAATTCCTGAGTGCAGAGCCAGGAGAAATCCCTGAGCATTGCCGGTGTGACCCAAAAAAAAAGAAAAAAAGAAAGCAAAAAAAAAAGACTTTACCAGAGTTCCCCATCTTCCTGCCTATGACAAACACTCCTCCCCAACCTTATATACTTCAGCCCCTTAAATCTTTTAATTTTGTATGATTTCTATTTTTACTTTTTTTGTTTGTTTTGAGCCATGGGTTATTCCTGGCTCTCCACTCAGAAAATATTCCTGGTATGCTTCATGGGACTATATGAGATGTCAGGCATCAAACTTGGGTTGGTCACATGCAAAGCAAGTGCCCAACCTGTTATACTATCTCTCTGGCCCCTCCTCCCCTTACATCTTTAAGGGGTTAGCCTTTCTATTTTGCTGTTAATATCATAAAAGTCCTGGCCCAAAGATCCTTATACTGTCAGACACTGAAGCCCTCCAGGAAAGCTATGATTGTGTCCCATACTCCTGGAAGAACCTTTCAAAGGTTGCCATATGCTGATACCTTGCATTTCCATCTGCTCATTTCCAACTTAATCTGACTTTGGGCTCCATCTTTAACATGAGTTAAACTTTGTAGACACGAGGTCCTATTGTATACAGAGGTTCAAGAGTAGTTAGACGACAGCCTCAAGAGCTAAAACACAGGCTGGATAGAAGCTGTTAACTGCCCTACTTTCTTCTTACATAAATGTCACTGTTGGTCACACTAGCTTGCTCCTCTCTTACACTGACCATTGATGAAACCCCAACATTTTTTTTCTGACAATGCCATGATTGTGGACTTAGCATTTTTATGTAAATTGCTGTTCTCTGATTCATTAAGCCCCATTGGCCCTGACATTTTCCTTTCTGACCCTACCAGCTGTACACTGGTGACTTATGAAGAAATAAGGAGAACAAAGAAAGGCAATAAAAGGGGTTACAACCAAGAAGTATACTGTGGCTGTGTCAAACAAGAAAATTTGGAAATGGGTGACTGAACACTCCAAGAATGTCCTGTCAACCATCACAGCTACAACATTAGTTCAAAGCCTGACAGGAGCTTAGCACCATTTCAAGGTGTCACATGGAAATCCACAGGAAGTGACAATCATAGCCACTACCTTAGGAACATGAAAAGTTTTATAAACAATAGAGCACAAATACCTCTGTTCCCCTAAACACACAGTCTGTCCCTTGATTTTCTCTCTGCTTATTCATTCTTTTTTCTCATAGTACTTGTAACAAATGACAATATTTAGTCTATTTATTTGTTGCTTTGATGATCATAGATCCCTGGAGATGAGATTTGTTTGCTAGGCAAGAATAGCTCTACTCCAATGATTTATGAATTCCATCCCCAAGCTCAATAACTAGAATTATGCCTATTTTATTCACCATCACATACATGGACTAATAACATGTAGCCAGTGGACTCTTAAAAACATTTGTGAAATACTAAACAAAATAAATAAATAAACCACTAAAATCAATATATAGAGATAAGGTAGCTTTATCTTTTTTTTTTAATTTTTTTTATTTTTAAAATTACAAAGATATACAATTAAAAAGTTCATATTTGGGTTTTGGTCAAACAGTGTTGCAGCACCCATCCCGCCACCAGTGCCCATCTCCCACCACCAACATCCCCGGTTCCCTCCCCCTCCCCAGCCCTGCTCCATGACAGGTTCTTGATTTCTTTCCATTACTCTCTCTTTCTCTTTTCCTTCCCTCCAGACTATGAATTACAGAACGTACATTAAAGGGTTGTCATGTGTATCTTTTTGCCTCTATTTAATGCTCAGTTCTAGGTTGGCATTAGTACCCTCAACAATTGTCAGCACACTGTTCCATTCCTGTCTTACCTAGCCTCTGAATCCCACATGTTTGTGATAATTTCCACCTTTGACAGGACCTCCTGATATATGTTTCACTTGATCTTGGATATTGGTATCATAATATGTACCTATATATTTATGTTATGCAGATAAATGCAGTCATTCTATATCTGTCTCTCTCCTTCTGGC
Organism: Cryptotis parvus; assembly: GCA_021461705.1. NCBI lineage: Eukaryota > Metazoa > Chordata > Mammalia > Eulipotyphla > Soricidae > Cryptotis > Cryptotis parvus. The sequence goes on along the minus strand of JAJIBD010023402.1, from coordinate 133,738 downwards.
TAATTTCGCTCAACATAATCTTCTCCATGTCCATCCATTTATAGGCAAATTTTATAACTTCATTTTTCCTAACAGCTGCATAGTATTCCATTGTGTAGATGTACCAAAGCTTCTTTGTCCAGTCATCGATTTTCGTAGCTTTATCTTTTGAATGCCATTAGTAGCTTAACAGCACAAAATTAAGTGTGCATCTAGAGCAAAGGCACGAGCAAAATTTTCTACTCTCTCTCTCTCTCTCTTTTTTGCTTACACCTGGCAACCTTCAGAGGTTACTCCTGGCTCTGCACTCAGAGTGATTCAGGAATCACTCCTGGAAGTGCTCAGGGGACCATGTGGGATGCTGGGGATTGAACCCGTTTTGGCCACATGCAAGACAAATGCCCTCCCTGCTGTGCTATCGCTCAGCCCCAAAATTTTCAAAGACTTCAGAGAAGAAAGAATCTCTAGCCCCTGGAAACTTCCTGGAAACTGACTACAGATGCATTAGTCTCCAAAACAGATCAGAAGAACTGAGTATTAATTATAGATTTGTAAGTCACTAAATCAGAGAATGGTTTGGTTTTCAGCATGACTGTAGATAAGAAATTAATATTAGATCTTTGAAAGTATTAAAACAAGAGACCGGGGCCGGAGCAATAGTGCAGCAGGTAGGGTGTTTGCCTTGCATGTGACTGACCTGGCATCCCATATGGTTTGATCCTGGCATCCCATATGGTCCCCCAAGCACCGCCAGGAGTAATTCCTGAATGAAGAGCCAGGAGTAACCCCTGAGCATAGCTGGGTGTGACCCCCCAAAGGGGAGGGGAAGCAAAAATAAATAAATAAATGAAAATGAGTGACCAACAAAACATATATGGAAACACAAAAATGTTTCATATTTATTAAAAGGGAAAGTTCGGTGTCAGAGATAGAGTGGATAAGGCACTAGCTTCCAACGCAGCTGACCCAGGTTTGATCCCCAACACCACAAAGGATCCCACATCCGCACCAGGAGTGATTCCTGAGCAGAGCACAGAACAAGCATTGAGCACAGTTCAGTATGGCACAATCCTCCCCTGACCCCCAAAATTAAGATAAATATGGAAAGCTTTGCTTGTTACATGTTTTTGGTTCCTCTGTAGTCACAGACAAGCACCTTTCCTGCAGCTACATCCATGACACTGGACTGAAGCAAGCCAGGGGAGTGTGCACTCAGAGGAAACGGACAAAGGACATGAGCAGGCTCAACGCCATGGTAGTGGATGTCACCTTGCCAGCACTGTTTGAATATTTCTTGTCTACATCATCTAGAATTGAGAGCACAGCCTCCATGGTCTCCTCTACAGGTGGATTCAATCTGATCTTGTGGCAGAACAAAGCCATATGTTCCATTATCCCTGAGCTCAAAAGTATATGAGAAAGGGATGCCAATATCCAGAGCCCAGTCTCTTGAAGACCCAGATGTGGCATCTACAAATGGAAACAAAGACAGAGTTTGAAATTGGACTGTGACAGGATAGATTATGAAATCCAATTTAGGGGATAAAGCTTCAGTACAGCAAAGCAAATAAACTCACATTAGGGTTTCGCGTATAGCTATTTCTTTTTTTTCTTTTTGCTTTTTGGGTCACACCCGCGACGCTCAGGGGTTACTCCTGGCTCTGCACTCAGGAATTACTCCTGGCGGTGCTCGGGGACCATATGGGATGCCGGGGGATCGAACCCTGGCAGCATAGGCCGGCCACGTGCAAAGCAAACGCCCTACCCGCTGGGCTATCGCTCCGGCCCCGTGTATAGCTATTTCTGTAGGGCATAAATTGTATCCTTTTCACAGCTTCTGTCTCTCCTGACCTCCCACTCCTCACAGCTCCTGACATGTAGCAGATGTGGGGGTAAGATTCTCACTTGAGACCTGACTGGACTCTTGAGTTAAATGTGACCTACTTAGGGTTGATATCTGACACCCCGTTTGGTTCCCAGAGCCCATCAGGAGTAATTCCTGAGTGCAAAACCAGAAATAAGTCCTGAATAAGTGTCAGGTATAGCCTCCAAACAAATTTCTTAACTAAATAAAAAAAAAAAACTAGGCAAACTAATATCACATAAACTGATAAACTGATCTGTCAATAAACAGAAATAAAATGAATAAAGGGGAAAATAATATGTCCATGGAATTCAGGCAGTCCTCTTGTGGGTGGAATTTATTGAGGATGGAGAAAACGTTACACTCTCAACTAACTTCTTCCTCTTCCTCCTCCTCCTCCTCTTCTTCCTCCTCTTGTTTTTATTGTACTTCTTCTTCTTATTATCAGTATGATTATTCAGATTCTTTGCAGATTTTAGCTACCCTGCTTCTTAACTTGACTCTTCCTAGAATGAATCCTTTGGCTAAATGTCACAAGAAAGGCCCTTCTGGTGTACTCTGATGCTTCTCACTTGCCAGCTCTTTATAACTGAAGCCAGAAGAAATTGTGGTCTGAGCTGGTGTGTTAATTTTACTTTACTGTTCATACCTTATCCCTTGAAAGCATAATTCTGAATTTGTACAGACACCGTTTCAATATTTTTTATTTTGATTTGCACAACTTCTGTTGATCACAAGATTTTTCTCCCTCTCCTGTCCACTCCACAACACAAAGTTGACTGATTCCTTTTTGTGCCTTAGATACTATTGAAGAGGGAGGGGAAAGCCACTTACATAAAATATCTGCACTTGATCCAACTTTATAATTGGTTCCATGCTTTGCTTTCAGTGCATTTGCAGCCTTCTGTCCAACTTGGAACTGTAGGTGGAAATGCAAAGACAGATATCTGATGTTAAAAATAAATGAAACAAGGGCCAGAGAGATAGTAGAGCAGATAAAGCACTTTCCTGGCACACGGTTCCCAAATGATCCCCTGAGCACTACCAGGAATGACCCCTGAGGGGCAGATCCAGAGAGCTGATAGTAAGCTCTGAGCATAGCTGGGCATGGCTATGAATGAATGAATAAATGAATGAATGAATAAAACGATGAACAAATAAAATAAATAATAAATTAAGCAATCTAAAGAGTTTAATATTTTGTTGAATTCATCTCCATGCGATTTGGAGACAACCGCTGGACTAGAGCCGTTACAGACTGGATCCCATGGGATGTCAAAAGATCACGTGACCGCCCACCTACAAGATGGTCAGACTTCCTTGTTAAGACCCTGAAGGAACGGTTTGAGGCTCTTCATATTCCTCAATCAACCAGATGCCATTGGGCTACATTGGCATGTGATAGGGTCCAATGGAAATGTTACTGGCGCCCGCTCGAGCAAATCGATGAATAATGGGATTCAAGTGATCAAGTGATCAAGTGATCATCTCTATAGTTACAGACTGTCTTTCTACTTTCCCAGTGAACATTTATACCTAGGCACTGTGCTGCCACTTACAGAAACATACTCTGTAAGGCTGCTCCTCTCCCATCAGGCTCCCCTCAGCATCTATCAAATCCTGCAGTCAACTATAACACTTTTTTCTCTTAGTTTACAACTTGCATTTCCAGTGCCATCACCTCATTACCTCCGAAACAGATGATCCTTATTTCAATGAATCCATAGCTTTGATTTTTCCATTACAAACCTATCAGTTTAATACTGGAGATGATCTGGGATAGGTTCTAACCTACCTTTATAACTTGTTCTCTACATCTGTTCTAGATTATAGTGAAACTCAAGAGCATCCCTGTTCTAGATTATAGTGAATCTCCAGAACATCCCCTGTTCTCCAGATATCCCAGATGCCTTAGTCTCTGGCTTTTCCCAGGTCGTTTCCTGTCACTTGGAAGCCTTCCCCCTATTTGTGCTGGTGAAATTCTTTTCAGCCTCAAAAACTCTCATAGTTGTTAGCTTCTCCACACAGTGTTTCCTGTTCACGCCAAGTGGATTCTCTCTTCCCCATTTTGAATCTCCTGTAGTGCTTTGTTCTCACTCCTTGCATTATTCCCCTCTTGGTTTATTTTTCCTGTTTGATACATTTTGTTGCAGTGTCTAAGAGCCAGAAGCTGCACCTTTCTCCATGTTTCATTACATTAGCCCCTCAGAACTTTAGAGTGTTTAAGGTGTGAGCCTTGCTCTCTGCAGAAACTTTACTGAGAGCAGGGTCATTGTAGTCAAAGTGAATTGACTGTTTTTATTGACTTTATGATAAATCTCCTCACACAGCCCCTTCACGTGCATATCCTTTTCCTTTGCGTTTCTCCTTCACCGGCATATTCCTTCACTAGTCTAGTCTCCTAATATATTTTCCACCCTGACCCCTTAATGCTATTTTCTACCATTTGATGATATATCTAACTGCTTTAGATTCTTCACAGATACTGTTAATATTCTCTTGGTTACTACCCCTTGCCTGGACTATGCTCATAATTGCTTTATCCCCAAGGGAAGTCTGACTACATTTGTATATACATCAACTACACTGACTTCTGACTAGTGACAGGTTTAGTTTTAGATCCTGTTTTTCTCTTGCTGCACTGTCCATCTGCAACCAAAGCTATCAAGGAACAGTCTTTGTGGAGTGGGGAGAGGCACAATGAAATTCAAAAAGAAGATTAAGCAAGACAAATAGGTATTGGGTCTGGGGTGGTCTGACGGACGGACGCAGCAGTTTTGGTAACATCTTTGGAGTATTGTGACTTTAGGCAGAATAGTACATTGAATATGTTGGCTAGCTTTTAGTCTCTTCGCTACTTCAGAGATTCCTCTCATGATCATTTTTATTTGTCTCTCATTCTGAAATAAGATACTCAATCTATTTTTTCTCCTGGGCTTGTGTTACACAGATTTGAGCTAGTGAGTAGGAAAGGCTAAAGAATTACAAAGAGTAAAGCTGATTTAATCCTGTTTACCAGCAAGAAGACATTTCTGGAGAAAAAAAATTCTGAAAAAGAAATTAGAAGAGGTGAAAATAAAGGACTTACGGTAGCCGCTATGAATGTATATGAACTGAAGAGCTTCAACTATACATCCTTTGAAAGTCACTGGTAAGAATCACTTTTTGTTTCCCATTCCCATGAGTTTCTGTGTTTCTTTGAATGAAACTCCATGCTAACTGGCTCATCTGGGTTGATGTGGGTCTACTTTGACGATATGAATCAGTTTGAGGTAACATTCTCCATCCTAATAACTTCATCGATTTTCCCCCTTCCCATATGACCCCAGACAACAATTTCTGTTCCCAATTGCCAGCTTTATTTGTTAAAGTTCTCTCCCTTCAAATTTTGATTATGAGGTAGAAAGTCATCTTCCCTGTTGACTTGCTTTGTTGACAGAGAACTTTTATATTTTAAATAATTCCACCAACAATAAAATTAGGGACAAGTAGCTAAAAGAAAGTGGTACATATGAGATGCAAACAGTCATGAGTCTTTCTGATAAAATGGAATCCCAAATACTCCACTCTAACTTCTATCCTTAGGGATAGAACTGATTCCGCATCTCTCCTTTTGACACTATAAAGGAAGAGCACAGAGAGCCAACGCAGCCACTTCCCTTCTTCTCAGCCTCAGGAATTTTCTAGTCAAAATGATTAAAAAAACGCTTTGTTAGAACAAAATTTACTCTGTTGAAGACCTGAGGGCTGCTCTGACCTCTGAGCCCAGAGAATTTCTCATAGGCATATATTCACAAGAAGATGTCCAAAAAAGGTTGCTTAAGACCCTGGAATGTGTGTTCAAGGATGGAGCTTGGGTGAGATAGAAGAGTTGACATGGAGAAAATTCAAGAGAAAAAGGGAAACATCTTAAAAATTAGAATTCTTACAACTCTTCTAATTTTCAAAGAATTTAGAATGAAGTTATATATGGGTATGTTTCCTCTCTATATAGAGATTGCCTAGTTGTCTATTTTGCAGGCTAACATTTATCAAGGTTTCTATAAACTGTCAGTTTGGTAAAGATATTGAGATTAATTACTAGTTTCTGTTTGTTGTAATACTACCAGAAATGGAAATCTCATTGAACTGTTGTCTTGGTTCTATGTCTTTATATGCTATGCTAAGGCAAAAGCCTAATGCCACCATAACTCATTAAGTTTGCCATACTCATTAAGGTTGACACAGGTGACAAAATTCTCTGTCTTTATTTTAAAGTCTTGGAGAAGGATGTTTAAGCTAATTCTCCAGTAATTCTAGTTGCCTTTGATTCCTGTCTTAGCACTCACTTCTAGCAATGCTAATGTCAGTGGCCATGTCTCTCCTGCTTTCTAGCCTACAGTCACAGGGGCAGCAACAACAGCCCCTCACACATCACGCAAAAATGCATTTGTATGGAGTGCAGGATATATTTTTTTAAGCCACAAAAAGAAAAACGTTCTTTAGAAAAAGATTTAGAGGATTATGTGAGTCTTATTTTTTTCTTGCAGGTGAAAAACTGGTGATTACCAGAGACCTAAAATGGCCTGTCTTCAGTGGTTTGTGTTTGTCTCCAATTGCTCTAAGCAGAAATGAGACATCTATGACAGCTATTACTGAAACAAGGAACTGAGGAGCGTTTTGGGTTCTTAGATGAAATCTGTTTCGGTAGATTTATCAAATAGGTGAAACTTTGAGGATTTCAGGAGTGAGGAGGATATAGGATGTAGTGGACTGGGCATATAAATTGGTGGTACTTTCTGGGACTGGAGTGATAATAAGATGAGTAGGTTGCTTATCGTGGTATGCAGCAGACTTGGGTTCCATCCCTAGCTCCTCAAGGAGTGATCTCTGAGCATAAAGCCAGTAGTAAGCCTGGACCAGCTCTGGCCCTGGCCCAAAATCACTGGCAAAAACTTGCAAGAACTTGCAAAAGCCTCTCTGAGCTAAGAAAGAAAGCTATAAACTGATAGTCAGAAGATGAACTCTAGAGTCTGATAATATTCCTTTCAGCGCAGCACTAACCCTAACCCTAACCCTAATCTGTTGAGGTTCTGGAGTGAAATCAAGGGCTCAATTTTCACATCTCCAAACTGAGCTTACTTATTATAGTGTCATGAAAACCAAATGAAATAATGGCTGCAAAATCTCTTTGTAAATGATAACATTCTAGGCAAATGTTTGTTATTTCCATATTTCACAAAATAATCACATAGTTCAAATGCCCAAAAACAATTGCAATAAAGATACTGGGATGTATCTAGATATTTTCCATGATGGGGGAAGGGTTGCCTTCACAAAAATCTGTTGTCATTTTACTCATTTTGTGTGAAGACCCATGTTCTTTCAGTGATAAGGGGGGAGAAGGATAGGGAGTAAAAAGGATCAATGAATTCTATAAGTAAAAATTAGAAGGAACTTAGCCCCCCACATTTCTCATCATCTTCTGGTAATTAGGAGCTGGCTTTAAACAAATGAAAAAATGATAAACAGAAAGTTTAAGTGTTAGTAAGACTGTAGAGAAATTTGAACCCTTTAACAAGCTACCCGTGTTGTATTTGATATGCCAAATACCAGTAACAGTTATAGACCTCATTCCCATGACCTGATGGAATGGTTTGAGGCTCTTTATGTTCCTGGAGCAAGCAGGTGCCCTTGGGCTCTACTTGCATGAGACAGGTCATATGGAGATGTGACTGGTGCCCGCTCGAGCAAATCGATGATGAACAGGAAGACAGTGACAGTGACAGTGATAACACAGTTGGAATGGATGTAAAGTGATATACCCACTATGGAAAAATAGTAGGGTGGTTCTTCAAATGTTTCAAATTAGAAACCTTATGTTTTAGAAATTTTTTTCTTGGTATATACCTCCTCAAGTTGATACCATATCTCAAAAGAAATGCCTGCATTCTATGTTCAAAGAAGCATGATTCATAGTAATCAAAAAGTGGAAATAACTCAATGCTAATTGTAGATTCCTTAATTTAAAAAAGAGTGGTATTAAAACGTGAGACTATTATTCAGCTTTTAAGAGGGAGGAACAGACCTTGATATTATTATGCTTAGTGAAATAAGTTGTCACATGAAAACAGATTTGCATGAATCCACTATTATAAACTATCAAAGTCATAGAAAGCGAAAAGCAGGATCATGGTTTCCGGGTGGGGGGTCACTGAGAGATTTTGATGGCACAGCTTTTCCATTCTGCAAAATGTAAAGGTTATGGAGTTTGTTTGACCAATAATGCGAATGTGCTTTATTACTAAACTTTCCCCTTGAAATGGCTAAGATGATACATTTTGTTATGTATATTTTGCTACAATTAAGAACCAAACCATTAACAAACATAATTATTCTAAGTGTGGTTGTTGTGTTGTCTTCAGGTTTACAACTGTGCTTTTTCAACATCTCTGAAACCCCACCGTGCTGGGGCAAGTGTTGAGGAAACAGTTCTTAAATACAGCATATAACTTTCCCTAGCCTACTTGCGTTTCACTGGCTCATCCACTTACACATTTTTCTAGACAAATACTAGAGGCAGGGCTAAAAAAAAACAAAGCACTGTGTTTAGCAGAGAAGAGAGCAGATATTATTTAGCTGTGTTATTTTAGATTTGCCATATTCCATGAACAGCTGGCAAGTTCTTTAAAGCATGGTTCAAAAGCTATAATTGCTGAATGGAGCTTCAACAAAATTTACAGAAATGAAAGCACATTCCTGCAGATTATTAACATAATCATCTCATTTATATTATAGACAAATGCGTAAGATGTCTCCCAACTTGACACTTTAGGAAACAGGTAGTTAATTAATGTAGGTAAAGCAGCATTTAACCTGAAGCCTTCCCAGCAGGCATCTGGCGAGGTGTAAAAAGCAAGAGAAGGAAAATAAAGAGCAGAGAGAACAAAAGCAGGACCAGAGTCAAAATCTCGGAAGCAGAAAGCAGGAAAAGGAGGCTTCTCTGGAGATCTCAGCATCTCTGATCTTACCAGTTCATCATAGTTACTTGATTTATTTTTGGTGTAACCATAAGGCAGGAGTATGAGCTGCCCGTAAGAGTGCATGGTCAGGTAGCAAACAATGCTCTTCTTGTTGGCCTCTATAAAGCTGGAAACAGCTTTAGTTTCTGGTTCAGACACTGGTCCTGTCCCACAGAATGTTAAATCTTCACAGTTTTTAGATGCTCCAATACCTGGAATATATAGGGAAACCACCAAGGTGCCATGATTACTGTCTTAGACCAAATTGAGGAAAAGGAGTTTCTAGGAGTGGAATTGGGGATTTGCCCTTACTTAAATACATTAATCCTGGGTAAATTAGTCAAAATGGATAGTCATTCAAGGAGGTGCTCCAAAGGCAAAAAGTCTAGAAACAACTGTGCTTTCACAGTCATGGCAGAAGGCATGAGACAGAAGGCCCTTGACAAGAATCTTCTATTTAACTGTGCTCTGGGCCCTGAAATGTAAGACCGGGGACTAGCTTTCAGGTTCAGAGGTCAGACTGAACCTATATATTGGTCTAAACCTATATATTGGTCTAATATTGGTCTAAATTTCTCTCTCCATCTTACTGGTTTGAGGTTCAACACAATTTTCTTGCAAAGACAAAATAAAAAGTTATTTTTCAGTCTGACTTCCTCACCACAGATAATTAGACACTAAATCTAAATTTTATAACCTTTGCTATCAGAGTTTTAATCATTTTAGTCACTTCTGCCTCTTTATTTGCTTCCTGTTCATTGTGCAGGCTGAGATTCTGAAACATAAAAAAGCAAATGCCTTACAGAGAAGAAGATGTTTGCTGCATTGTTCACTGCTTCTTCCCTTCCCCACCGATTTAAAGTAATCTGCAAGGATAATTCTCTGATTGTTCTTTATGACAATGTCTTAAAAAATATCATGAATTTCAAACATACTCACACTGGTCTTGGAATACCTTGCCTTTGTTAAACCAGCCTCACTTTTCTACACTTTAGGTGCTATTCTGATTTACATAGATAATACTATTCTTTAGGAAAGAAAAGTTTAGTCAGGAAGCCCACATGGTTGTCTAAAACTGGACAGCTGTTTGCTCCTATTTTCTCTAGAATTCATCTTTCTCCAAACTGCCTTCTCTTACTCTTTAAAGTTTATTAATTAATTTACTAGGCATGTACTTACTGCACCATGATGCATTGAAATTTCTATTGAGATCTGTCCCAAAACATGTACTATTTTTATGAGAGGATCGGGATTTTCTCCCAGTACCGATCCTGGAAGAAAGGAAAAGAGGGAAATGGTGACAGAAAAGTCTAAGTCATCTCAAAGCCTGGTATACCACAAATGTGTGGGAGTCAGAGGCTAGGTAAGTCAGAGAAGGGAACAGTGTACTGATAATCATTGAAAATGATGATACCATCCGAGAACCGAACATTGAATATAGGCAAAGAGATACACACGATAACCTCTAAATATATGTATTACAATCCACAATGTGTAAGAAAAGGAAGCGAGAAGGAGAGAGAGAGAGGAGAGAGAGAGAAAGGAGATAAAGAACCTTACATGGAGGCAGGCTGGGGGAAGGAGGAGGGAAGTGGGGACATTGGTTGTGGGAATGGGCACAGGTGGAGGGATGGGTGCTGGAATGCTATATGACCAAAACTCAAACATGGACATCTTGTGATTGTATACATCATGGTGGTACAATAAAATATTCAAAAGAAAAAAGTCTTTTTTTCTTCAACCAACAATGTAAGTTGTTAGTTGTTGGGGCTCAACAGGTAGGGGGTTGGCAGGGTCCCCTGGCACTTTCACACCTGACCATTCCTCCCAATGTAGAGAGAAAGGAACAGAACCACAGGCGCCTTGATAGTCCGAGGCTCTACCACTTTATTCAAGTCAAGTCTGCTCTTTAAAGCCCCCCAAATGGTTGGGGGTCGGGAGATGCAAGAGGTGATGGACTTTGACCCTAAAACACTGATAGGGTGTAAAAGTCCCTCCTTCCTGCGGCAATCTACCAGGGACACTCCCCCTAGACATAGAATTCTGCCCTAGGCTATAGAACTGCCCAGGACAGAGACAGAATTCCAGCTAAGGGCATACTGTTTTCCCCTTTCCTTTGCTAGTATAACATTTACTTCTTAATAATATTTCTAGTCATTTTGTATAAACACAGTAAAAGATACAAACATTTATAAAGGGTGGCTTTTCCTGGGAACATCTCGCTATATATTCCAGACTTCAGTCACCAGACCAGGTTAATCAGGTTAATTTTATCCCTAACCCAACCAGGTCTGTAATCAGTTGCTTCTCTTTGGATCAGGACAGTTTGTTCCAAGACCCTGCTCTTACTTTATTATTTTGCTTATGACACTTAGTCCATTCCATTTTGAGACCAGGGTATCTTACCGTGAGTCCATCTGAGTCCATTTCATTTTGAAACCAGGGTAGCTTGCCATGAGTCCATCTGAATCCCATGATGGGACCCATCATTTGGGGGTTTAAGGAACTAGAATCAATCTAAGGGCAACTGAGGTTTAGCTTAGGAAATATGATGCACACCCAGGGGTAAATATTTTAGGGTTACTTAACTTCTATGTTACAGATGCACAGCTTTAATTGTCTTCCCTGTTTCTACACAAAAAGGATGTGCTCTAACATAAGAATATACAAAGGGCATACAGGAAAGAGAAACAACATTTTACTTACGATACAAAACCCAGGGCTGTGAACAAAGAATAATCCAACAGTAAGGGATGATGGGTGACCCTCAACATGAGAAATAATTCCTGTTGTGGCCTGGAAGAACTTATCTTAAACACTGGGAAGCTTGTGCCTGTAAGCTTCACAGATGGAGTAGCCTCTGCCCAAGAACAAGAACGTCCATACAACTCAAAGGACACATAGGTATAAAGCATAAAGCTAGAGGGAGTAATTTGGCATTTTTCTTGGGAGTAGATTAGCCTTGCCTGGTGGGTGTGATCTGCTTAATTAAGGAAAGCTTCAGAGAGTCATTTTTTAGGTTCGCATAATGCAGGACGAAAGGGAAATAGCTTGGCAGATGGAAAAAGCCTGTTCCAGGTACAGTAGGAGAGAGAGGGTGGGTGGGTGGAGAAAAAGAGAGAGAGAGACAGAGAGACAGAGAGACAGAGAGACAGACAGAGAGAGAGAGAGAGGCTGCACATTTCTAGAAGCAGAAAACTGATGAGTAGAAAGGTAGAAAAAAGACAAGAATTTTCCAGAGAAGCTCAGAGAGAAGGATTTGATTCACATAGAGGCCAGGAAGACTGTTGCAGTGAGTGGTTCTACAAAGGGTCTTTGGGGTGCAATAGGGGTGGGAAATGAATGTTTTTTTTTTAAGTAGGCCCTTATTTATGAAATGATTGGCTTAGGAGCATGTTCAGAAGAAGTTTTGGTGGTGTTTGGTCCCTCGGTGAAAGATCATAATGAAAAATGAAAGCTAGATCAGTTTTTATATATCACTGGTACCCCTCAGTGAATACAGCTGGGCTGCGGCTGAGGGTGTACTCTGTTGGTAAAGTACATGTGTTATGTGCATAAATCCCTGGTTAGGATTACTAGCACCAAATATTTTTTCAAGTGTGTTTTCCACAATAACAACTACCAAAAAAAAAAAAAAAAGAAGAGGATATATATCAACTTTATGCCAGTAATATCCAGATCAGTTGCAGGGAATCCACAAAGTTTAAGAACACAGAATTCTAATAAAGTGAACGCATTCAAGACTAAAACAAAACCTTACAGGAAGATGTTAAAAATAAAAGCACATTTTGGACTTCAACTCTGGAAAAGGCCTTTGGTCTCTGTGATCCCAAACGCGACAGATTGTTGACTCCAACACTAATTTTTAAAATCTCAGACAGGATTTAAACAGCCACCAAGAAATTTACAGTTGCCGAAATGGAGGTCAGAAACATGAACCTGAGTGAGGATCTGGTTCATGAACCCATCTCAGAATCAAGCCCAGGGAACTTACAGTTGTCCAAGAGTAGATATAACCATCTATGTTAAGAACTGGAAGCACATAAAAGTCCAGATTGTTAAGGAGTCTGCTTATCCTTGCATTGTCTTTATAGTTCTGCAAAATCTAGAAATTAAGAAAGAACTATTTGGAATGATCATGGGAAAACATTTTTATTTTTGCTAACTTTCTAGGTAATTCAAGTGAACTATAAAAAGTGATTATATACTATTCCTTGGAACCATACATTTGCTCTCCACCCACCCCTGATTACTCTTTGCTACAATAGTTGTACTCAAACTTTAGTGTGCAATGGGATCATCTGTAGAACTTGCTAAAATAAATATTGTCTGGTTTCACTCCCTCACTTTTACCTACCACTTCTAACTCTCTTGCCCAGAGGTAGAGAGGTAGAGACCAAGAATCTGTGTTTCCAAGTTCCCAGTTATGTTGATAATGTTAATCTAAGGAACACAATGAGAACTACTTTTCCTAGGTTTGCATTTGTGTCAGAGAAAGAGTGACACAAGAGTTTACTGATGCACTCTTTTAGTGCCTTTCCCCTTAATTTAATAATATCTGGAAAGTAAATCACCTCTGATTTGATTTTATTTGTCCAGTATGCATTTCCGGTTCCTTGTATTGCTTTTTATTGGTTTTTCTTTAATTAATGGTAATATCACTTCTAACGATTCAGCTTTTCCTTCTCTATATGTGTTTGAAATTCATGTACCCCTGCCAAATATAGTGCCATTCCATAATCAAAATGATTCGTTTACCTATTCTTTGTATACCCTCTTTGTTTCCTTTCAGCAATTGCCATACTTTTCACTGAATCCAGAAGCTATAGTTATTTATTTATATTCCACATATGAGTAAAACAATAGAGCAACTGTTGATTTCTTTTTTTTTTTTTTTTTTTTGCTTTTGGGTCACACCCAGCGTGCTCAGGGGTTACTCCTGGCTCTGCACTCAGGAATTACTCCTGGCGGTGCTCAGGGACCATATGGGATGCCGGGATCAAACCCGGTCAGCGCAGGCCGGCTGTGTGCAAGGCAAATTCCTACCCGCTGGGCTATCGCCTCCGGCCCCAGCAACTGTTGATTTCTATACTCATTTCAGTTTGCATAATTTAAGTCTCAATACATTTTATCCCAAAAAGACACACCTTTATTCTTTTAGGAACAGAGTAGAATTTTATTGAGTATACTCACGTGGTTTTTGTAGCCAGTCATATGTCAAGGGGGTATTTTTGATTACCTACATATTTTGTCAACTGTGAGTAATGCTGCTAAGAACATAGCTGTGCAAATGTCCTTCAAAATTTGTGTTTCATGTTCTTCAGATAAATGCCTTAGGCTGATATTGCTGTATTATACGAATTTCTTTTTTTTTTTTAATTTGTTTCTGGTTTCAAAGGAAACAATAATTTTTGTCTAAAGAGACTATACCAGTTTACATTCCCACAAAGACTATATTAGAATTTCTTTCTTTCCACAGCTTCACTGGTATTTCTTATTTAATACAGATCATTCTCACTAGTTTAAGGTAACAACTCACCATAGTTTTGATTTGGATTTCACTAATAATGAAAGGTGCCTATTAACTTTTATATGTCTGTGGACCAAGAGATATCTATTTTGGTCTTTTAGATTTTTATTGAATTTTTTGCATTTTTGTTGTTGTTGAGTTACTTCTTTTTGAGGGCTGACTCCCAGGAAGTGCTCTATGAGCTGTGAGGATGCTCCCATGACTGTTGAACAATGAACTGGATCAATAATTCAATGTGAGAACCTGAGGATTTGGTGCTGTTGAACTCTGTGGGTCACCACCCCAGTGCACTCTCAACTTTTAGGGTTACACCCAGTGATGCTCAGAGAACTGTGTGTTGCTGGGACTCAAAGGAGGGTGGCTGCATGCAAAACATATGCCTTAACCTCTGCACTGTTTTTCTGACCACCATGGTTGAGTTACTTATATGTTTTGATATTCTTCCAACTCTGTGTTGGAAGAATAATAAATATCTTCGGTCAGTTTTCAGGTTGCTTTTTTTTGGTGATAGTTCCTTTTTGTTGTGTAAAAGCTCTTTTCTTTACGCAATCCTATTTGTTTAATCTAGGCTTTGGTTGCCTTAAAAATGGAGTTGAGCATCTAAATATATATTTGATACAAAGGTAATGCAGTAATTCACCTTTGCTATTATTTTCTTTATATTTTATGGTGTGGGTCTAATGCCAGTATCACTCATTTTTAGGAGGGGTGGTCAGACCTGAAGATGCTCAGGGGTTACTCCTGGCTCTGCACTCAGAAATTACTCCTGGCAGTTCTCAGGGGCCGATATGAGATGCAAGGAATTGAACCTGGGTTGTCCGTATGCAATGCAACTGCACTACGTGCTGTTTGATCTCTCCTGCCCCAGCCAGTATCACTTTTTAATCAATTTTGAATTAAGAGTTAATTGGGCTTTCTTTCCTGTTTTTGTCTGACTGCCTGACAGTCCCAATGGCTTACGCCAGCTCTATGCTCAGGTATCACTCACTACTAGGGGTGTTGAAGGGACCATATGTGGTGTCAGGGATGAAACTGGTGTCTACAGCAAGTAAAGAACCTGAGTTTTTATATGCAGAGTTAAACAGCAATTTAGTTTTATCTATCTATCTATCTATCTATCTATCTATCTATCTATCTATCTATCTATCTATCTATCTATCTATCTATCTATCTATTATCTATCTATCTATCTATCAATCTATCTATTATCTATCTATCTATCTATCTATCTATCTATCTATCTATCTATCTATCTATCTATCTATCTATCTATCTATCTATCATCTATCTATCCATCTATCTATCATCTATCTATCTATCTATCTATCATCTATCTATCCATCTAACTATCTATCTATCTATCTATCTATCTATCTATCTATCTATCTATCTATCTATCTATCTATCTATCTATCTATCTATCTATCTATCTATCTATCTATCTATCTATCTATCTATCTATCTATCTATCATCTATCTATCAATCATCTATCTATCATCTATCTATCTATCTATCATCTATCTATCTATCTATCTATCTATCTATCTATCTATCTATCTATCTATCTATCTATCTATCTATCAATCAATCATCTATCTATCTATCTATCTATCTATCCATCCATCCATCCATCTATCTATCTATCTATCTATCTATCTATCTATCTATCTATCTATCTATCTATCTATCTATCTATCTATCTATCTATCTATCTATCTATCTATCTATCTATCTATCTATCTATCTATCTATCTATCTATCTATCTATCTATCTATCTATCTATCTATCTATCTATCTATCTATCTATCTATCTATGCATGTTGTCACCAGTATTCCCAACACCAGTGGGAAGAGGGTATCTTGTTCTATTATATAATTTCGTAACTGCCATATGTGACCTATCTATCTGTCTGTCTGTCTGTCTGTCTGTTTGTTTGTCTGTCTGTCTGTCTATCAATCATCTATCTATCTATCTAGGTTTATTTCTTCACTCTGTGCCATTGGTCTGTGCAGCTTTTTCTAAGGCAATTCTGTTTTAACTACTGTTTTATAAAATCTTTTGGAATCAAAACTTAATTTTCTTTTCTCTCTGTTTCTATTATTCAGTGTCTTTGTGGTTCCATGGATATTTTAGGATTATTTCATTTAGATATTGCTTTCTAAAATATTCTATTATCTCTAAGAAAGGATAGAAACACTATGCCAAATTTCATTTTCCATCTACTAAATATCTTATTCCATGCAACAGATTCCTATTATAGTTCTTTCATAATAATTTTGCTAGTGGGAAAAATGAAGTTTCATGAATTAGTAAATTTGTGCTAGCTTATTAGGAAGGGAATCATGAGAATTTAAACTATTATCTTATATTCAAGATCTATTTTTTACATTGAAATATGTTACTCTTCTATCAAAAAAAGTTCAGATACACTAGCACTTGAAAGATATAGAATCTCTCACTCATTTTTGGTATAGCTAAATATCACTTAATTTAACTTGAAGTGAAGGAGTAGTTTGACAGAGTTATAGCATGAGATCATTAGCATGCTAGCAGAAGGACTTTTTCGAAATAGCAAGACATAATGGGTATTTTGTGGGATGGTTAGCCCTTATGATGACATTAAGAACACTTACTTCCTTCACAAACCATTGACAAAATGCGGGTGCAATCCATTCCCTAGCATGAATTCCACAGTCCATCCAAATGATCTTCTTGGGGTTTCCAGGATGATTTACTGATCTGGAAGGGATAGTTATGTTTCAAAACTGAACAATCACTTATCATTATAACTTAGTACAAATTATCAACTTTGTTTAAAAACTGCCCTAGAGATGCCTTTCTTTCTTTTATTGTAATTCCAAGCATGGAGTAATGTTAATATCAGAGATACCATTGATATGACCTTTTTAACTACACATAGGATTCACTCAGAATAATAAAACATGCAAAAACTAAGGTCAAGTATGACGGGTAATTAAGAAAAATAACCTTGGTCTTCAATAAATTTTCATATCTTGGAACTGTAAAAAGATACAAATATATAATTTCCTGTAATATTTACTAAATATTTAATTCCTAACTTAATATATTTTTATTTCTAGCTAACACAATCTTCTTTCTTCTCTGCTCATTTGTTACTCATGTACACTGGTGCAGCTTCCCTATAGTTCGGAAGATCCTTCTACCTTCAGGAGAGTAGGAATTAACCTGCAATTATGGATAGTCTTTGTTTGGAAAGAGGCTCCGACTGCTCCCAGATCTGTATTCTGTTTTGTATCTTTAAGTGCCCCACATTTAGGCAAGCATATATATGATTTACAAAAAAAGAGGTAGGGGTGAATTGCTCTATTGAAATGAGATTCTCAGTGTGCATGCAGAATGTCATACTGATTTAACAGCATGACTCCTTAAATATTTATCATACTTAGGTTTCAGTCCTTGTTCTGTCATTCATATTTCTGTAACTTTGTATAATATAGGTAATTCTTCCCCCATGCAAAAAGGATAACAAAAGCAAGCATTTTCACATCTTTTTGAACTAAATGAAGTGATTCATAAGCTTAGAGAAAATAGTTAATAAATTAACTACTGCAATTGCTAGTTTTTGTTATTTTGACATCAGAAAACGTTACCCAGTTTTATTCTAACTTTTATTACAACTTTATTATCTCTGAAAGTCCTCATTTCTGCATATATGTGGATATAGAATTAACATAGTTTATGTGCAATATCAAGCTAAGTAATAGTCTCCCTCCTAAAATGTGAATCTTTTTTTTTTTTTTTTTGCTATTTGGGTCACACCGCAATGCTCAGTGGTTACCCCTGGCTCTGCACTCAGGAATTACTCCGGCGTGCTCAGGGGACCATATGGGATGCCGGGATTGGGCCGGCATAGGCAGGCCGCGATGCAAGGCAAACGCCTACCTGCTGGGCTATTGCTCAGGCCCCTAAAATGTAAATCTTAAACTTTTCCTTAAACTTGAATGTTTTTCATTTTTAAAGTTAAATCATTTAACATGTTTGAAAGCATTGTCATTAAAAAACCCATTTCTGTTCATTCTTTCCTCAGTTCTAAGTTCCACAAGTGACTAGCCAGGTACATTTTAATGCTTTTGGCGTGTTTCATTTTACAAATTTTTCATTATGAATCTTTTCAACAAATAATTTCTTCCCATTTTACACGTTACATCAGTAGAAAATTATGATAGTCAAAACACTTAAAATGCTTTATAGTATTGCCTTATAGAATTTACCAGTACCTTGTAACAATTTGTTCTTTTATTTGGAAATAATTAAAAGCATTTTTTCTCCTGACTTGTTATTTTTATTTTTCCCATTTTTCAGTACTTTATTTTATGTTCATTATCATTTCTTTTTTTCATATATATATATATGAAAATATATATATGAATGATGGTCTGACATAGAAAAGACTGGGCCCCCTGGGATGAACCCAGAGCCACGGCAGAGTCTGGCAAGCTACCCATGGTGTATTCAATATGCCAAAAACAGTAACAATAATGGTCCTCATTCCCAACGAATGGAGACATTACTGGTGCCCGCTCGAGCAAATCGATGATCAATGGGAGGACAAGTGATACAAGTGATTCATTGAAAAACACTGGGAGCTGGGCTGATGATTCTCTTTATGAGGAATAGCAAATTGAGGTAAATACAGGGTTGGGCCCATCATGTTCAAGTAATTTTTTTTCTTTCAACCTCACTCATTTTCAAAGCTGCCAACATAATTCCTAACTCACCACTTACATTTATCATGTCTTATAATTATCCATTTTACGAACATTTGTATATTGATGATATATTTATTGTCTCCTTATTATGTATACATTTTATTATTTAGACTCTGTCCAAGACAAAGACTATTTCAATGTCTTTTTGGCTGATTTGGCTCAGAGTTGAATGACTGTCCCAAAGTTAGGTTCATAGGTATTAAGCAATAATCTAGCCAACTTCTCAGTAAAGTTTATTTCAGAACCAAAGATTCTTTTTTGTAGTGTGTAACTCTCACATTGCAAATCTCTTTGTAAATTAACATATCAAAGTCAGTGGTAAGAGGGGAGTGACTTTGTGACAAAGTAATATTAGCCCTCAAAGCCTAACTGATTTGACAATGGTTCTGAAAAGAGCAGCCCCAGTCAAGCTTAAGAGCAACACCTGGAAACTTATTAGAAATGTATTGTGATTCTAAATCTCAAATTTGCATCAGAATAACTTGGAGGAGGTCTTGTTAAAAGGGAGAGCTTGACCTCACCCCCAGAGTTTCTGATTCAGTGGAGCAGTAGTGGGACTTAATGTGCTTTTCTAACAAGTTACAATGTGAGGAAGACCTACTGGTCTAGGATCACTCTTGCAAAACCACTGGTTTGGTGCAGTGGCTGTCCATTCTGGACATATTAGAAAAACCTGGAGAATTTGCAAGGCATGCCTGGTCACCATCTGGAACAAAGAACATAGAACTGACAATTTGAAATAAAATATTCCTTAAAGATGGGGCCTAAGCATCTGTTAGTATGTAGAAGGGCCCTTGGTTATTTTTACATGAACAATATTGAAAGAACCACTGGCTGCAAACCAAGATCCCCAAGGCTCTGTGGAAAAGTGACCATTCAGCCTAAAATACTTTCAGCATGCAGAATTTCATTGTAAAATGAAGGAACCAAAATGAAGATTGTTTATAACTTTCATTTTTTTTTAAATAGAAGAACAATTAAAATTCAAAATATATGTCTAAAGTGAACTGGGTCAAAGTGGCGTGAGTGGGGTTTTCCCCGATGCTGCCTCTCTCCTCCACCTCTGCGGGAAGCCCTCGAGGTCCCCAGGTCTTCGAAGAATAGAAGCTTAGTTGAATGTCATTCAGTGAGACTTTTTGGCTCTGGACCCCTAACTGGGACAAGGGAGGCACAGCACAGACAAATCTTTCCAACCTTTTCTTTCCTTATGTTTTGCATTCATGGTCCCACCCAATCATCAAATTCTCTTTACTCTATCTAGATCATTGATTCCATCTTGATAATAAGGGTGGGAAGCCATTGGATTTTTAAAATCCTGTACTGGGTTAGAAAAAGGCAAAGCCATTCTTCATTGTCCCTTTTACCCTTGTCTACATTTCTGATAAGAGCCCCAATGAGTTGAGGAGGGTCTTTGGATTGGGTTGGAGAGCCCTTTTGAGTCCCCACCCTCCCTTTTGCCAGTGAGGTAATACTTAACCTTCTCACCCACCTTCAAATAATACATGGGCCGGTTCTCATAGGTCATGCCCAGGAAATGATTAGTCGCCACATCATCATATGCCTCACTTATCTGGCTTATCCATTGATAGATCTGAAACAACCAGGAAGAAACTTAGTATCAAAAGAATGATCATCTGCTTATCTCTAACTAAGATTACTGCTTCTTGCGTTAAGATATTGGACTTTGCACTCTGCTCTTTGTTGCAGCCCCTGTTGCTAAACAACCTAGAAGACTAAACCAATATATTATTACCAATCATCTCCAATTTTCTTTGAAGATTTACTTTGCTCCGAGAAGTCTGTGATATACTTTACAAAGAAGTTGTTGAAAATTAACCATTTTACAATAGTTTGTCCTTTAAAATAGTAACCAGAGTTTGCTTCCTGATTGCAACCAATTAAGCAGGAATTTTTTGCTCTGAAATATTTACAGGGCTTTAGGACCTCAGGATTTTCAGTCTGAAGAAAAAAATTCTATTCTTTGCAAAATTTCCATGGACATAAGATTAGAATAGCCTGAAGATGTTATCTACAGACCATGACAATGAATATTTCTAAATCAAAACCAAGTTAGTAATTTTGATTAAACTCAGCAGATCTGTGTAGATGAGAGTTTAATCATGTCCTACATCATGCTTGGAAAAGTTTTATGCTTCCACCAGTATGACAATAACCTAAGGTTCCATTCATAAAAGGGGATGGAACAAAGGTACTTATGCTATGACATGAAGTCTCAAGTCATTATGTCACAAATGATGTTGAAATAGTCATCAGGATGTGATAGGATATTTTTCATACTTGATTATTTTTTTGTGTTTCCTTACACAAATTCTTTCTTGTAATTTTTGAAAATACTAACACTTTATGGAAAATACTAATTTGCCACAGTTAGTGAAAGAATGAATGGTAAAGTTTACCTAGAGGGCAACTCTGCATGTATATAAATTACACAGGCAGCATATTTATGCCAGGGATTCTATTTTTAGAAAGTTATACTTTAAAGTAGTTTGTGAAATTTCACACCCTTATAGACATAGATATATGGTTGTTTTTTCCCCCCCTATATCTGGTTTCCAGTTTTGGAAATCACCAAACTTATTGTAGTAAAAATTAAAGAAATTTTCTTTGAAGGGTTTCCTCTGTTAAGAACTTCTGCCAATGATCTTTATCCTATTCAAAAACCACCCTTTTATGAACTAGAGATATAGTACAGGCACCAGGGAACTCGAGTTATCTTGCTGACTGTTGATCTCAGTTCAATCTGGGGCACGGAGCAATGAATAAGCCCTGAACACCACCAACTGTGGTCATCCAAAATGATACAATCAACCAAAAAAAAAAACCCAAAAAACAAACAAAAATCTCTCAACTTTTTAGCTACATAGGATTTAGTTAAAATGTTCCTTCACTCCACTGCCCCAGGCACGCATGTGTACTAATTCTTTCCAGATTACACTAAGTATCTGATGAATAAGGAAAGTGAGGCTTCATTTGGGTCATGTTCAGAAGAAAAGTATTGGTTGTAATATTCTATGCCCCTCAAGGTGTTGCAGGTGTAGCTGTGGTGCCCGGCTGTGTTGGCAGGTGGCAGACAGGAGACAGGCTTGTCTACATGCAAGGCTCTGCCCCATGGGCCCTGGATGGCTGACGGTCTGACTTAGAAAGGATTGGGGTCCCTGGGGTGAATCCAGAGCGACGGCAGAGCCTGGCAAGCTACCCGTGATGTATTCAATATGCCAAAAACAGTAGCAATAATGAACCTCATTCCCAACTAATGAAGATATTACTGGTGCCTGCTCAAGCAAATCAATGAACAATGGGAAGACAAGTGATAAAAGTGATTCTATGCCTCTTACTTTTTGTTCTTGATTTACCATTTTAATTCATATAACCAGGATATGATGGTGATTGACTACAAGAGTATGCTACCAACACGGCAGAGCCTGGCAAGCTACCATGGTCGTATTTGATATGCCAAATACCAGTAACAATTATAGACCTCATTCCCATGACCTGATGGAATGGTTTGAGGCTCTTTCTGTTCCTGGAGCAAGCAGGTGCCTTTGGGCTCTACTTGCATGAGACAGGTCATATGGAGATGTTACTGGTGCCTGCTCGAGCAAATCGATGATGAACGGGAAGACAGTGATACAGTGATGATGGTGATAAAGATATAATGGTGATCAATGTTTTGGAATTCCTGCAAACTCAGTGCACAAGCAAATCTCAGCTACCGAGGTTTTAACCTATCTAGATCTTGGACATCAACAAGCAACCAAATCTCACTTATCCTAAATTACGCTGTCACCCCCAAAACATCCCTCCCCTCCTTGTCCTTGCTCACCTCTGCCATTGAGTGGTATGTGTTATATGAGTAGGTCTTTAGGCTCTTCCATGAACTTACTATTATGTCCCCAGTTTTTTGTTCATATTGTGCTAGAGACCTACAAAAGACGGAAATTAAAATTCAGTGAAGAAATAAGTATATCATGATAGTTGATGATATACTATCATACTAGATAAAAAGTTTAAACAAGAATTTTACCTTAAAATGATACTAAATTTCTTTTAAAAAAGTAAAAAGGGAAAAATGATGTAGCCATTCCAGTATTTGGTGGATTTGAGGGGGTGGTTTGGCCACACCTGGAGATATTAAGTAACTACACCATTCTCTGTGCTTGGGTTGTTCCTGGCAGTGCTAGGGAACCAGGACTCCTGCTAGGGACTGAACCAGGGTCAGCTGCTTGCAGAAGGCAAATAATGCACCTAAATTCCTGTATTGTCTCTCAGTGCAACCATTCCAATCTTGTAGAAAGTACTACAAGACATTGTAAGGATGATTCAGGTATAAGAAGAAAAGATTTTTAAATCTATACAAGAAAAAATCAAGAATCACTGAATAGATAACTCTGGTAGGACTCTGCCCCATCAGGACTGATGTCACAGAAAACCTAAACTTCTGAAAATTCCAGGTACACAGGTTGAAAACTTGGGTGGTTGGAAACTCAGGCCTTCTTGGAATCAGCTGGATAGACTTCCTCCCCACCAACAATCTTCCCATATTTCTGGGATCCCCAGCAGCTAAGCCCACAAACCCCCTTGTCATCTATCTGCCCTGTTCCAGAGACTCATAAGTAAATCTTGAAAGAGATTAACTAGCCACTAAAACCTCTCAGACACCCATTTCCAGCTGAACTCTCTGGGGCACTTTCAGGAGGGGGCAAGCTAGCTTCTATCCTGTCAAAGTCCAGGGAGCTGTTCCCACACCCCAAAGCCACCACCATGCCTCCAGCTGGATCCTAATACCTCAGGACTGTGCTCACAGGCTGCCCAGTGAACTATTCTGAATTTTCAGAATATTTCATGAAACATTTCATGAAATTTGGTGAAAATTTTCTCCAAACTCTGCAGTTCTTACAAACTGTAGTAACACACCAGATTGGATGGAATGTAACATAGAAGTCAACCAATATTGACTAAGAAGACATTAACAGAAGACTTAACTTGCAACAACAGCTTAGTAAACCTCAGACAAGGATTTAATGTCCCTATGGTGAATACAATTTTCACAAATTATCGATTTGCTCTAGTGGGCACCAGTAACATCTCCATACGTCCTGTCACTTACTAGTGTAGCTCAAGGGCATCTGCTCACTCCAGGAGTACAAAGAGCCTCAAACCATTCATTCAGGTCATGGGAATGAGGTCTATAATTGTTATTGATTTTTGGCATATAAAATACAACACGGGTAGCTTGCCAGGCTCTGCTGAGCTGGTGGGATACTTTGTAGTAGCCTCTCATCTCGTGCATTTATTGATGAACCAAGACAGGGAAAAATCAGCTTGTCTACTGTGTGGAGCTCTGATGAGCTGTGGAGTCCGGATGTTAAAAAAATGGTGGCCCTCATGGTGTGGGCTTCTTGCGAGGCTATGCTGGGATGGTGGGCCAGGGCTAGAACCCACCTTCCCTCCTGGGCCCATCATGATAAGCTGCACAGGGAGCAGCTCTGCCCCGTGTATCTGAGTCTCTCATCCTACCTGTGAGTATTACAGTGTTACATATTTCGGAGAAGTTTCCCTTTTTTTCTCTTTTGGCAATGGGAGCCTCTTAGCCTATCATACGAACATAGACACATACATTTACACCTTTGTTTTTAGTTTGTGGACCACGAGTGGGGCTGCCTTCTACAATGCACGCTCCACCACTCCTGATTCTGCACACAGGAATCTCTCCAGAGGGGTCAGGGACCCGATGGGATGCCAAGGCTCAAACCCAAGGCAAGAGGCCTCCCAATGTGCAATAATCGCTCCTGAGCCTGTTTTAAATGATGCCACACTAGGTGTGTACATCGAGATCGGAACATTTATTTACAAAATGACCAATTTAACCCCCTCCCAACCTCACCCCCTCATGAATCCGGCCTAGCACATGGGCCTGAGCGATAACACAGCCAGGAGGGCAGTTTCCTTACACGTGGCCGACCTGGGTTCCATCTCCGGCATCCCATAGGGTCCCCTGAGCACCACCAGGAATAATTCCTGAGCAAAGAGCCACATGTAACCCCTGAGCATAGTCGGTGTGTGAGGCCCCAGAAGAAAAGTAAATAAATAAGTGAAAATCAGGCATAGCCTGAGCCCGAGCTACTGTCCTCCTAGGGTTCAAACCCTCCACGAGCCTGGCTCAGCGCAGGAGGCAGCTTCCACCCGGTCCGTGGGATTTGGACTCCCCAGGAACCACACCTCCGGGCAGTTAAGTTCCGTGGGACTTAAGTGGACTCCGTGCAGCCCTGTCTCGCCCCCCCCCCCCCACCCCCCCTTACCTCGCCTGGGATGACACGCTCGTGCTCCACAGTGGGATGTGCAAGAAAATGAGTCCCACAGACCCCGCCCGCGTCTCCCGGGGCCTGTGGTTCCTATTCTATGGAAATATTTTTTTAATCTACCTGTTGACCAGTTAGTGGTAGCAAGCAATTTAAAGTAAATTATTGTGAGCCTGCTACAGGAACAGGCTTGAGGGGTAGTTGAGAAAAAATAGATAGTGGAGGGACGGTGGCGGTGGTGGTGGGATTGGTGTTGGAATGTTGAATGCTGTAACAAATCATCATGAACAACTTTGTAGACCATGGTGTTTAAATAAAATGGGGGAGGGATTATTGAGCTGAAATTAATTATGAGAAACTGGTCTAGGAAAATTCAAAACCACCTACTTTTAAAATCTCAAAGTTGGGTATCTTCTTGGGAGGCGTCTCTGCCAACTGGTTCTGATTCAGGGCAAGATCAATGGATGCCATGCTCTGGGCCCCTGCAGTGCCTGGAATAGCTTGATTGCCTTTATAGTGCTCTGGGACTTCCAAAACTGCACCAGGTTCTATGTGCAGAGTCATTTTGTTCTGGAAGTTGAACCCTAAGTTTGGCAAATGCCCAACATGTGCATGACCTGATTCATTTTACTGTCTTTGATGCTAAGAGATGACTTTGTTCTTTTTTTTCAATTAAAAATCATTTTTAATTGAACCACCTTGAGATATACAATTACAAAGTTGTTCATGATTGGATTTCAGTTATGCAACATTCAGACACAATTCCTTCACAGTACATCCTCCCACCACCACTGTTCCCAGTTTCCCTTCTCTCCCCACCCCCCAGCCTGCTGCATATCTCTCTCTCTCTCTCTCTCTCTCTCTCTCTCTCTCTCTCTCGCTCTCCCTTTTTTGGGCATTAGAGTTTGCATTCCCCATCCCACCCCACTTGTGACAAGCTTCCTGATCATGGATCAGTCCTCCTCTTTGTTGATAGATGATGTTTCATTCTTGTATCAGAAATAAAGAAATTTAGTCACAGGGAAAGTATTAATAAAATTCAAACCCTGACAGACTAACTGAAAAGCAGTTTAACCAGCAGTTTAAAAGCATATTAACCACTGGATCACAAACAATGCAAAGAGTTCATCTTATTTTTTAGAGTCTTTACAGATTCATAGCAAAATTGAAATTAAAATTTTAATTACAATTAATCCCCAACTTCGTCCACTAATAGTCACCCATAGTCTTGTCATGCATTTGTTTCAATCTGTAAACCTACACTGAGGTATCATTATTTCCCAAAGTTTATACTAGAGTTCATTCATGGTGTCCTATAGACTATAGATTGGTACAAATGTGGACTACAGATTGGTACAAATAGATAGTAGCATGTATCCATCTTTGTACCTTTTACAGTTTCACTACCCTCCAAATCTTCTCTAATCTACTGAAACACTCATCTCTCCTCTTGACCCCCTAAAAACATCTAATATCCTTATTGTCTTCAAATTTCAGTCTTATCCATAATGTTATATATTTGGTAATCATATAATATATAGCTTTTTTAGATTGACTCCTTTCAATTAGGTATTTTTGAAGTTCTTTTATGTCTTTTCATTGCTCAATTACTCATTTCTTTTTAGCATAATATCCTGTACCATTGTCAGTATTTATTTACAGGCAAACGATATCTTGATTGTTCCCAACTTTTCACAATTACGGCTTAAATTGCTATAAATATCTGTGTACAGGGTTTTATATGGACTTTTAAAGTTTTAAAAATCTATATTCTGTGGTTGATAATAATGTTAATAATTGTTTCTCATGAACATAATTCTTACACCACCCCCATAACCAGTGTACCCCTCTCTCCTCTAAGGATCCAATTTCCCTCCCCTCCCAATCTGTACCCCCAACTCAACTATGGATCAGTTTTCCATATATCAACATATATCTTCGGACCTTTGTTGCTACCTTGCTGTTTATCTTTAAATATTTGGACCTAAATTTGCTATTCATTTGGATAAATACCAGGGAGCATGATTGTTAGATCCTATAGTAAGATTTTTTGGGCAGGGGTGGGGAGGCGGTGCACCTGGCAGTGCTCAGGGCTTACCCCTGCCTCCACGCTCAGGGATCACTCCTAGCGGAGTTTGAGGGACTAAATAGGTTTCCAGCAATCAAATCTCAGTCAGCTGCATGCAAAGCAAGCTCCCTACCCGCTATACTATCTCTTTGGCCTTTTTTCTGTGTTTTCTAATTTACCTTGTTATTTGATCACTAAAGAACACTCAAGGTATTGCAGGTATGGCTGCAGTGCCTGGTTGCATGGGCAGGTGGCAGACAGGAGATAGGTTTGTCTATACCCAGGGCTCTGCCCCATAGACCCTGGATGATTGATGGTCCCACCCAAAAGACTGGGCCCCCTTGGATGAACCCAGAGCCATGGCAGAGCCTGGCAAGCTACTCGTGGTTTATTTGATATGCCAAAAACAGTAACAATAATGGACCTCATTCCCAACAAATGGAGATGTCACTGGCGCCTGCTTGAGCAAATCCATGAACAACGGAAAACAAGCAATAGTAAGATTATGGTTAGTTTTGTAAGAAGTTATCTAATGCCCTTCTCAGCCTGCTTTACTACTTTGCATTCCCATCAGCAATATTTGAGAATTCCTGTTGCTTCACATACTCCCCAAAATTTGGTGTTGTTACTATTCTGGATTTGGCCTTTCTAGTAATTTTGCAGTATTTTCTCATTATTTCAATTTCAATTGTGATTTCTAATGTGATGTTCAAATTAGCATTAGATTGTAATTACAAAATTTTATTATAATTGTAATAACATTTATTAGAAATTAGAAATCACAATTTCTAATTATGATTTTCTAATGTGATGTTAACATCTTTTTTTTAATTAATATTTTATTACACCACCGTGAGATATACAATTACAACGTTGTTCATGTTTGGGGGTTTTGATCACATAGTGTTCCAGCACCCTTCCCTTCACCAGTGCCCATTTCCCACCACCAATGTCCCCAGTTCCCTCCCTCCTCCCATAGCCTGCCTCTAAGGCAGGTTGTTTATCGCTTTTCTCTCTTTCTCCCTCTCTCTCTCTTCCCTCTCTTGCACATTATGGATTGCAATACATACACTTAGAGGCCATCATGTGATTTTTTTCTGCCTGTATTCAATGTTCAGTTCTAGGTTGGTATTAGCCCTTTAGACATTTATTCGCACATGTTCCTTTCTCTGTCTTTCCTAACCTCTGACTCCCACATGTTTGTGGTAATTTCCACCTTTGGTAAGACTTTATGATCCATGTTTCGCCTGACATTGGATTTTGGTATCATAATATGTATATATATATACACATATTATTATCATAATATGTATATATATACATATTAGTATATATACATGTATATATACATGTATATTATGTATATATATACATGCATATATATATGTCATGCAAATAAATGCAGTCATTCTATATCTATCTCTTTCCTTCTGGCTAATTTCACTCAACATGATCCTAACACCATTTATAGGCAAATTTCATGACATCATTTTCCTTAACAGCTGCATAGTATTCCATTGTGTAGATGTACCAAAGTTTCCTTATCCAGTCATCAGTTTTTGGGCATACTGGTTGTTTCCAGATTCTGGCTATTGTGAATAGTGCTGCTATGAAAATAAAAGTGGGAATTTTGTTTCCACTGTGTGTTTTTGGCTTCCCAGAGTCTATCCCCACGAGTGGTATGGCTGGGTCAAAAGGGAGCTCAATTTCTAGTCTTTGGAGGAATGTTCATATTGTTTTCCAGAAAGGTTGTACCAATTGACATTCCCACCAACAATGGATGAGGGTCCCCTTTTGCCCGCATCCACGCCAGCACTTGTTATTTTTACCCTTTTTGGACATGGTGCAGTCTCTGTGGTGTGAGGTGATATCTCATTGTTGTTTTGATTTGCATCTCTCTGATGATTAGTGATGATGAGATTTTTTTTCATATGCTTTTTGGCCATTCGAATTTCTTCCTTGTCAAAGTTTCTGTTCATCTCTTCTCCCCATTTTTATGGGGTTGGCTGTTTTCTTCTTGTATAGTTGTACCAGTGCCTGATATATCCTGGATATTAACCCCTTATCAGATGGGTATTGGGTGAATATTCTTTCCCATTCGTGGATTGTCCTTGTATCTTGGTCACTGCTTCTTTCGAGGTGCAGAAGCTTTTTAGTTTCAAGTAGTTCCATATGCTTATCTTTTCTTGTAGTTGCTTTGTTAGTGGTGTTTCACCTTTAAGATGTCTTTGGCTTCAATGTAGTGGAAGGTTTTTCCTATATTTTCTTCAACGTACTTTATGGATTCAGGTCTGATATTGAGATCTTTAATCTATTTTGATCTGATTTTTTGTGCATGGCATTAGACACAGGTCCAAATTTATTTTTTTTTACGTGTCGCTGTCCAGTTTTCCCAGCACCACTTGTTGAAGAGGCTTTTCTTACTCCAGTTTGGACTCTTTGCACCTTTATCAAAGATTAACTGATCATGTCTTTGAGGGTGGGTGTCAGGATACTCAACTCTATTCCATAAATCCACAGATCTGTTTTTATTCCAATACCACGCTGTTTTAATTACTGCTACTTTGTAGTACATGTTGAGGTTGGGAAAGGTGATGCCTCCCATCTTCTTTTTTCCCAAGGATTGCTTTAACTATCCGTGGGGGTTTATTATTCCATATGAATTTCAGGAGTGTTTGGTCAATTTCTTTGAAGAATATCATGGGTATTCTTATAGGGACCTTATTGTACAAAGCTCTAGGGAGTATTACCATCTTAACAATGTTAATTCTCCCCATCCATGAGCAGGGAATGTGTCTCCATTTCCTCGTGTCCTCTTTTATTTCTTGAAGCAGTGTCTTGTAGTTCTCTTTGTATAGGTCCTTTCCGCACTTGGTTAAGCTGATTCCTAGGTATTTGATTTTCAGTGGCACAATAGTGAATGGAATAATTTCCCTTAATATCCCTTTCTTCTCTTTCATTATTTGTATATAGGAAAGCCACCAACTTTTGGGTATTGATTTTGTACCCTGCCACTCTACTATAAAAATCTATTGTTTCTAATAGTTTTTTGGGTCAAGTGTTTAGGGTTCTCTAGGTATAATATCATGTCATCTGCAAATAATGATAGCTTGATTTCTTCCTTGCCTATCTGGATGCCCTTAATGTCCTTTTGTTCTCTGATTGCTATGGCGAGTACTTCCAGTACTATGTTGAATAAAAGAGGTAAGAGAGGGCAACCTTGCCGTGTCCCTGATCTTAAGGGAAAGGCTTTCAATTTTTCCCCATTGAGAATTATACTCGCTGTGGGCTTTTGGTAGATGGCTTTGACTATATTGAGGAAGGTTCCTTCAATTCCCATTTTCTGGAGGGTTTTAATCATGAATGGGTGTTGGATCTTGCCAAATGCTTTTTCTGCGTCTATTGATATGATCACATGGTTTTTATTTTTTCTCTTATTGATATGATGTATTATGTTGATTGACTTGCGATGTTAAACCATCCGTGCATTTGGGATGAATCCTACTTGGTCATGAAAACATCTTTTCTTAAGCCCACATTCCATCAATATGTTTCTTTTTTTAGGGTCTTTTGCTGATTTTTAAGTCAGTTTTCCCACCCCACACCCAACAGCTTATGAGATTTTATGAGTTCTTTGTGCATTTTGGCCAACATTTATGTGTCTATTTTTATTTTGGGGACACATTTGGAGGTGTTCTGGGCTTACTCCTGGCTCTGTAGTCAATGATCACTCTTGGCAGTGCTTTTGAAACAAAATAGTGTGCTGAGTATCAAAGCTGGGTTAGCTGTGTGCAAGGTCAATGACTTACCCATGTTTACAGTTTCTCTGGTACCAATTGTATAACTTTAAAATTGGAAACACATTTATCATTTAAATTTTTACAAATACCAACAATGATAATTTGAACATAAAAGTACTTTAGCCTCAAAGTTGTGTTTTATTATATTATTCAATCATTTTTACTTTATTTGGCTTTCAAAGAGAGTAGTTTTGAAATAAGATTATCTAAATAAGCTAAAACAATGAAAATGACTTTTAGAAGGGGATTAAAAGAAACAAATATTATTAAAATTGTAATAGCTGAGGAGTGATACATTCCCTTTGTTATTCAGGGACTCGTTTCTAATTATAATTCACTTGGTATTTTTTAATAAACAGAAATGCTTCTGAGTAAGGAATTTCAATATAAGAGTGTAAAAATATCCAAGCAATATCTTGAGGCTTATTGATTTATAAAACACTATTTAATAAAAAATATATAAAGAAATTGTATCCCATGATATATTCAAATTTTATATAAATGTACTCATACATTCAGGAGTACAAGTCATCTCTTTATCAAACTGTCAACAAGTGTATGTTTTTATAACAAACTAGCTAATCCTATTAAACACTATGTTAAGCAATGGTCAATGCATTTATTAATGATCTTATTTAATCCATTCAACAATCCATGTGTTAATATGTGTTAAAGCAGAAACAGATAATAAGAATAAAGCACAGGTCTTTCTTCACTTGTCACTTGTCTTCCCATTGTTCATTGATTTGCTGGGTGCCAGTAACATCTCCATTCATTGGAAATGAGGTTCATTATTTTTACTGGTCTTTCTTACAGAATTTAAAATATATTTAATGGAACAAGACAATTATATGAAAAGTAAAACAACTTAGCCATTAAATAAATAGGACATTCAGTGTAATATTTAAACTAGTGTTTAGCTATCAATTACATGATATGAAGAGCATGCTGAGCACTGAGAGAAATTCCAAATCCAACCATAGCCAGTAACAGTAACAAACAATATTTGGTTACCAATTATACATACTAACACTCTTCTAAGAAGCTGTAAGGTTTTAATTTATATACACACATATATACATATATCTGAGTATATGTATATGTATACATATATAGTAAGTTTCCTTATAATATGATGAACAGTTTCTTAGAATGCATAACTTTAAATGAAACAACATACAGCAAAAGCAATTTTCCCAATAGCATCATTATTTGAAAGTACTTTTATTATCGCCAACATCATAATGAAATGAAACTATTCAAGGATCTATTGTATATGTGAGCCGATTGGACATTTTTTCCCAAAAGTATAGAGAACATGGACTATGGCTTTTTAGAATGACCCTATTTCTTCCTCATGTAGTTCAGCTAAAATGTGGATCTTTCTTCATTGAGACAAGTAAGAAAGTAATAATATTTTTTAAAAAAGACCAGGATTGGCACCCTGTGAATTCTGGTCTTAATGATTTGATATTCCCTGACAATATCATGATATAGGAAAATGTGTTAAAGATAATAGGACACTACAAGCAACAAGGTTAACTTTTCCTTGCTAATGCCTACAAAATGTGTAAGTATGCAGACTCAAACTCTGTTGAAAGACTGGTTCTTTGTAATTTGAAAAATGTGATCTATGAGGGATTTGTCTGAAACCCACTGATATTAAATGTACTTATAATTTTTACATGAAATATTTCACAGTGCTTAAGTCTCAAAAAGCCAAGTTCAAGCAATGTTTCAGTAAATACTTAGTTCTAGCAATATACTTACAAAAGAATAATGTTTTTTTGGGCAATTTCTTGAGTGATGAATAATACATGTAGAGAGGGAATGTAAAAACTGGCTAATCCCCAAATTATCACTAGTTGCCTCTCCAACCAAATGAAAAGAATATTATACTTTGTGTGTTCTTTTTGAAAAGGAATTCATAAGATGTTTAGCAGAGAAAACAATCCTTTGGGAGTAGATTATTAATAAATATTGCAATTCAAAGATAGTCTGATTGAGTTTTGATTGGAATGTATAAAGAGGAAGAAAGTATCCTAATGAATATTAAGGCAAACTTTATATTTTAAATAGTAAAGAAGCAGTTACATGAATATTTCATGATAGCAATGCATTTCAAACTTTCTTCTGTTTATTAATTTAATGTTTTATTATCATGGAAATTTAGAAATTATAGAGGGGCAATGGGAGGAGAAAAAAATAAAAAAAGATAAATACTATTAACTTTTGGTAATACTACCTCCCTCAATTGATCACTGTTGATATTTTGGCATACCTCATTTTAGTCTTGTACATGTGCATGATTTTCCTTTTATTTTTATCTTTTTGTATTGGGGAGTAGCTACACCCAGAATACTCAGACTTAATCCTGGCTCTGTGCTCTGGGATCATTTTTGGCAGGCTCAGGTGAATGTATAGGATGCCAAGGATCAAACCCACTTTGGCCTGCCTATAAAGCAATATTCCTACCCACTCTACTATAATTCCAACCCTTTCTTTATATTTTTCTTTTAAGACAGTGAAGTTTCCATATGTGTAGAATATTTTGTATTTTATATTCCACCATTATTATCAAATGAATAAAAACTCTATGAGTGCTAGCTATTTTTAAAAAAAGTACAAGGGCAGATTCACTATAAATTACTTTTAATGACTGCCTTATATTTTACAGAAAATGTATGATACATAGCATAATTTATTTGAATATGTCTTAGCTATTAAAGCAGTTTCTCTTTTTTGTTTTGTGTTATTGCTAATAATTTTGGAGTGAATGACTTTTTGCATGTCTTTACACTCATTTCTAATTAGTTTCTTGAACTATGTTGTATAATGAAGAATTAATAGGTGAAAGAAGGTGAATATTTTCAAGGAATATCATCCATATTACTTTAATAAAAATGATTTCACAGATTTATACTTTTACTGAATGTATGGATCATATTAGATCATATCCCTTAATGCTCAAGAATACAAACGTAATTTTAATTGCCAATGTAAACATTTCTAGACTATCATTAAATCACATGAGGCAGGGTATCAAAAAGGGTTTGGATTGATAAGAACAATATGAAAGTGGAGATTATTTTATATTGTTTATCTTTTTATATCATTTATTTTATATCGATAAAAGTTATTGAAAATGAAAAGGCCTACAAGAATCAGAGAGCAGATTTGCTCTTTTCCCCCTCAAGCATAGTCATAAGGAACTATCCAATAGAGGCTGACTTAAATGAGTTCCATTGCCTGTAACTAGTCACTTCCATCTTTTCATGCACATTTTCTAAGTATCGTATTGCATTTTGTATTTTGCACCTTTGTCTTAGGAAAATGCTTTCCCTATTACCTGTGAAATTTTATAATACTTATTCTAACAGTTGAATAATATTCCATTGTCATGTCTTGCTATCAGAATATAAATTAACATGGGTACTTTTGATTCTCTACCAAAACTATAATATTTAAGACCATATTATATTGGAAATTACTTTGCATTTCAGAACATAAAGTTTTCTGCTCTTTTTTTTCATTATAAAGATTTCCAGAAGTAGGGATACTACGTCAAAGGCTGTGTAAATTTTACTTTTAAGCAAGTTGAATTACTTTTCCTCACCAAAACTTAGTGAAATATATAAGTTTTGTTTATTAGTTTTGAAGAAAGAGTTTTAGAAAAGGATAAAAAGTTGCATCTATAAAATGAAAATGATTATTAGATCTAAAGTCTTATCTGATATCAGATAAAATTAGTTATGAAGCTAAAGTACAAAGATAGGAAGAGGTAGGATGGTGAAGTCACAAACTCTAGAGAAAACATCAGCATCTATATTTCTGTTCTATGAAAGCAGGTTCATTTCTAGTTTTGTTTAACTATGAAGAAGAAATGCTATAACCACACACACTTGATGCAATACACGAATGAGCAAACACTGAACTGTGCTTTTTGTCAGGGGAAAATAGACTTTTCATGAAAAGTATATCACCTGCACATTATGAATGTGAAAAAATTATATATTTCTAGAGTCATTGTGAGTCATGAATAAGGAAGAAAAACTGGACACATGACATGAACAGGCAGTTTATAAACACATAGAATGAGTGATAAATAAGTCAAAAACACTTAGCCTTATTAGAAATCAACAAAATGCAAAGTGAATAAACTGTGGATACTTTTCATTTGTCAAATTGGAATTACTTTAAAGGTGCTTTCATATACTACTACTGGAAATATAAACAGAAGCAATATTTTTAGAGGGCAATACAGCTAGGTATGGCAAAATTCCTTTTCTCATCTTCTGACCCAGTAACTCCACTTCTATAGCTCTTATTAGGGAGATAACTAAATATTTGCAAAAAAGTATGAAACTTGATGCTTCTAATGCATTAGTTAAAACAACAAAGTAGAACTCTTCTAAATGCCCCATAGGGTAACAGTGATACACTGTTATTAGCAATGGCAACTACTGGCACAAAATATAATATTTATCTCTCAGTAAAATTATTTGGAATTTTACGTATTAGTAAATTTATTTGGCATCTAAAATATGATAAACATTTTTCTCAGTAGTTGGAATAATCAAGAATATAGAGATTTCATTATAATTTTCTTCTTCAAAATCAAACCTGACAAATCAATTGGTATTTCTCATACATGTTACATATTTATCATACATTTCCTACTAGGTATTCAAAGATTAATAAAGTAATTTTTAGTGCTAAAAATTCTGTGATCTATATCTCCCACCTCCTGCATTGGTATCAAAAAACCACTTTCCATTTCATCTAAACCATGGTATTTAGTTCCTATTTCCTTTTCATACTCACCCATCATATCCTTGCCCATCAGACACCAGCACCCAGAGGAGATAAAAGATCCCAGACAAATGTTTCATTATTCTTCTGTAAGGAGAGCTAGAAAATATTGGCCCTTTCCTGAAGCACAGTCAAACAAATGTTTCTGAGAATACATCAAGGCGTTGGTTCCCACAATCAAGATAAGATAAATCAGTGACGGTCTCATCAGAAACATATGTGAGAGGGCCCCTTATTAACTCCATCATGGCCTTCTATATATTTTTTAGATGGTGGAAAACACTATCACTTGATGTTTTCATTCTTTCTTTAAAACAAAATCTATGCAAACAATTGGTCCCTCCAGAAGCAGGACAAGTGTTCTTTCCTATGCTAAACTCTATTTTCTGGTAATCATCCTCACTTGTACTCACTAGCTGAATATTTCACAGATTTTCTGCAAGTAATTATTGGAATGTCTTCTGCTGTGCTCTTGGGGGAAAGAACGTTATTCAAGAATCCACATTCTCCTTATAATACAGTGTTTTCACAATATCACCAGTTATTTTTCATAGTGAGGTAACATAACTATAATCAGGTTAATATTTATGTTTTTGAAATACGAAGTTACTGCACCTCCACCACCATCAAAGTGTCAAAGACGTTCCACCATGATCCTCATATTGTTTCTAGTATATTTCTTCCTCACCCAATCCACACCTCCCCACACTGCTTGGTAATTTTACATATCTATATATATATATATATATATATAGAGAGAGAGAGAGAGAGTATATATATATAGTGAGAGAGTATATATATATATAGAGAGAGAGAGTATATATATATATATATATGCTCAAAGTTCAAGGATTTGTTCAGAGTATACTGTCCCTTGCTTTGTTTCTTTACATATCACATATTAGTGAGATCATTTTAAGAGTTTGTTCAGGATCAAATGGCTGCTGACTGATAAGATAGTGACACATTCCCAGAATCAAAGGTCACTCTGCCTCCTGCACTGCAGACAGGACTTATTGGCCCATCTAGTGTCTGGTAGCCACCAGGCTGCATTCCATGCTTCCTTACATCCACCCCCATATGGATAACAGGACCGCAAATGCACTCGTCCTTTGTTCCCATTCCACTCAAAACAATAGAAAAAAACCCACTGAGCCTCTCCCAGCCTGGGCTTCTGCTTCAGCCTCACTAGAGACAAGTAGGTCTGGCCCGGGGACAGGCATCCCAATAAACTTCTGTTTCTCCACTTTACTTGTCTCTGTCCCTCTTTTGTGCTGGTGAGGTCTGTGATCTTTCAGTCATCTAGTATTTGATCTACTTCTGACTTATCTCTCCGTAACATAACCCTCTCTAATTACATCCATATTTGAGCAAAGAGTAAGATTGGACCGTTTTTAAGCCAATGTATATTCTCTTGCACTATACCACAGTTTCTTTATCTACTCAGTTGTTGTTGAACATTTGGATTGTTTCAAGATCTTGTCTATTATAAATAGTGCTGTAATGGGGGATACGTGTCTACATATCTTTTTTTGTGTTCATACTTTGTGTTCTTGAGATAACAAAAAGAGGGACCATAGGGTTATCTGGAAGTTTGATTTTCAGTTATTTGAGAAGCTCCTATACAATCTTCTATAGAGAACGAACAAGATGAAATTTCCACCAATAGTGAAGGAGAGCTCCTTTTCACTGAAAACCTGCTGACACTGGTTGTTTCCAAACGGTTTTTATATAAGAATTCTCACTGGTATGAGGTGATATCTCATTATCATTTTGATTTTCATTTCCTTGATAATAAGCAATGACTGCTGATCAATCAGACACAGCACCCACTAATTTCAGCAAACTGTTAGGCTGAGAAGCAGGACTCTTTTCAGAGTGAGCTATTTCTCCTTGGCTGGATGAACATTTATTGTGTTAGGACAAAGTGTTTACGTGCCAAAGGAAGGAGACTATGGGGGGAGGGGGGAGGGAGCAGAAGATCAGTGAAACTAAAAACAATTCCTAAGGTTAATGAGTAAGCCAATATTAGTCTCGATTTCCAAAGGATACTCAGGGAAGCACTCAGGTTGTGCATAACATTGCAGGATTCAGACAATAAGACCCATGCTTGCATGTAGTCTAAGTTGCCTGGAAACACTGTCATGTGCTGCCAAGCAGTCTGTGACTGCTTTGACTATGCCATGCCTCCAATATTAATTAGGAACTTAAGAAACATACTAGAAGGGGGTGGCAGTTTGGCCTAATTCTTTTCACTCTCCTCCTTTGTATATAAGATTTTTAATCAGTCCCCATGTCAGGGGTTGACTGAGTTTTCCCTGGGAATTGGTAAGGGGGTGTGTACCGAAGACAGTTACAGAATGATATCCTTTCACGCTACTGAAAGTCTTTTCACACCAGTGGTTTTATTAATCCATAGCGACTCTCAGCCATCACTTAATTTTTTTAATTACTTAATTAACTATTTTAAAAGTTCATTTAGACACCATGATTTACAAAGTGTAGTTTTTCACAATATAGTCGTTAGAAAGATTCATTATTCAACACAAGTTCTACCACCATGTGTCCCCCACCACGAGAGACACTCATTTCCCACCCCCATCTATCCTCATGTCTGCTCCCTGAGCCAGCACTAATTATATTGACCATTAAAGACATGGTATTGATTAAATCATGACTTTTTTTTTCTGGGTCGTTATGTGCGAGTCTGGCTGATATGTCAAGTTGTTACTATTTGCAGATGACATTATACCTAGAGGGCCCTAAACTCTATACCAAAAAGCTGCTAGAAATAATAGATTCCTATAGTAGAGTATCACTGTCTGTCTTCCCATTATTCATCAATTTGCTCAAGTGGGCACTAGTAACATCTCCATAAGTCCTGTCACAAGCAAGTGTAACCCAAGGGTATCTGCTTGCTCCAGGGACAGGAGGAGCCCCAATCCATTCTACAGGTCATGGAACTGAGGTTCATAATTGTTACTAGTTTTTGGCATAACAAGTAAATAAAACTGGTTAGCATGCCAGGCTCTGTCTTGTAGGTGGTATAGTAAGTGGCAGGGTACAAAATCAATAACCAAAAGTCAGTGGCCTTCTTATATGCAAATAATGAAAGAGAAGAAAGGTATATTACAGGAATGATCCCGTTCACTGTTTCACCACAGAAAATCAAATACCTAGGAATGAGTTTGACAAAGAATGTAAAGGATCTCTACAAAGAAAACTACAAAACATTACTTCAAGATATAAAAGAGAACCTGAGGAAATGGAGACACATTCCCTGTGCATAGATTGGGAGAATTAACATTGTCAAAATGATAATACTCCCTAGAACTTTATACAGATTCAATGCGGCCCTATAAAGATACCCATGACATTCTTCAAAGAAATTGACCAAACACTCCTGAAATTTGCATGGAATAATAAACCCCCCACGGATAGCTAAAGCAATCTTTGGGAAAAAGAAGATGGGAGGTATCACTTTCCCAAACTACAAACTCTATTACAAAGCAGTCATAATTAAAACGGCATGGCATGTATAGAGACAGACCTGTAAATCTATGGAATAGAACTTAATATACTGAAATACACTCTCAAATTTATAATCACTTTGTATTCAATAAAAGATCAAAAAATATCAAGTGGAGCAAAGAAAGCCTCTTCAACAAATGGTGCTTGGAAAACTGGGCAGCTACATGTAAAAAAATAAAAATGAACTTAGACCTCCTTCTAGCACCATGCACAAAAGTCCGATCAAAATGGATTAAAGATCTCAAAGTCAGACACTGAATCTAGAAGTTACGTAGAAGAAAATATGGAAAAATGCTTTATAACATCAAATCTAAAGGCATCTTCAAAGATGAAACACCACTGACAAAACAAATGGAAGCTAAGATAAACAAATGGGATTATATAAAACTAAAAAGCTTCTGCACCTCAAAAGACATGGTGACCAAGATACAAAAGACAGCCCACACACTGTAAAAAGAATATTCACCATTCACCCAAAGCCCATCTGATAAGGGTTTATATAATATCCATAATATATCAGGCACTGGTAGAACTTTATAAGAAGGAAACAGCCAACCCCATCAAAAATGGGAAGGAGAAATGAACAGAAACTTCCAGAAAGAAGAAATCCAAATGGCCAAAGGCATATGAAAAAGTGCTCTTCATCATTAATCATCAGGGATATATAAATCAAAACAATAATGAGGTATCATCTCACACCACAGAGACTGACACACATCCAAAACAGCAAGAACAACTGGGGCTGATGTGGATGCGAGGAAAAAAGGGACTCTCATCCACTGTTGGTGGGAGTGCGACTGGTTCAGCCCTTTTGGAAAACTATGTGGACATTCCTCCGAAAACTAGATATTGAGCTCCCATTTGACTCAGCAATACCACCTCCTGGGGATATACCCTGGAGACCCAAAAACACATAGAAGAAACATATCTGCACTTCTGTATTCATCACAGCTCTCTTCACAATAGCCAGAATCTGGAAACAACCTGAATGTCTGAGAACAGAAGACTGGCTAAAAGAAACTGAGATACATCTACAAAATGGAATATTATGCAGCTGTCAGAAAAGATGAGGTCATGAAATATACCTGCAAATGAATGGACTTGGAGACTTCCTGAGTGAAACTAGTCAGAAGGAAAAGGATAGATATAGAATGACTGCATTCATTAATGGGATATAAATATATAATCTTCCCACAAAGCGGCCACACTATATTCTTAGATAATACTGATTTTAGGATAAAGTCCTTCACAGAATCTTTCTCATTTATACACTGTATACAGTTCTAGATGGGTTCTAACTGATACCCATCATCCCAGTATGCCTAGCAAGAAGCCAGAGCAACCCACACATCATGTGGTCAGTCATTATCAACATCCATACTCCATAGCTCCTCAGAGCTCCATCCAAGAGAAAACCTGATCTTTCCCTTTAAGTTTCATCAGTAAATGCTCGAGATGAGAGCCTTCTACTGAGAGTATACCACCTACATGGTAGAGCCTGGCAAGTTACCTGTTTTATTTACTTGTTATGCCAAAAACTAGTAACAATTGTGGACCTCAGTTCCATGACCTGAAGAATGGTTTCGGGCTTCTCCTGTCCCTGGAGCAAGCAGATGCCCTTGGGTTACACTTATTTGTGACAGGACTAATAGAGATGTTACTAGTGCCCACTCGAGCAAATTGATGAACAATGGGAAGACAGTGATACAGTGATACAGTGAAATATATAACAGTGTTCTACTAATTGTGGGAAATGGTAATGTCAGACTAGAACTCACCATTGAATATACATTAGAGTCTTACATGATAAAACCTAAATGTCTGCAGGGCAAGCCCCAATGTGTAAAAAGAAGAGACAGAGAGAGAAAGAGAGGAAAAGAAATAGTGCCTGCTCTAGAGGCAGTCTGGGGGTGGGTGAGAGGAAATGTGGGGACATTGGAGGTGGGAATGGGGCACTGGTGGAGGGGCAGGTGCTGGAACACTGTATGACTGAGACCCAATTATGAATATCTTTGTAATTGTATGTCTCATAGTGGTATAACAAAAAAATACACTAATAAACAGCAAAATCAATAGAGCCCTTCCAGTGACCAAATAACTAAGGGGAGGCATAACAGACAGCCCCACAGCAAGAGAGAGCATCAGTATCCCTTTTGCTACCAACAACATAGGAGAGCAAAGAAGTCACTGGGATTTTCGAAGTTTCTGCTATGCTCCTCACTCTTCCAGTAAGCATTGACTGACACCTTCGTGTATATGTTCAGTTAGGTTGCAGGATGATGCGAACTTGAAGGAACTTTTTAAGAGTGTCTTTTATGGTCCATTGGAAGGTGATGGTAGGTCAGAACTGGCTTTCTATTCCTTTGTAGTTGATCCAGATCAAGGGTCTGTATTTGAGTGTAAGGCATTATATCACCCAAAGGGAGGGAGTCTGCCTCTGGTATTGTCAATGAATTGTAAGACTTTACTCCTCTTGCTGGGAGCCACACGACTTATTTAACTGTTGAGATACCATGCATGTTCTCACACTCATGTTAAATCCTCTGGTCTTTGCCAGGTGTCTTCAAGCAAGGATTTCAAATAAATAATACACTGTTTAAGGCATAACTTTATTATGGTCCCTGGGTGTTGCAGTACATTGTTGCCCAAAGCCTCTGCATCTTTCCTGGAGTTGCCTCCTGCAGGCCACTTTGTAAATGGGACAGAAAGACAGTGACAGTATATCTTACCAAGTGTTCTATGTTAGCTGGTATAAATATTTTCTCTCATGCTGCTTCAATCATCGTGGGACTAGCTAGATCTTACCAGTATATTTACCTGGCCATATTGGATCTCTAAGTAATTAGCCCAGATAGAAATGCTGTTTGCCTCCAAGCAAGTGAGCATGGATCTCTAATAAGTCTAAAGGCTAATATACAAAACAACTATGAAGTAAAGATGAGAATCTTGTGAAGACTTGGAGAAATATATACCTGACTGTAGAATTATCATTGGTACAGATATATGCCCATCCCCCCACTCTACTCAGCAGGGGCACTTCTAAGGCAGATCTTGGTTGGGCAACTTTAACATTTCAAAGGACCTAGGTGAGGTCCTGGGAGAAGTTACCTGGGGGAATTGACCCCAACTGCTTCCTGTTGGAGTAGGGGTCTGAATTGAAAAAAAAAAACAAAAACAAAAACATAAAACTGTGGCCTGCTTGCTTCTGTGGTCTTTTGGTCTTTGTCTTTTTGCTTTTTCTCTCTTCCTTAACGTTCTCTTCGCTATTGGGCCTTAACATGTGGTGGTGGCAATCTTGGCCTGGGATTTTAAACCTACACCTAGTCAGAGCCCAGTTAAGAACCTAAGTCCAGGGTTTTTCTGTTACTGGATTGTATACCAGAACCTGTGAGAATAAAGTGTTTTGAAATTTTGCTGGATTCTCGATCTTTCTCCATTCGCTAGTCATGATCCCCTGGGGCGAAGGGGATCCCTACATCCTGCTCCTGGATTTTGTTGGGGTGTCCAGCATACCCCAGCACCTTGGTATGCTGGCTCACTCCAATCTTCCCATTATTTTATTTTTATTTATTTTTAATGTTTTTTGTGGGGCAGGAATATAATTTATTTTTTTAATTTAATTTTATTATTTTCCCCCAAATATTATTACACCATTTTAGACATACAATTGAAAGATGCTCATGTAGAGTTCCGGTTCTACAGTGTTCCAACACGCATCCCTCCACCCAAACCCATCTCCCATCACCAATATCCCCACCTCCCT
This sequence comes from Cryptotis parvus, assembly GCA_021461705.1. Classification (NCBI taxonomy): domain Eukaryota; kingdom Metazoa; phylum Chordata; class Mammalia; order Eulipotyphla; family Soricidae; genus Cryptotis; species Cryptotis parvus. The sequence goes on along the minus strand of JAJIBD010023402.1, from coordinate 90,316 downwards.
CCCCCTCCCGCACCTCAACTACTTGGCGGGTTCTGTATGTCATTTCTTTCCTCCCTTATATCTCCTTCTCACCAAACTTTCCTGCTCTTCGTGGAATGCAGTGCATTAAAAGACATCACTGTTTCACTATTTTAGTGGCCACGTGACCTGGACTCCAACTGGTTTTGCTCTGCCAATCTGGTCGTGAGGCAGTTTCCCAGCCGCCCAGACAGCGAAAATGGTGGCTAGTGTGATGGGCGAGTCTCATCCGGCTACTTCTGGGATCCCCAGAGGCGACGGGCCCACTCCCAAAACCCACCTGCCCTCCTCGGGGCTCCATAGTCAGCTGGGCCCAGCGTGAGCCGAGTTCCAGCCTCCCCAGCCACTTGTGAGGCTCTGCATCCCTTATTTTATTTTTAAGAGAAGTTATAGTTAGATGAGATTTTCTACTATGGCTTTGTCTTGTGGCTCACTCCAATCTCCCTCGTATTTTTTAAGAGAAGTTATAGTTAGATGAGATTTTTCTACTATCGCTTGTCTTGTGTATTGTTGTAGTATGTTCCATGGTTCTCTCTGTCCCAGAGAGAACAGAATTGTAAAACTATTTTTGAAGTATAAACTAGGATGTCATTGGTTTTTAACTTCAATGGCCACCCCCTTCACATATACTGATAGACAATGTGCTATAATCGCCATGGTGTTTTCTTTTGAAGAGCTTGTAACGTGGACAGCATTAGAATGAGTATATTCAGACACATGAATATATTGATTTGGGCGGAACTCTGCATAATGAGTGACATCCATTAACCATAAATCATTTGGTGCCAGATATCTTTGATTAGCTCCCTGATTGTTTGAAATATATTTAATTTGGCAATCTGGGCAATCCCTGACAATTTCTTTTGTGTTTGACTAGTGACTGGGTAACATAAAATGCCCTATGTAGAGCATTCAAACAAAAATTAAAGACAATCAAAAATGTAAGAATATCTTTGGTATTTCTCATCAAACGCCATTTTAGTATACCCATATTCCATCTAATACTACATATTAAAACCACCTTTGAAAGAAATTGCTTCCCAAGAAACTTTAACATGCTGAATAGGCCTGACTCTATATTTCTACCATCTGAGATTCCTAATAGTTTGATTTTTTGGTAAATGTTGTAAGAAGCTTTGAGAGTTTAATATATTTAATATGTTGTTAAAAGCAATACATTTTTACTCATCTATTATTCTTCTCAAAATTGTGAATAGGTTTGACTTAAAATCCAGCCGCAAGACAGATATATCTTGAGATAGTTATTTTAACAGGCAAACTGATTATTCAATATTTTCCCCAGTGAATAGCGAAAGGAGACTTGGGAGGTTTGTACTCAAAGTGTCTTACCTATTAAAAAAGTTTGGGTAGATTCATTCGAATGCTTAAGTCTTTGGCTTTCTTCCTGGGACTCAATACTAAGGCTTGATACATATTTATTCATAAATATTTCCCTTCGTTAACCTCTGAACTAAATATATATGTGTAAATAGATATATTTATAATAGCTTTCCAATTTTTTACTAAGTCACAGAAGATGCTATAACTTCAGGTGACCAATCTGGTGTTTGAAATAACCCATGTTTTAACTAAATAGCTACAGAATTTTAGGTAATCCAAAATCTCTGAGATCAAATCTTCCTAGATCTAGTAACATTTTGCTTTACTCCTTTGCCTTTCAATCAGGATAGATTAACTTGTAAATAATTAGTGCAAACAACTTTATTTCAACCACATTTTAGTTAGTCTTGCAAAATTGAATTACTTGAAAATTATTAATATGAGTAATTTAATGTTATCTTTATATTAATCAAAAACCGTGAAGGAACAAGACAATTCCTATGTTTAGATGATAGAAAGCAGTTCTGATAATTAAACAATGGTAGTATAAATGTTTCATATCCAATTTTGTGACCCTATAAGCCTATATGTTTTAAACTAAACCACCAGTTTTCAAATATTGGCATTTCTAACTTGTCAATATTATTTTAAGTCATAAGTATTTGGTAAAAGCTGAGCAATTTATATGCTCTGAAGAGGAAGCAGAGCATTCTTTGGGAACTAAATATTTTAGTGATTTCATGTAATGAGTCTTATTATCAAACATTATTCTATTTCAATTCACTGCGACACAATAAAATATTATTCATACTTTAAAGAAAAAATTATTTTCAGAAATGCTAACAAATTGAACAGATATATTGGAGTTGATTCAAGGTTTATCTGGCTGAAAGATACTTCAATATTTTTTCAACACTTAAATATTTTCATAATTTAAAAACTATTTTTCAATTTTTTCTATGATGAAGTATCTGTTCATCTTCTTTCCCCATTTTTCCTAATTGGGATTGTTTTGTAAAATTGTAACTAAGCTTATGAGTGCTTTATATCACCATACACGTAATGTCAGCAGTTTCTTAAACCAACCTGGTTTTATCCAAACCTGAGCAGTGAAAACTAATTAAATCCTTGCCTAAGTCAATTTCCTATACATCCTCCAACTATACTCCTCTAAAACAAAGCATCCTGTCAGATACAACTACCATGTTAACAGACAAACCTGACTATTTGCAAATCTCAAACAGTGACCAATAAGTTCAAGACTCAAGTTGAAATCATTGCTAAAAGTATAACTGAGCAAATCAGATTTTAATAGAGAGAGATGGTAAGTTTAGATAGAATTCTTGATACTTTGGATCCATTCTAAATCTGTTGCCTATTCATTCATTTTACAAAAATGTACATAACTCATTCTTTACTACACATGAATAAAGATTAATATATACAAAATAGATGAGTTTGAAAAGCATTTTCCCTTTATGCAAATCAAAGTAAAGTGTTCAAAAAATAATTAATAGGCATACAAACAATCAAAACAATTTCCAGTCATGGGAATCAAGGTGAGGAGGCAGAGGGAAAACATGAGTATATTGAAAGATTCTTCTCAATTATTTAAGGCTTCTTTCCCGTTGCTTTTATGATGATTTTTACAGTATTCACCATTCCAACACCAATCCCACCACCACTGTCACCTTCCCTCCATTACTGTCCCCATTTTCCCTACCATCCCTCAGGTTATCCCCATAGGAGGCCCACAATAATTTATTTTTATATTGCTTGTTACCATTAAATGACTAAAGGAGTGATGAAAACATTTTCTGTAGAAGAAAAATTGTAAAATTGTTTTATATCACCACTGGACACTAAGTCCATCTCTCATAATTTACAAATATGTTGTTGCAGTAAGTCTTCTGTGTTACTATTTGTGTTAGTTGAGATTGATTGGTTTCTATGTTATACCCCATCCAATCTGGTGTGCTACTACTGGGATGTCAGTGTTGGAGAGTTTGAAAAATCCAGAATACTTATCTGAGAAGTCTGGGTATAAAGAAACCTTTGTAACTACTGATATTTTTTGAGATTTATTTATGAGTATCTGGGCCAAGACCAGTAGATGAGTTTATATAGTGGAGGCAGTGGGACATAGAAGTGGCTGCTGGGGCTCCCAGAATTACAGGGAGGTGGGGGAACAATTTTTAATTTATATTCTAAATTTTTTTTGAAAAGTATTATAGGCGAAAGATGAAGCACTTGTAAGACTCCTAGAAAAGAGATGAGCTGTAGTACTATTAAAGAACTGGGAGACAGTGACTGAAATGAGAGAAAGATTGATATGAGACAGGTGCCTTGGCAAAGGGTGAAAGCTTGGAAAGCCCAGAGTTTTTACTGTGGATATTGCATTTTATTCTAAGAAACACTTGAAAAGTTCTTTGCTTTATATTTTCAAATATTATTCTGGCTTTTGCAAAAAAAGAGTAGCAATCGGAAAACAAGATGAAAATAGAAAGACTAGCTGGAAAAGGTTCATAGCCTTCTGGGAGAGAGAGAGAAGAAAGAACTTCTGGCTAACCAGCATGGTGACCTGATGAATAATAGCTACAGTGGGGATTTTGGAAGCAGATCTGACAAATTTACTTATGGAATAAAGATAAATTCTAATACAATTAGGGGAATTCAAGAACAACTCTTAAGATTTTAATGTAAAGAAGTGGTGAATTGTGGTGTCTTATAGGAATGTTGAAAACAGTGTGAGTCTGAAGAAATGAAGGATCAAAAATTATTTCACAATAACTGAGAGTTGGGAACAGCCTAAGTACCCATTAATAAATATTTGGATGAAGAAGATGCAGAATATATATTCAATAAAATATTACTAAGCTATAAACAAATTCTTTTATTTGTAAGTACATGAATGGACCTAAGTTATTATACTTACTGAAATAACTCATATTAAAAAAAACAACTGTTGGGTATGGTGTTAGAATTATGTATGTGAGAAACCATTATTCACAGTATTGCAAATCACAAAATCTAAATAAAAAACTATTAAAATAAATAACAAAAGTTGCAACTAAAATCTATTATTTCATTCAAATACAATAAAGAAACAAAAATATATACTTAATAAGACAAAAACTTTGATTGAAGCCATAATACAGCAGAGAAGGCATTTGTCTTCAGTGCTGACAACATGGGTTTAATCCCTGGGACACTGTAAGTTCCTTTAAGCATTACAGATGTGATTTCTGAGCACAGAGCCAAGAATATGCTCTGAGGCCCATTGGACGTGGCTTAAAAAAACAATGGCCCCCCTAGCCCCCAAACTTTTAAAAATAATTTGACTTTGACTTTCATGAACTTGAGTTGCTTACTAGGCATCTTGGGGATGAACAAGTGAACACCAGCTATGGCAGACTAGAGTGCAGAGAGATGCTATAACCAGGTGTACACATTTATGACTTTTCAATATATAAGAGATAGCATTTGAAACCATGTGGAACAACTCATATAGGGTCACTATCACTATCTTCCCGTTCATCTTCTATTTGCTAGAGCGGGCACCAGTAATATCTCCATATGTCCTGTCTCATGCTAGTAGAACCCAAAAGCATCTGCTTGCTCCAGGAACATAAAGAGCCTCAAACCATTATATTAGGTCATGGGAATGACCTAATATAAATGTTACTGGTATTTGGCATATCAAATACGACACGAGCAGCTTGCCAGGCTTGCCGTGTGGGTGGCACACTCCTGTAGTCATATAGGGTATGAGAATCCAATGGGGAAGAGAAGAACTAGGGAGTGAGATTTGGACTACCCTAGCATACAGATTTTACTGAATTAATCCAGCAACATATACCAAGAAAGAACAGAGAGGTCAATAGAAAATTCAGACTATGGTATTTCAGAAGCAAGTAAAGAAAACATTTTTAGAAAGTGGGAATTACATTTTGGGCCAAATGTTGTCCTGAGATTTAAAGAGATGATGACTAAGAACAGGCTAGAGGTTTCTGGAAAAGTAAAATTTCTGCCAGACTGAGATAGAAACAAACTTGCTAAGAGAGAAAAGAAAGTTTGGATTTGAGCAGTATTAAAATCACTAATGGCATTTTTTAAGATAATGGAACTTTACATGAAGTTTTACATCATTGCAAAGATACTCCATAATCAACTTGAAACACAATCGTTGAGAAATTTAAAATTTGAACTTTGAGTATATTCAAAATGAGGGCCCTACAACACAAATCCTGTCACACAAGTGCACTGCTAGGCATTCTCCTTGATTCTCCTAACTCTGAACTAGGAGTTTTTTTTTTAATTTTGTTTTGATTTATTTTGCTTGGTGGGTTTTTTTCCAAACAAAACAAACAAATAAAAGTCAGTGCTCTTGGATCCTGGGTATCTGTCCCAGTGATACCTGATCGCTAGGTTGTTCAGTTCTAGGGCCCAAGGATGCAGTGCTGCTAAGCTCTGTGCCAGAGATCACCAGGCATACCCTGAGAATGCTACAGGGTGTCTAGGACCTGCCTGGGATGCTCAGGAGACTATATGGTACTGAAGTTCAAAATGGACACATAGGGGGCAGAGCGATAGTCCAGTGGGTAGGGCATTTGCCTTGCATGCAGCCGACATGGGTTCGGTCTCTGGCATCCCATATGGTCCCCTGAGCACTGCCAGGAGTGATTCCTGAGTGCAGAGCCAGGAGTAACCCCTGAACATTGCCAGGTGTGACCCAAAAAGCAAAAAAAAAAAAAAAAAAAAAAACAGACACATAGAAGACATGCGCCCTAACCTTTCTACTATATCCTTGGCCCCTGAAGCAAAGGTTTTAATGTATCTGACATCCACAGAAGAGTGTAATGTGAATATTTCTTTATATCATCCTAATTGGACTGGAACCTATGTGCACTCAAAGCAGAGTCAAAAGAAAGAATAGTATTGAACCTTCTCCAACAACTCCCCACTATAGAGATGTAATGTACTGCTTCACTTGTATCACTTGTCTTCCCATTGTTCATCGATTTTCTCGAGCAGGCACCAATAACATCTCCATCCGTCCTGTCATATGCTACTGTAGCCCAAGGGCATCTGGTCGCTCCAGGAACATAAAGAACCTCAAACCATTCCTTCAGGTAATGGGAATGAGGTCTATAATTGTTACTGGTTTTTGGCATGTCAAATACGACACAGGTAGCTTGCTAGGCTCTACCATGAGGGTGTGATACTCTTGTAATAGCCTCTCATCTTGTGCAGAGAGGCCGCGCAAGATGGGGAAATATCAGCTTTTCACTGGGTGTAGTTCTGACAAGCTGTGGAGTTCCAATGTTGAAAATGGCGGCCCTCATGGTGTGGGGGTTTCTCTGGCTTCTTGCAAGGCTCTTCTGGGATGGCGGGCCATCCCAGTAAAATTAAGAATAATTTACTGCAATTATTCTTAAAAAGTGAATTTAAACAAAAACTTGTTGATAGAAACATGTAAATAATTGTCAAAATACATTGTAAGGACATTAAACATTAGTACACAGAGTTTTCTCCTTGGTCACCTGATAGTTGAATTTTCTCATACCCCATGACCAATAGCACAGTAATATGTGCTCCCCTTCCAACCTACAAACTGAAGATTATCTTTCTGAGACTTATGGAATGTAAGAAGTAACCTAGAGCACTCGGGTCAATGAACTGAAACCATAGGCTGCTCACTAACAAGGGTGAATTATTATCACATCTTTCCTGGTGATTAGATTATTTCTTATCATTATATTTTATAGCTTTCTAGTTACTCATCCTAAAACAATTTATTCACAATAATAATGTGTTTTATTGTTGCTATTTTATAGTTCCTAGAGCAGTAACATTTATTCTCAACTCTGTTATTACAATATTCAACTACTAATGGAGTTCTTGTTTGTATTTGATTGTGTTCTAGTGCCAGAACATAAAATTTCCTCCCAAAAAATATTACTGAAAGTTTTATGTTCTCTAAAATACTTGATGGAATGCCTGCAAATACATGCGATTCTATAAGATACATCAGACAAGGGCTGACAAAATGTTAACATTGTTCCAGGGGGAAAAGGCAGTAGTTTCTATTATGGAGATAACCATGTTCTTTCATAAAATAATAGGATGAAAGGAAATACAGAATTTTATAAACTGCAGATATAGAGGAAGATTAACTTCTAGTTAATCATAAATCCTTTTGAAATATCAACCTCTTTATTTTTCACCTTCCAACTCCTATAAAATTCTACCACCCTCATCCTTCAAATAACATGGTCTCAAAATGATGTCCATGTTTTCTCAGGAATGGTTCCATGTTGATTAAAGGGCAGCTTCTATGATGTATTATTACTAAAGACAAGGACCTTTTAAAGGTAAATAGTTTGGGTGATGCAAGAGCAAAGTAAAAGTCAGCTTACTCTCTCTGCCTCTTTGATTGCTCTCATTAACCCTGATCACAACAGCACTGCAGATACATCACTTGCCATATGTGTATTATACTGGAATAGTGAGTGAAAGTAGTGAGACAAGAATTATAATGTATCCAGTGGAGCAAAGTACCAGTAGTATTCAAAAACAGATTATGTAATATTGGCAGAATTTTGGGTATGATTAAAGGTATGGTATTAACTATATGGTAGGTTGACATAGGGTGACAAGCAGGAATGAAAGCAGAGTGGGTAAGAATTTTTTGGTTTCCTTACTAGACCAAGAAATAGGAATCTGGAGTTTGTTTATGAAACAGCAGCAAAGGATCTATTTCTTGTTCTGAAGGGACCTTTAGAGACCTCTGATACCTTCCAAAGCAATAAATGAAGGGATACTTCCCTGGTTGACTAGGTAGGTGGATGGATGAATTATCAATTGATTAACAGAAGAATGAGTGTGGGTGGGTATATGCTTAAATATGTATCTATATTCTTATTAGAAAATAGAAATGTATTGTCCAGATCTAGCCTCTGATAAATACATATATACATATCTACATATATATGCATATACATACATATATTTCTGCCCCTTTAGGTGTTTCAGGTGTGGCTGCAGTGTCCAGCTGCGTTGGCAAGTGATAGACAGGAGACAGGCTTGTCTACACGCAGGGGCTCTTCCCTGTGGGCTCTGGATCGTTGATGGTCTGACATAGAAAAAGACTGGGCCCCCTGGGATGAACCCAGAGCCATGACAGAGCCTGGCAAGCTACCCATGGTGTATTCAATATGCCAATACCGGTAACAATAATGGCACCTATTCCCAATGAATGGAGATGTTACTGGAACCCACTCGAACAAATCGATGAACAATGGGATGACAAGTGATACAAGTGACAAGTGATACATATATACACTAATATATACATACACAAACACACATGCATATATACACAGACACCACATACTAGGCACTTAGGTTTCTGTGACCATTATTTCCATTTGAGAGAAGATGTGACAGTGTTTATAAAATTAACATTTTTAGGTATTTAATTATTTTTTGGCACATCGAATACACCACAGGTAGCTTGCCAGGCTCTGCTGTGACTCTGGATTCATCCCAAGGGGCCCAGTCTTTTTCTATGTTGAGCAAACTGATGAGCTGCCACAGACCGCTCAGTCACGATGAGCTCTAAGTCTCGGGGATAACCAGCGTGAGGAGAATCAGGAGGACAGGAACGTCGGCGCGATGGACAGTCAGACACAGACATAAGAGAGGTCAAATGCTGCTGCAGTTTACTGAGGGCAAAGCTCTTCTTTTTTATGTTCAACAAATGCACAGACACAAGATTACACCAGTTATTTTTTAGCAAAGGAGACATTTTTTAACATCAAAAGGAGTTTATCGTGTTTACCACATATGACCACCTTTTGCCTGCGCCTGTTTTTCAGACGTGTTTTTCTGACGTCTTTTGTTTTTACGATACTTTCATATTTGCCTTAAGTAAGGTACATATTTTTTTAATTTTGATTTTCATAGAATTACTTACTACCTCTATGCACATATTATAGATTAACTTAACCTACTCCTAAATAGAAACTTCTATGCAGAATTTATTATTGTAAGATTATTAAGATTTTGTACTAGAAAGTGTTAACTTTAACAGGCCCAATTTTTTTTTCACACAGTAGGTTTAGGGAGACTAATCACTGCATTCCCGTCAACAGGGGGTAGCCGGAGGCCTCGACCCATAGGTCAAGAATTCTCCCTTCCCGCTAATGATGGGAAGCAAAGGCCGAAGGCCACGAGTCTTTCCTTATCAAGGACCTGAGACCAGCTCAGGCCTTGGCAGCCAGGCTGCGCGGGCTGGATTTTTATACTATCTTTGTTTTATGCTATAATTGTGTATAATGAAAACTACTGTTGCCGCAGGCTTCTCTCTTTGTCCAGTTTCTCCATTACTCAGAGTCTAAGTTTCAGCATAAACAAGCGCTCTAATTGCACACCAAGCATTCTTAGGAACAGCTAAGGGAGTTTAGGGGGCTTTGTTGGCGACAGTCCCTTTTTAGGGGAAGCACCATCTGGTAACTGCCCCTTTTAGGGGAAGTACCGAAGCCATCCCCTGGCCCAGTGAGCACTTTCATGCTACACGAGCCGGTGCCGTGGGAGCCGTGGCAATGAGCAACGGGAAGACAAGTGAGAAAGAGAAAGAGAGAGAGAGAGAGAGAGAGAGTGAGGTATTTAATTTATTTACTTTAATTTTTAATTATAGATTAGGCAAAATGTTATAACAGTATTAAAGTTTGTGATATTAATGCACAAATATATAAAGCACTTGTAAAACTGAACATGAAAAAATCCTGTGAAAAATGGAAAGAAGTGATTAACAGAAACTTCATCAAAGGAGACATAGAAATGACCAAATATATATGAAAACTCCTTTCTTATCATCAGAGAAATGCAAATTAAAGTAACAAGGTATCACATTTGGAGAAAAAGTGGACATTTTTCACAAAACCAAGAATTGAATTTCTGTGATTCTGCTTCTTGGTATCTATGCTAAGGGTCCCAAAACTCAGAAAAAATGTCTGTATTATTGTGTTCAAGAATCCACTTCAGACCCACAGCTGCGCTGCTCGGCCATCCCCATGTGGAAGCAACCCGTGGATCTGACCTCCTGGTAAGGGGCTCGGTCATTCCCTGGCCGAGTCCAACATTGCTCCAAGGGTTTGCTCTCATGAGCGGGGAGAGACCATGCTGGCTGGACTCGGAGTGGAGTTTTGGGCCCTGCCCTTTCCTCGGCCTCCATGTCAGTTGTCCCGGAGGAGAGAGACCCACCCACGCCAGACCCACATGTCCCTTGGCGCACGGAAACCTTGCGGCGCGCGATATTTTTATAGGATACTGAATTTTGCATAAGGTTCTTCCCAATTTCTTTCACATTTATACATAGTAAACAGTTATAGACATGTTTTAACTGATACCAGTAAGCCTGGCAAGAAGCCGGAACAAACCACATATCATGCAGTTAGTCATTCTCAACATCCAGACTCCATAGTTCCTCAGAGTTCCATCCAAGAGATAACCTGATCTTCCCCCTTTAAGTTTCATAAGTAAATGCTTGGGTTGAGAGCCTTCTACTGAGACTATACCACCTACACGGTAAAGCCTGGCAAGCTACTGTGTTTTATTTACTTTTTATGCCAAAGACTAGTAACTATTATGGACCTCAGTTCCATAACCTGAAGAATGGTTTCGGGCTCCTCCTGTCCCTGTATGAAGTAGATGCCCTTGGGTTGCACTTGCTAGTGACAGGACTAATGGAGATGTTACTAGTGCTCACTCGAGCAAATCGATGAACAATGGGAAGACAGTGATACAGTGATTCTTGTGTTTATTGCAGTACTATTCACAATAACACGCATCTGAACAAAATTCTAGTGTCCAAGAATGGGAAACTAAATAAAAAAGAAAAACTATTCTACATGCATACAATGCAACATTACTCAGCCATAAGAAAAGGAAAATCATGCCAGCAAATTTACTGCCATATAGGTGGAACTAGGGTATCCCATAGAGAGGAAATAAGCCAGTAGGAGAGGAACACATACAGAATGATTTCTCTCAAATATGGGATGTAAAGAAATACAGGAAGGAAATAACAAATGCTCAAAGGCAGCAGAACCTGGGAACTGTTCCACAGAACTGTGTTTGGTAAGGTGGATGGCCTGGGGAAGATTGGGTCAAGGCTCTGTCCCAATCTGGGACTGGAGAAGAGGGCACTAGTGGAGGGTGTGATATTGGGACACCACATTCTTGAAACCCTACAATAACTATATTGTAAATCACAGTTCTTAATATTGAAATAATTTTTTAAATATGGGTGTGAATTTAAATTTTTGAATCAATATTTTTGTGTTTGGGGATAGAAGCCCAGAAATAGAATCACTGGATCATCTGGGAGTTCATTTCTTATTCTTTTTTTTTGGGGGTGCTGGGGTCAGAGTAGGATATTGACATTGAGGCTGAACTAGATAACATTCCCACAAACAATGAATGAGGTTCCCTAAAATTTCTTTTCAACAGAGAAACTGCTGGTAGTCTCCTGTTCTGGGTGTCTTCACAATCTATTAAAGCTAAAACTAAGCATTAGCTGACCAACTCCAACTAACACTGAACACAGAAGAAATCACGGCTCTACACATTTCTTAGTCATTCCTCCCTCTATGAGGAATGACACTACTATTAAAAGCATTTCATGTATAATTCTTCATTATTTCCTTCACTTTTCATACATATCAGACCTGATTATTATCTGAATGCGCTCCCTGTCTTCTGCTTCCTTTAAAAAAATAAAAATCTTTCCCAAGGATTACCCCTTTAGAAGTCTCTTCCACTTTTTTCTTTTTCATTTTGGATCACACCTGGCAATGCTCAGGGCTTACTGCTGGCTTTCCACTCAGGAATTATTCCTGAGGCCACGTACAAGGGAAACATCCTACTCACTGTGCTCTTACTTTGGTCTCAATCTCTTCAACTTTTAATAGCTTGATAGACATTGCTCAGATAATCCAGTCCAAACAACTGAATTCCAGAACTAATGGAAAAAGTGTTTGGCCTTGAATTGTTAGGCATTTTCTGGATTTGTTACTAATTAGATTCAGAAACAAAACTGAAATTTAGAAAATTAGGGACAATCTTACATGGCCAGGTATTAAGTGACTTTTTAAAACATAGAATGCTATAGTAAACTTGGGGCTGGAGAAATAGTCCAAAGTATAGGTGCTTACCTTAATGTGACCAACCTGGAATTTATCTCTTGCAGCCCAGATGATCTCCCAAGAACTGCCATGAGCAATTCCTGAGTGCAGAGCCAAGAGAAACATCTGAATGTTACAGAGTATGACCCCCAAAAGAAAAACCAACTGGAAGACTATAGAAACTCACATGCTTGCAAATAACATATTATTCTATTTGACTTAAAAATAAAGGACTTCGCATAGCCTGTCTTATTACTTGCGAGGCATGTCTAATGTATCCACATTACTGTTTGACAGAGTCCACCAAGATTTTTAGGAAATTGCCAACATTTCGCTCACGTTGACATACTTGTGCCTTAGATGCAAAGGAAGGAAGAAAAGGAGGGAAAGAGAAGAAAAATGGGGTAAAACACATGCTAAAAAGTATTGGAGGAACGCAGGTGGAGGGTGAGAAGACTAGAGAGCTTGGATTGCCTCCATAAACCCTGGAAACCTGTCTGCAAGTGGAAGGAACATAGAGCAAAGATGCAATCATGGGCATAATAACTAACATGGTAATTAAGCCTTTTGGACACAATTTTCATCTCTTTCCCAGCTGGATAAGAGATGAAATCTCATTTAGTATTAGTCATGAACTAGTTTTTAAAAATAACACTTTTGATACATCATGAAGAATTCTAGAATTATGACTCCTCTGCCCTAAGAATTCATAACGTTTTTATGGACTGTAGTTGGGTACTGTTTTCATTAAGTCTGGGTGTTTAAATAGATGACCTACAAGATGGTCAGACTTCTTCATCAAGACTCGAACGAATGGTTTGAGACTCTTCATATTCCTGGAGCAAGCACATGCCATTGGGCTACATTGGCACGTGGCAGGGATAAACGGAAATATTACTGGTATCTGCTTAAGCAAATCGATGAATAACTGGATATTAAGTGATCAAGTCAAGTGATCAAGTTTAAATAGAAGGCAACTTTTTGATGAGCCTTTGGATTCTGTTTGCTAGTATTTTGCTGAAGATCTTAGCATGTGTTCATCAGGAAAATTGGTCTGTAGTTTTCTTTCTTTGTGTTGTCTCTGCCTGCTTCGGGTATCAGGGCGATATGTGCCTCATAGAAGCTATTTGGGAGTGTTTTTATTTCTTCTATTTCCTGGAAGAGCTTGATAAGGACGGGCAGTAGTTCCTCCTTAAAGGATTGGAAGAATTCACTAGTGAATCCATCTGGACCTGGGCTTTTGTGTTTGGGCAGACTTTTAATTACTGTTTCAATTTCCCTGATGGTGACAGGCTTTTTCAGGTATTGCAGGTATTCATGTTTCAATCATGGGAGGTTATAGGACTTCAGGAATTTATTCATTTCTTCTAGGTACTTATGTTTCATGGCATACTGACTATCAAAGAAATCTCTGATGATCTTTTGGATCTGTGGTTTCTGTTGTGATATCCCCATTTTTATTTCTGATTCTGTTTATTTGAGTTCTCTCTTTCACTGTCCTCCCAGTGGTTTGTTCATCTTGTTTATTTTTTTCAAAGAACCAGCTCTTGGTTTCAGCATGACCAAGAAGGATTCATCCCAAGAATGCAAGGGTGGTTCAACATTCACAAGTCAATCAACATAATATATCATATCAATAAGATAAAATATAAAAACCATATGATAATAACAATAGCCACAGATAAAGCATTTATAGATCCAATACCCATTCATGATTAAAACCCTCCAGAAATTGGAATTAAAGGAACCTTCCTCAATATAGTCAAGGCCATCTGCCAAAACCCAATAGCGAGCATTATTCTCAATGGGGAAAAATTGAAAGCCTTCAACGTAAGATCAGTGACAAGACAAGGCTGCCCACTCTCACTACTTTTATTTAATATAGTACTGGTTGCCATAGCAATCAGAGGACATTAAGGGAATCCAGATAGGCAAGGAAGAAGTCAAGCTCTCACTATTTGCAGATGACATGATATTATACCTAGATAACCCTAAACTCTCTACCAAAAAAACTCCAGAAGCAATAGATACTTATAGTAGAGTGGCTGGGTACAAAATCAATACTCAAAAGTTAGTGGCTTTCCTATATACAAAAAATGAAAGAGAAGAAAGGGATATTAAGAAAACGATTTCATTCACAATTGTGCCACAGAAAATCAAATACCTAGGAATAAAGCTTAACCAAGTGTGTAAATGACCTGTACAAAGAAAACTACAAGACACTGCTTCAAGAAATAAAAGAGGACACAAGGAAATGGAAACACATTCCCTGCTCATGGATCGGGAGAATTAACATTGTCAAAATGGTAATACTCCCTAGAGCTTTGCAGAGATTCATTGTGGTCCCTATAAGATCACCCATGACATTCTTCAAAGAAATTGACCAAACACTTCTGAAATTTGTATGGAATAATAAACCTTCACAGATAACTAAAGCAATACTTGGGAAAAAGAAGATGGAAGCCATCACCTTTCCCAACTTCAAACTACAACTACAAAGCAGTAGTAATTAAAACAGCATGGTATTGGAATGAAAACAGATTTGTGGACCTATGGAATAGAGTTGAGTATCCTAACACCCAACCTCGAACACATGATCATTTAATCTTCGATAAAGGAGCAAAAAGTGCAAAATGGAGAAAGGAAAGCCTCTTCAACAAGTAGTGCTGGGAAAACTGGGCAGCTACATGTAAAAAATAAATTTGGACCTCTGTCAAATACCATACACAAAAAATCAGATCAAAGTCGATTAAAGATCTCAATATCAGACCTGAATCCATAAAGTACACTGAATAAAACATAGGAAAAAACCCTCCACGACATTGAAGCTAAAGGCATCTTCAAAGATGAAACACCACTAACAAAGCAACTAGAAGAAAAGATAAACATGTGGGATTACAAAACTTAAAAGCTTCTTCACCTCAAAGAAACAATGACCAAGATACAAGGACAGTCCACAGAATGGGAAAGAATATTCACCCAATACCCATCTGGTAAGGGATTAATCACTATCACTATCACTATCTTCCCGTTGATCACCAATTTGCTCGAGTGGGCTCCAGTCACATCTCCATATGTCCTGTCTCATGCTAGTAGAGAACAAGGGCATCTGCTCGCTCAGGAACATAAAGAGCCTCAAACCATTATATTAGGTCATGGGAATGACCTAACATAATTGTTACTGATATTTGGCATATAAAATATGACACCGGCAGCTTGCCAGGCTTGCCATGTGGGTGCATACTCTTGTAGTCACCTCTAAATACAGCATTTATTGATCAACTGTGCAACAGGAAGTGGGGCTGTGATAGGCTGGTCTGCTGGATGGAGTTCTGGGCCCGATTTAAGAACAACTGCTGCAGGGTGGGTGTCGATGATCTGGCTGTGATAGGCTCGCCTGCTGGATGGAGATCTGATGAGAGGGAGGTCCGTATGTGAAAAATGGCGGCCCTCTTGGAGTGGGGGGTTGTCTGGCTTGTTATGAGGCTCTGCTGGGGTGGCGCGCCAGGGCTAGAACCCGCCATCGCTCCTGGAAGCCTCGTGAGCTGCTGGGCACAGGGAGAGCTGGTATCAGCTCTGCCCCATGTCTGTGAGTCTCTGGTCTGGATTGAGAAAAAACTGCTGCAGGTAAGGGATTAATATCCAGGATATATTAGGCACTGGTAAAACTTTACAAGAAGAAAACAGCCACCTCATCAAAAAATGGGGAGAAGAAATGAACAGAAACTTTGACAAGGAAGAAATTTGAATGGCCAAAAGGCATATGAAAAAATGCTCATCATCACTAATCATCAGAAAGATGCAAAGCAAAACAACAATGAGATATGATCTCACACCACAGAGACTGGCACATATCCAAAAGAGCAAGAACAACAAGTGCTGGCGTGGATGCGGGAGAGAGGGACACTCATCCATTGTTGGTGGAAATGCAACTGGTACAGCCTTTCTGGAAAACAATATGGACATTCTTCCAAAGACTAGAAAATGAGCTTCCTTTTTCCCAGCAATACCACTCCTGGGAATTTACCCTGGGATGCCAAAAACACACAACAGAAACACCATCTGCACCTTTATTTTCATAGCAGCAGTATTCACAATAGCCAGAATCTGGAAACAACCAGAGTGCTTGAGAACTGATGACTGAAGAAACTTTGGTACATCTACACAATGGAATACTCTGCAACTGTTAGGAAAAAATGAAGTTTTGAAATTTGCCTATAATTGGATGGACATGGAGAGGATCACGTTGAGTGAAATTAGCCAGAAAGAAAAAGACAGATATAGAATGACTGCATTTATTTTAATAACATATATACACATATACACATATATAGAGAGAGCCTATCACAGTCCGGCTCGCATGGGCATAGCGGCCGCTCGGTTCATCATTAAATGCTGGACTTAGAGATGACTGCAAGAGTATGCTACCTGCACGGCAGAGCCTGGCAAGCTACCCGTGTTGTATTTGATATGCCAAATACCAGTAACAATTATAGACCTAATTCGGAATGGATTGTGGCTCTTTATGTTCCTGGAGCAAACAGACGCCCTTGGGCTCTACTAGCATGAGACAGGACATATGGAGATGTTACTGGGGCCCGCTTGAGCAAATCGATGAATAACGGGAAGACAGTGATACAGTGAACATATATACACATGTATATGTCATTAAACATATATATCATATATATACACACATATGTATGTATATGTATATCTATATATATTTACACCTCTTTGTCAAGACCATTCGCCTGACCATGGATATTGGTATCATAGTGTGTGTGTATATATATACATATATATGTATATATGTATATATATGTATATATGTATATATATGTATATATGTATATACATATGTGTCGTCATATATACACTATGTATATATGACATATACATATATACGTATATACGTATATATGTATATACGTATATATGTATATACGTATATATGTATATACGTATATATGTATATATGTATATACGTATATATGTATATATGTATATATGTATATATGTATACACACACATTATGATACCAATATCCCCGGTCAGGCGAAACATGGGTCTTGACAAAGAGGTCTTGTCAAAGGTGGAATCTACCACAAATGTGTGGGAGTCAGAGACTAAGTAAGATAGATAAGGGAACAGTGTGCTAATAATTGGCAAAAGTGATAATACCAGCCTAGAACTGAGCATTGACTACAGGCAAAAATATACACATGATAACCTCTAAATGTATATATTACAATCCACAATGTGTAAGAGAAGAGAGAGAGACAGCGAAAAAGAAAGACAAAGAGATAACCTGCCATAGAGGCAGGCTGGGAGAGGTGGGAGGGAATCGGAGACATTGGTGGTGGGAAATAGGCACTGTGGAGGGATGGGTGCTGGAACACTGTATGACTGAAACCCAAACATGAACATCTTTGTTCATGTATATCTCACAGTGGTATAATAAAATATTAAAAAAATAAATAGAAGGCAACTTTTCAACTATCTATCTATCTATCTATCTATCTATCTATCTATCTATCTATCTATCTATCTATCTATCTATCTATCTATCTATCTATCTATCTATCTATCTATCTATCTATCTATCTATCTATCTATCTATCTATCTATCTATCTATCTATCTATCTATCTATCTATCTATCTATCTATCTATCTATCTATCTATCTATCTATCTCTATGTCTCTATCTATCTCTATGTCTCTCTCTATCTCTCTCTCTATCGATCTATCTATCTAATATGTCTGTCTGTCTGTCTGTCTGTCTAGCTATCTCAAACCAATATGGTCTAAAACTTATGGAATGCTATGTTCACCTCCGCTTTGCTGATGGCATCGTTCTAAGAACACCAAACATTAGCCAAGTGGCACAAATCCTGGCTGACTTCCACCGAGAATGTGGAAAGATAGGTCTACAGCTGAATCTAAATAAAACCATGTTCATGAAGAATGAACTAGTTCCTGAGGCCCCATTCACTCTCAATGGAACAAACATCTCTGAATGCAGCAGTTATGTGTACCTAGGTCGAGAAATCAACATGATGAACGACCTAAAACCTGAGCTGCGCAGGAGGAAGAGAGCAGCATGGAATGCCTTCAAAGGCATCGAAGAAATAGCTAAAAGGACAAAGAACCTCCTGCTCCAGGCACATCTCTTTGACTCCATTCTCCCTACATTAACGTACGCCTCAGAGACCTGGGCCCTACGAAAGCAGGATGAGAATGCTATTTAGGTCTCCCAGAGAGGAATCGAAAGAGCTATGCTTGGAATATCACACCTCACTCAAGTGAGAGAAGGAATCCGGAGTTCTGACCTCCGTCGCTATTCCAGAATCAGGGATGCTGTTTTGTTTGCCAAGGCATCTAAAATCAGATGGGCTGGACATGTAATGCGATTTGGAGACAACCGCTGGACTAGAGTCATTACCGACTGGATCCCACGGGATGTCAAAAGATCACATGGCCGCCCACCTACAAGATGGTCAGACTTCCTTGTCAAGACCCTGAAGGAACGATTTGAGGCTTTTCATATTCCTGAATCAACCAGATGCCATTGGGCTACACTGGCACGTGATAGGGTCCAATGGAAATGTTACTGGCGCCCGCTCGACCAAATCGATGAATAACAGGATTCAAGTGATCAAGTGATCAAAGTTGAAAAATATTAAAGGGAATGCAACTCAAGTAGAGCACTCTTTCTTCCCTTCTTTGGATTTTGCTCCAAATTCCTGCATCTGAACCTTTTACTTTCTTTTAATATATTGAGAAACATCAATATATTAAAACTTACTGGCGCCCGCTCGAGCAAATCGATGGATAACGGGATTCAAGTGATCAAGTGAGAAACATCATTATAGATTATGACAGATTTTGTCAAAACTCAGGTTAATATTTGATGAGGCCATATAGGGAACTGTTCAAGATGCTTGAAGCCTGACTGGGATCTTGATTCTAGTTACACCATTTACCAGCCATGTGATTTTAGGCAAACCTCACCTATCTTCATAAAAAATAAGTCTACTTGTCCTCTCATTTAGAGCTGTGGAGAATATCTTAAGATAAAATAATATATGTGGAAGCCTTGGAAAATTGTGAGAACACTCACACATGTCTGGTGTAATTACCAATGACAGTAATAACAAATATCTGTGACTAATTATAGTTCAGGATTATTCTAATAGAAAAACCTATACTCTATAGAAGAGAAAAACCAAACTCCTCAAACAGTCAAAAGGTATAACTCTCTTTTCTTATAAAATATTTCAATGTAAAGATTTCTAGAGGACTTTGTTAAAGAAGGAATAATGTTCGAGGCTTATCAGCTTTATATATATTAGAAATGCATTTTCAAAATGTAGTCTATTTAAAATTATCTATACGTCCCTATAAAAATCAACTATATATAATCTGTAGAATCCTCAGTTTTTGTGTATAAAGTGAGAACATTTTCTGCATTACTGACATAAAAAATGCTGTTATCACAATGTACTGCCTTCATTTCTATCATTATGAGTTTTCCTATATATCTAAAACAGTTTCTGTCAAAACATAGAAAAAACAGCAACTTTATTTTATAAATTGTGATTAATACTATATACAGAAAAATAATAACTATTAAAGTTATATGAAATTGAATAGACCCCAAATAGTGAAACTCTGAACTTTACTTCTATGCACAAAGACCAAGGCCAGCAGAATTCACAAGAATCCTATATGTTATTTACATATACAGAAATAATATAATCAGTGGAGAGCAGTAACTTTCCTAAGACCTCCTCCTATTGAAAATTTCTTAACTCCCTAAAAAGATGTCAGGTGACTCTGATAGGAAGTCTTCTAAAATTCAAAGCAAATTATAGAATAAGAAAGGTTAGTGTTATTGCTGTTTTCCAGAGACTGCTTTAACACACAAATAATCATTATTCACTTTGCCAGAAAAAGAAACTGTCGTTTTAAAAAAAATTTACTATATCACCATGAGATAGACAATTACAAAGTTGTTCATGACTGGGTTTCAGTCATACAATGTTGCAGCATCCATCCCTCCACCAATGTACATTTCCCACCACCAGTGTCCCCAGTTCCCTCCCCACCCCCATAGCTGCCTGCTTCTATGGCAGGCGTTTTCTCTCTTCTCTCTTTCTGTTTCCCTGTTTCTCTCTCTCTCTCTTTATTTGTGCATTGTAGTTTGTAATACATACACTGAGGGGTTATCATGTTTATCACTATATCTATTTTCAATACTCATTTCTATTTTAGCGTTGCCATTTCCAACTATTATTGGCAGACTGATCCCTTCTCTCTCCTACCTAACCTTGCCCCCACACACATGTGGTAGATTCCAACCCTTGACGGGTCCTCCTAAATCCTGAAGAAAAACCAACCAGTCTTTACAGGGCTACCATGCTATCTAATATCTAAAGCAAAAGTCAAAATATAGTTTGGGGACCACTAGCATATCAGCATGACTAGGCATCCTGAAAACGGAGAATCTCAGACCTCACTCAGACTCTTCATTTCAACAGGACATCCAAGCGCGTGAGAGTCACATTTACTATCATTGTATTCATTTATTTATTGTGGATACTATCTGCTTTTATTAGTGGTTTCCTAACTCTCTAAGAGAATTAGGAAAATACCCTATTACCATTATACCTGACCTCTAGTTTGGAATGTGTGTGTGTGTGTGTGTGAGAGAGAGAGAGAGAGAGAGAGAGAGAGAGAGAGAGAGAGAGAGAGAATGACTGAGTAGTTTTCTCTCTCTTCCTTTTTCTGGCACTATATGAACATCAAATTTATTCATAGTCCCTAGAACAGAGCTTGGCACATAGTAGGCAGTTGATAACTATATCCAGGATGACTGAGTTTGTTTTAGAAATTAAACAATGTAATAGCATATTGAAAAGTTATCCACAAGTCACCCATCCCAAACAGCTTTCCTTTACTTCTTTAACAGCAAATTATAGAGGCCATTCTGGTTAATCACTTAATGTGTGAGTCTTCTGTTTCCTCACAGATAAACCTAGGGAGGAAATACCTCTCTTATGGTATTACTATGAATTTTTAATGAAATCAAAGAGCACATGTGGATTGCTGTGCTAACAGCCTGCTAACTTCATTTGAGTTTAGTACCAGCTGAGTATCATCAACATCTAGCACTGCCCACCCAAGTCAACTGTGTTTGCATTTCTGGGACGGGGCCCAGGTATCAGCATTCATATATTATCCCAGGTGATTCTAGCAGGTATTTATGCTTGAGAATCTCTGACACCCACTTATTGTGGATACCAAATCAAATTTCATTTTATTATTTTTTCCTTTCACATACATTTTCAAAGAGTGCATTTTCCTGAACAGACCATGCATATCTTCACTGTATATTTCTTACTTTGTGTCCCTGTGTCCTCCAGAGATAGTTTCATCTCTATTTCTTCTGGTTTCTCTGACATTCTAGTCATGAAGACACCACTTCTCTCTGACAACTCCAACCCTGATCTCAACCCCAATGGCAATCTGAAGTTAATATTATCAAATCTACCTTCTTGCCTCATTTTTTCACATTGCTTATAGCAATATGTGTGTCAAATTGATATATCTCTTGTGTCTCCAGGCCAACACAAGGGAAACCTTAAATTAGACACTGAAAGAGTATAGACTTTTCAATTTAAAATTAAGACTTTTGCATACAATAAATACACATAAAATATTTTATTAATTCATTAATTCATGAAAGGTCCAAGAAGATATTATAACCAAAAAATTTAAAGAACCAAAAGGCACAGATACAAAAAGAAATATTGAAATTAATTCACAAGTAGGTGTATAAAATAGTCACTTGCATTACATTAAACTCTATTCATCCATATTTCTCTGGACAAGAACTGTCAGAGTATTCTCTCTTTTTTTTACAATGTACAAAGTTGTAAAAAGATCAAAAAGCAATGAAAACCAGAAATAGCCTCAAACAGTTCTCTAAACAGTGTCTAGTTTTTCCATTGTAGTTGCTATACAATCCTTGTGGTTCATTATATAGCTTTTCAAATTTTTTTCCTTACAAAACTGCTTTTATGAGCTATTAATTGTTGGGAAAGATAGAAAAGTTACATAAAACTAAATAAAAACATGCCAAGCTCAGGAATTTGAATGAGCTAAATGCAGCTAATAGTGTTTTCAAATACCTGTAATCAAGGTGAATTAAAAATTCTAGCTTTATAAAGTGGAGGCCAGACTTTTGAGATGTCTGTACAAATTAATCCAAGAAGGAAGTTAAACTTCCATTATTTCTTGAATGCCATTTATCATGCAGCTGGCCAAGATGAGAAGTTAAGAGAAAATATAGTATGAAGCTTATTCTAGTCTGTGAAAGAGATGGAACATTAGAGAAAGAACAAGTTCTAATAAAATATTCCTTAGGAACTTACATGTCTCACTTCAATTTCTCATTCAATCCCGAAAGATAATTACTTCCATCCTTATTTTTCTGACAAATACATTAAAATTCAAGAGGATAATAAAATTTGCCCAATAGCACATAGTCATGTGAACCACACTCATCTTTGAGAGGATTCATCTGATTTCCTATGGAATAAAGCTGTCCATTAAGTTAGGTCATTTATAGGAACCTCCTACACTTTCTTCTTTCTGAAATTATAGTTAGTTTTGTCCTGAAAGGAAAAAAATTGTTATTCTATGTTGTATAGATGATTCTAGGAAAATTGAGAGCATCCTGATTTTTTTTGTTTCGTTGAGAGTGAATGGAGCATCTGGAACTAGTTCATTTTTCATGAACATTGTTTTGTTGAGATTCAGCTGTAGACCTATCTTTCCACATTCTCGGTCAAAGTCAGCCAGCATTTGTGCTGCTTGGCTATTGTTTGGTGTTATTAGAATGATGTCATCAGTGAAGCGGAGGTGGTGTAGTCGCCGACCGTCTATCTTCACCCCCATTCCTTCTCATTCTAATTGTCACATGATGTTCTCGGGGGTGGCGCTGAAAAGTTTCAGTGAAATGGTATCACCCTGTTGGAACCCCACTTTTGACATCAACGATCACTTCCTTGTAGAATGGTGAGATCCTGGTGGTGAATTCTTCATCTAGTGTTCTGCCAATCCTGTTTAGGATGACTGAGTGAACAGCTTGTAGATGATGGACAACAGGCAGATCAGGTGATAGTTGCCAATGTCGTGGATGTCTCCCTTCTTGAACAGTAGAACTGTCCTGCTGGTTTTCCATTGGGAGGGAACCTTGCATTCAGACAGGTAGCGTGTGAAGAGCCGAGCCAGTGTATTGATGAGTACTGATGGCAGATTCTTCAGTTATTCAGGTCTGACTTTGGCCAGGTGCTGTTGGCTTCTTTACCGATGAAATGACATGTCGGAATTTAAAAGGAAGAACGTTGGGAAAGATATATCCATCCTGCAGAATTTAGAATTTGGGCAGGTGGATGTGGCTATCAAAGAGATTCGAGTAGAAGTCATGGATAATCTTCTCCACTGCCTTTCCTGAAGATGTGATAGATCCATCGGGATATCTGAGGGCAGTCATCTTGGTCTTATAGTTGGTGAAGACAGGCAGGCGTTGCGAATGCTTTTCCCGGCTTCTGCTGCATCAGCCAGTATTGTTTTCTTCTCTCTTTGAGATTTCCTTTATTGCTTTTCTGCATTGCTTTGTGACCTTGGATGTTAGCTTATGGTTGCCTGAGGCTTGTGCCTTGCCACGTTGGCGAGTGAGCTCGAGAGTTTTTGAAGACAGGTGTCCTTTTGTGGCTTTCTCTCTCTGTGTACCTCGCACAATCATGGAGGTGCTGAACCAGTCTTTTGTATTCTTTGTTGATGTCGGCAATGATGGCATCTTCCCATGTTGCCACAATGGTGCCAAAGAGCTCCCAGTTGGCGGTTCCATCTGGGGAGTTCTCTTCTTAAATTTTTGCAGCCCTTTCTCCCCATTCCGTGAAGTAGAATTTTGCATGAAGGAAACGGTGGTTCAATCCTGTTTGGAATTTTGGGATGTCAGCGACACCAGTCAGGAAAAAATCATCGATTGAATATTATGTGGTCAATTTCATGTGGAACTGTCCACCAGGAGATTCCCATGTTCAACATTTGGATTCAGCTTTCTGGAACTGTGAGATCCCATGAATGGTCTTGGTGGACATGATGAACTCAGATAGTATCTCACCCTGTTCGTTCCATTCTAGGCCATTGGTCCCGATGTGGAGTTCTTCAGCTGATCTTCTTGGTCCTATCTTGGCACTAAAATCACTGATTATGATCTTGTAGAAGGTGTGGTCTTCTTTATAGAACTCCTCCAGTTCCATGTAGAATCTCTCAATTTCTTTTTCCTTTTATGTGGATGTTGGTGCGTATCCAATGAAGATAGAAACTGCTGGGAGTGAGCCACATCTATTCAAGAGTAATAGTCTGATTTGGTTTGTTAGGCACTCAAATGAATCAATGCTCATGGCCAGGTTTGTGTTGACAAGAACACTCACACCACCAATGCCTCTTTTGTCACATGTTCTGAGGAACAGTTCTTTTTCAGTGTTGAAAACGGCATGATGACACCTTCTTGTCTCGGTCAGACCAATGATGTAGTACTTGATCTTTCACGCTTGCACCATCGGGTCCTATATATGCTTCCAATGCCAGTGTATGTGCATTGAGTGCAGACAATCATTTTTGTCCTTTTTTGGTTTTGGCAGCCTAGTTTGGCCCTGAGATTTTATCAGCCTCTCCTTCCTCATCCTTCTTAAAGCCTCCGTATTTAGGGCTCTTTCAGGGTCAGGGGGATAAGATCCATTGTTTTTACTGGTTTTGGCATATCGAATACACGATGGAAAGCTTGCCAGGTGGCTCAAAAGAACAAAATAATAAAGTACAACTTTATTTATTTTGAAACATAATATGGGGTACAGTAGATCCCTCAGGAGTAAAATATACCAAACTTGCCAGTGTCTACATGTACTGAGCACAGTCTGGTGACTACAGTGTGGGCTCCCGTGTACCACAACAGAGAATCTGTTGAGCTCTGGTGACTAATGTGCAAGCATTGAAACTTAGGCCATTCAACCCCCAGTGGGCACCATGGCCATGTGTGCGAACCAAATGCCTGAGACTATCAAGCACCTCTGCTATTGCAACATAAAGCCTTAACAAAGGGAAGTGGAAAGGAACAATCCATACTATTTGTTTTCTAATGATAGTCTCTGATCATCTTTGATAAATCTGAAAATATTTGGGAGTTTATTTCCTTAGGCCTATACTAAATTTATGAAAAGTGAACTAATTTATAAATTGCGAGATTCCTAGAACAGTCTTTTGTCATTTATCTACTGGCAACTTCTCTTCCTCCCCTCAGATCTGTTCTCTTCTTGAATGCAGAGAAAACTTTACAACCCTCCATTTGGTCTATTCAGTCCATGGCTTATTGTTGCTGAGAGTTAAGACACTTTTGTCACTCCCAACAAGAACTTTGTGGCTGGACCTTTTCTATTACCTTATCCTTGTCTAGATATTGAACACTTCTCTCTACAAATATCCACACATTCTCTTTTCAGGGAGATTGCCCTTGACATCTCTGTTCTTAACTAGGTTCCATCTTTCTATTAGGTACTCTCCTACTATCAGTAATCAAGAGTTCTTTGGGGGATGATGGTGAGTTTCCAAGCAGTGCTTGCTTTAGGGGCCTGGGCCAACTCTCAGTGATAACTGGACAACCAACTGGGAAGTTTGAATGTTTGAGCCTTCTATATTGCTAGTTCCAGTTAAGCTGACACATACCTGGCAGGGCTGGAGGCTGCAAAGGGAGTTTTTCAGGGATCAAGCTAAAGGTTGTGTATATAATAGGATGTACTAGACCTTTGAACTATTTCTCTGTTCCCTTATCAAGGGTGCTCAATTGCATGAAAGCTTTATCTATCTATTGTGGCACATAGATCCAACCCAAGGTTCCATGCATGTGAAGCACACACTCTACCACTGACTCACATCTTTGACCCCAGTTCATATTTATTGATGTGATGATTTGCTTATTGTCTATCTCTGAGAGTACACTGTTCATCACTGTGTTTATAGTGTCTAACAGTGCCAGGCCAAAAGAGGCACTTGAAAATATTGAATTAAAAACTGTATAAGCAATGATAGCAATGTGACTGTCTCTTTTCCTTACAGTTTTATCTGTTTATTGGTTGATTGTTATGGGGACTTTTTATGCTTCGCTGTTTTTTTTATTTCAGAAGACTGCATTATAGAAAGAAAGCAAGAAAGGAGGAAAGCAGGAGTGCGGAAAGGAAAGGAAAGGAAAGGAAAGGAAAGCAAGCAAGCAAGCAAGAAAGCAAGAAAGCAAGCAAGCAAGGAAGAAAGCAAGAAAGCAAGAAAGCAAGAAAGCAAGAAAGAAAGAAAGAAAGAAAGAAAGAAAGAAAGAAAGAAAGAAAGAAAGAAAGAGAGAGAGAGAGAAAGAAAGAAAGAAAGAAAGAAAGAAAGAAAGAAAGAAAGAAGAAAGAAAGAAAGAAAGAAAGAAAGAAAGAAAGAAAGAAAGAAAGAAAGAAAGAAAGAAAGAAAGAGAAAGAAAGAAAGAGAGAGAGAGAAAGAGAGAAAGAGAAAGAGAGAAAGAGAAAAAGAGAAAGAAAGAAAGAAAGAAAGAAAGAAAGAAAGAAGAAAGAAGGAAGGAAGGAAGGAAGGAAGGAAGGAAGGAAGGAAGAAAGAAGGAAGGAAGGAAGGAAGGAAGGAAGGAAAGAAAGAAAGAAGAAAGAAGAAGAAAGAAAGAAGAAGGAAGGAAGAAGGAAGGAAAGGAAGGAAGGAAGAAAGAAAGAAAGAAAGAAGAAAGAAAGAAAGAAAGAAAGAAAGAAAGAAAGAAAGAAAGAAAGAAAGAAAGAAAGAAAGAAAGAAAAGAAAGAAAGAAAGAACAAACTTGAGTAGGAGCCAGGAAGTTTGCAGAGTATGTCCCTCTGAAACCATTTCATCCTCATCATCTGTGACATACATTATCTTTTCTGATCTTGCAGAGATGATATGATGAAGGCTTTGATATAACATACGAAGTTCCATCACTAGGAAATGGTTTAACTGAATTTGAATAGATTTACCTTTTACTGTTGGATATGGAACTGGAGACTTTGCCTCGTTGGCAGGTTGGGACACCATTGCCTGCTCCATCCCTCCAATAGTGGATGAGGGTTTCTTACCACAACTCTGGCAACACTGGATGTTTTCAGACTTTATGATATGTGCTATTCTCACTGGTGTGAAATGATATAACACTTGGGGCTGGAGCGATAGCCCAGCGGGTAGGGCGTTTGCCTTACACGCGGCTGGCCTGTGCTGGCCCGGGTTCAATCCCCTGGCATCCCATATGGTCCCCGAGCACCGCCAGGAGTAATTCCCGAGCGCAGAGCCAGGGAGAAATCCCTGAGCATCGCCGGGTGTGACCCAAAAAAGCAAAAAAAAAAAAAAAAAAAAGAAATGATATAACACTTGTTTTGATTCGCACTTCCCTAATTATGAGTAATGAGGAATACTTCTTCATATGCTTGTTGGCTGTCCATATATCATCCTTGGGAAAGTGTCTGTTCATTTTCTAGACCCATTTTTGGATGGGGTTATTGGATTTTTTTGTTGTCGACTTTGTTGCATATAAAAAACTTTATAAATATTGACCAAGTTTCTGATGTAATGTGTGCAAATATCAAATAATACCTTAATTTGATCCTTGATTTTTATAAGGTTATTGACACAAAAAGCACAAAAGCCTCAGAAATATGTGATGCACTCCTTGATTTTAACAAGACCAATGATTGTGCTTGTGGCTTCATGAATACACATGGTTTCATGAATAATTGACTAAATGCTGGCTGTCTTCCAACTTCTATAGACCTATTACCAGTAGTTGTGGGAATAACACTTATTCACTCTTTAATTTTTAAGAAATTTTTATTTTTGAGACTAAGTCTTTACGTTTGAGTGCAATGTTACCATACAAACTTTCAAAGAACCAATATACCTCCACCACAGTCCCTTAGGCCTCTACCTTTCAACACACTTCCCCTCTCTTTAAAACCTCAATTCTTCGGTTAGTCTAAAGCAGTGTTTTCCAGTGACAATACTTGTCATTTAAGGTGCTGGAAAATGTGTGTGTGTGTGTGTGTGTGTGTGTGTGTGTGTGTGGGGGGGTGGTTGAGGGTAGAGTCTTCAATGCATTTTTGAACTCTTGTTTGTTCACTACAAAGAAGGTAGATTTCCCTAGGCAAAAGCAGGGAGAGGAATGAGGTGTTTTTTTTTTTAATTTGGCTTTTTTTTTTCTGAAAAGGGCTCAAAGGAGAGTGGGAATGTGGTCTAAGTGTTTTCATTGGGATTTGTTTCTTAAAAACTCTTGAGTTTTAAAAAATATATAGGATATTCTCAGAGGTGTGAAGTTATATTTTGTTTTGGTTTTCATTTGCATGTCCCAAACATAAGTGATAATCAAATGCTTTTCATGAACCTTTTGGTTATCTGTATGTCTCCTCTGGAAAAGTGTCTATTCATCACTTTTCCCCACCTTCCCCTTTTTTACTTTTTGTTCATTCAGCAAATGCATTTTGAGTATGTACTATAAATCAAACCCCAAGTTGGAGCTAATATGCTCTATACTTTTATAAAGATTGTGTTTAGGGCCAGAGTGATAGCACGGTGTAGGTTGCCTTGCGTGCAGCCTACCCAAGCACCACATATAGTCCCCCTAAACCTTCTAGGAATAATCCCTGAGTACAGAGCCAGTGCCCTGAGTACCAGCAGGTGGGGCCCACACCCCAATTAATTAATTAAAAATTGGTGGTGGGAAATGGCACTGGTGGCAGGATGGGTGCTGGAACACTGTATGACTGAAACCCAATCATGAATATCTTTGTAATTGTATATCTTACGGTGGTATAATATCATTTAAAATTATTCATAATTAATAAGATGCTAACCATATTTCTGTCACCAAAAATGGTATGTATGTCATATTAAATAGAAAGAAAATGCCAAAAAAAGTTAGTTTTCCAAGGGCATCGCAAAGTCAGTGTTGTGGATCACATAGGCAATGTTCTTCTATGCATTTAATAGTTTGTGTCTAACAAGGTCTTTAATCCATTTTTAAGTTAATTTTATGTGCCTGTTTGAGAGAGTAAGCCAGTTTCATTAGGTTGCATGTGAATATTCAAAAGAAAAATACTGTTATTCTAATTTTGGCACCATTTAGCTCATAAATTCACTTGGAATTTAATGAAATTTTAGGGATGAAACATGAATTTAAATTATTTTCCTCCACTTTAATATTCAATTGTGACATTCTTTATTATTTAATAACCCCTTCTCGATTGCTATATTGCTTGTTGATTTTTATGTATTAATTTCATATAAAGTATTAGTTATGGCTCTGAATGTCTATGGTAATCCATAAACTAAATTTTCCTTTAAAGTGTAATACCATATTTTGTTACAAATTTAACACTGCTATATAAAATATGTTAGTAATATACTATTCATCAAAGTTGTTTATTTATAATAGTATAATTAATAGAATCCTTTTATATCATAAAGAGTAGATTATTCCTGCTAAATTTTCATTCCTTTTGTGTCTTCCTTTGACTCCTTCATAATTCTGCTTTCTCTTCTCATTATTGTGCCATAGTAATCACTCTATCTGGTTGTAAGTTTTTTTTTTTTCTTTTTGGGTCACATCTGGCAATGCCCAGGGGTTTATTCCTGGCTCTGCACTCAGGATTTACTCCTGGTGGTGTTTTGGGGACCATGTGAGATGCAGGTGATCAAACCTGGGTTGGCCACGTGCAAGGCAAACGCCCTACCTGCTGTACTATCACTTTGGACCCTGACTATAAACTTTGGGAGAGCAGGAAAATACAAATTTTATTGTTAAATTCAGAGTAGACTCTGTGGTCCCTGTTGCCAGAGTAGACGCTGTTGTCCCTGTCTCCCCTGATGCGGAGTTTGATTATCCTGGCAGACATTAGTTCATAATGAAACTTCCTCAGCCTGTGAGTGCCCCTCACTCATAAAGTACCCAAGTCTATACAAAGCTTTCCTTGTTGCCCTGTCAGGTACCAAATGAAGAGACATTCTGCAGAACATAAAGGGGAAGGATCAAGAAATATCATGAAAACAGCAGGTAAATTGAATCAATTGGGATGTCACTGGAAACAGGTTCTTATTATTAGTGAAGCAAATGAATGCCTGACCTGGAGGCTGTTTGCAGATAGGTATCAGTCTGCTGATACTAATCTGAAAACAGTCCCCCAAAATAGCTCACAACTGCAAAGATCACTTGGGAGTGGCTCTTGCTTTCAAAATCATGCTAATAATAGTGAACCAAAACTATGAAAGTAGCAAAGTTTAACCACATAATTGTACAAATCTTATTTTAACTACTTTTAAAGAAAATATGACTTGCATGTCAGTATTTGAAAATCAAGTTCCAGTTTCTATTCTTTCATCCACTCACAAATTACTTTTTTTTCCATTACAATCTGTTGTTTAAACTTTCCCCACTCCTTATCCTTGAGGAAGGGAGGTTCTCTGTGGATTGTGAAAAATGGTCTAAAAAAGTCGCATTTAAAGACCAGCAGCACATTTTGAACTGCCAAGGTTACACCCCAGCCCCGCCTCAATCCTAATGCTTCCCAGAAGCACTCCTCTCCCATAGCCTCCCCCAAGCCTGTTCAGGATAGATCTGGGTTACCTCTCAACCCTGTCCAACCTAATCTTCAGGGAGCATTATATAACCAGGCCTTTGCCAGAACCACTAACATCTTCACCTCCTGATACTCCCATCCAACAATCCGTCTCATCCCTCTTGGACTAATACATCACCTCTATCTTAACTTCACTAACATTTGAGAATTACGGAGGAAATCAACAACTGTGCCAAATTACTAATGTTTTTGTAGCCAATGTTTATTGAGTACTGACTAGACTCTAAATAGAACAGTAAGACAATAGAAACTGTAAATACTGGGCTCATAAGAACATAACAGTAAATGAAAACAAAGGGTAGGACCAGAGTGATAGTGCATTGGTAAGAGCTTACCTTGCATGTAGCCAATTGGATTTGATTCTCAGCACTGTATTTGATTCCCTGGATAATACCACAAATGATTTCTGAGAGCAGAACCAGGAGTGAGCCCTGAGCGTGGTAGGGTATGGCCCATATCTGAGTCCCCCAAATAAGAACAGTAGCTATTCCTTTTCAGAATGCAACATCTCCATCAGAAATGGAGTCAAGATCTTTAACTCCATAGGTGGGTGCTTTTGCATATTCAACAATACTTTTGGTTGCCAGCTCAACTACATTTCCCCTTAATGATTAGCCCCTCCAGCTTTCCTCAAGAGCCCCAGTGCATTTGTACCATACTCATCTCTCAACAGATGAAACGACTTCTTACTACAGAGGAATTTCAGTCCACAGCAATTCATTCATATTCATCTTAACTCTCCCCAAACTGATTCACTAAAAAAGATACTATCTTGTTTCTCTCTTATCATCATTACCCCCTAAGTATACCTGGGACCAAAGCCTTAAAAAATTGTTTTTTCCCTCTCTCATTTATATGTTCCTGTGTTCAAATTATTCCTCTTAATTGATCAAGCAATGTCTGATACACATCTACAAAAATCTTACTTAATCGTAAAAGAATGAATAAATTGGAAAATAATGCAATTCAAATATTCTTAAAACTGCACCAATTTCCAGATTAAAATTAAATTGAACCAAGCAAAAGTCCCACCAGTTTACAAGTGCTCATCTGAATCTGTAGTGTATTTTAACCTCCACTCATACATCTTTCCCCTTTAGGCAAAACTGAGATTCTCAAAATAAAAAGAATTGCAGGGCAATTGTGGTGGTGGGGTGGGTTGGAGATGTTTGTTGCTTAATGCTACTGCTACCTGCTAGATACTGTCTTTCTCAGCCATTCCAAGCTTGCATTGAGTTTTTATAGCCTACCATTGAAAGATGAAACCTCAATTTCCCTGTGCCCACGGGAGAGGAAGCTACAGTTTCTTCTTGCCAGATGCTTCATCTGTCCCCCCATCACGCCTAACACTTACTTCATCTGAACACGCCAGGAATTTCACAGAACCATAAAATTCTTCCTCTGAACTGGGGCCCTCAGGGGTCCACAATGCCTGACACAAATGGACTGAGGTTGAAGTGTCAGTCCAACTGGTATTAGACAAATCTATTATTTTTTTTCAAACTTCTTCAGGTCACAGCATTTACTACACTGAAATACCCTTTTTTGGAGTAACTTTTCCTGAACCACTAAGAGTCTTACACAAATCATGAAATAATATAATAGTACCACAAAAAAATGAGAAAGGACTCTTCAACCCCGCAGCCACTTCTAGCTCTTGGTCTCTCTTCATTCTCATGTATATGTGATATAGGAAGAGAGATAGGAGAGGGCTCAAGGCAATGGTATTCCTAAAATGGCTGCAAAAAGCCCACATTACAGAAGTAGGAACTAAGTCCGGATAAGGTTTCACCAGCCAGCACCATGAAACCCTGAGGCACTGGACTACCCCACCCCCTCTCCCCCAGGTCCCTCCCTTCCGGGAAGCTCCTACAGGAACAAAAGTACAAGAAAGGAATTTCAAAGACCATCCACCACTCCCAACACAATCCTCTTGACAACACGTTAGTAACAGCACTCTTACCTAGGTAGAAGCCCCACATGGGGGCAGCTTGAGAAAAATCCCTATGAAAGCCACCTTCAACAAAGAAAGGGCCCTCATATGCTGCCTGAATCCTTGTGGGCCACGTGGTGGGACACGTGCCTCACCTCTCAGCTCCCCTCTTGAGATGTGTACTCTCTTTCTCAATTTCTCCCTCCTTCCCGTTCCTAAACACCTCCTTATAAAATTTGCTTTTACTTTACTTACTTTACTGCTTTAAATTCTTCAGAGAGGCAAAGAGAAGAATTTTCTTTTTTTTAAAGTTTTTATTATACCACCGTGAGACACACAATTACAAAGGTGTTCATAATTAGTTCTTGGTAATACAGTATTCCAGCACCCCTCCCTCCACCAGTGCCCCATTTCTACCAACAATGTACCCCAAACCCTCCCACCCATCCCCAGGCTGCCTCAATAGCTGGTAGCCCTGTTTCCTCTCTTTCTTTCTCTCTCTGTCTCTGCATCTCTCTCTCTCTCTTCTTTTTACACATTGTGGCTAGCCCTGCAGATATTTAGAGTTTATCACTTAAGTCAAAGAGAAGAATTTTCAAGGCCTGGGTGAGACCTAGTCTGCCAGGCGGGTGGTGAGACCGCAGAGGCAGATCAGGAAAAATATCTATCTATCTATCTATCTATCTATCTATCTATCTATCTATCTATCTATCTATCTATCTATCTATCTATCTATCTGTCTATCTATCTATCTATCTATCTATCTGTCTATCTATCTATCTATCTATCTATCTATCTATCTATCTATTCTACATCACCACTATTCATTACTCTCTCTATCCTATGTATATATTTAATTTTGAGGAGTTTAAGGACCACATTTGTCTATTGTCAGGTGTAGTCCCAGGTACTACTCCTATGTAGTACCAGGAATTGAATCCACATCAGCTACATGCAAGGCAAGCCCTATCGCTTGCACTTTCTCTCTAGCCTGATCTGTATTTTAAAAGAGAATGATTTTAATTTTTAAAATACATGTGAAGTTGGTGAGTCTCTACAGGTGGCTTATGTAAGGCCATAGAGAGACAGACAGACAGACAGACAGACAGACAGAGATAGATAGATAGATAGATAGATAGATAGATAGATAGATAGATAGATAGATAGATAGATAGATAGATAGATAGAGAGAGAGATAGAGATAGAGAGAGATAATTAGACAAATATTTGGTGTAAAGCTTTTTTTTAAGAAATAAAATTATTCGCGGTGATGCCAGAGGGTGACCCCAGGTGACTTATATGAAGGACACAGGAGAGAGGTAGCAGCCTCGAGAAGAAAATTGATCATTTTTCTGTCTGTCCGCCTCTGCCATCCTGAAAACAACTGAGGAAATCTAGGCCTAATAAGAGTCTGCTGTGAGCCTCACTTTTTGCAGGAAAGGAAGGTCAGTCCCAGAACCAGGTCTTTTGAGTGGTCACCTTTTTCTTGTAGGCAAAAAGAATTCCAGTAGGAGACAAGCATTGAAGTAAAACAGGGTTTATTTGGAAGTTCTGAGGAACGTGAGAAAGAAAATAATGCAATCGAGCAAGAACATGGGCTTGTCTGTATTGGGGGGAGAGAGAGAGAGAGAGAGAGAGAGAGAGAGAGAGAGAGAGAGAGAGAGAGAGAGAGAGAGAGAGAGAGAGAGAGAGAAGCCTCAGAATACATTTCAGCATTAAAGTCTAAAAGTACAAGAGGGAAGATGTGGGCAGCATGTGCTTGGGCAGCCTGGGCAGCACATGGGTGCAGGTGGCACATGCTTTGGCAGCACATGTGGGCACAGGCAGCACATACATGCTCTTCCATTGCTCATGTTGGCTTTATATACACTTTACCCTGGACTCAGACTGCCCTCAAGTCCTCCCACCCAACCCTAAGTCCATTGCTAGAAGGTTGCCAAGGCAGAGTTTGTGCAATTTATGGTTTTCTATTGATACTTCTCCTTCTGGGGAACCCAGCCATCTTTCCTTATGTTTTTTGGCTGGGAATTCTGCATTGCAATGTTTTTTCCAGGGTCCTGAGATGGGTACTTCCTGGCAAAGGCCTCCATGCCTTCAGGCTGGTTTAAGTTTCAGATTCTGTTTTCCCTACAACACACATTACCCGGGAGCCCCCTATCTTCCTGTAGCAACACCTTCTATCCATATTTTTTTCCTAGAAGAACAAGTGCTCTCTTTTTCCTACTAGTGATACTTTATTATACAGAAGCAAAAGAAAAAGTTCCATGTTTTCCGTGTGTTAGGGGTAACACCCAGCAGTGTTCAGGACTTACTCCTAAGTATGTGCTCAGAGATCACTCCTGTCAGTTTTCAGGGGAGCACATGTGGTGACAGGCATAGAGCAAGGCTTGGCTGTGTGCAGGGTAAGCCTAAACTTTTGTGCTATCTCTCTAACCTGGACTCTCCATCTTTTAAAATATAGCAATTATACCCTATATCCGGTGCTGCCCCTTTCCACCTTAATATGTAAAATTTTGGGACCTTTTTATATAAATCAAGCACGTCTTCATTTTGGGGAGGTGAAGTTTACATAATATTCTCTTGCATAACAATTACCTCAATTCATTTAACTTGCCACATTTTGCTGGACTTTGTTTGCAATTCTTTTCCTACTTGCTTAATGGAATATATTTTAATTTTTTGGATGATTTAAGAGCTAGATTCATTATTCCTAACCTTAAGACATTGAAAATGGGTATAAATTGATAAGTAGCGGTAGAGACTATGAAGGTCAATGATCAGAACATGGAAAACATGGAAACTTGAATTTTTAATTTCATTTTTATTTAAGCACTTCAAATAATAATGGAAGTTTATTGCATCTTTGAACAGAACCCTGATCAATAGATAGCAACAGTCAGAGATATCAAACAATCTAACAGAAAAGTAAAAGTCATTCCTGTGGAGATAATTGTATTATTGGAAAAGTGCCCTGAATATTTCCTACACTGGTTATTTATGACTGAGAACATAATAGCTTTAAGCAACATTATCCCTCATGATTTCTGTGAGTTAGAATCCAGAAGAGAATTAGTTTGGTGTCTCAGTAAGAGATTCTCATGAGGTTGGGATACAATCAAGGAATTGATGAGCAGAATAAGCATTTCTACTTATAAGACTTTAAAAACTTTGAACTGTGAAATAATCAATGTGACAAGGTGAATTGAAATGCCAGAAACCAATGTCATAGAACTGTGCTTTAATGCTAATAAATAATGTTGATTACTGAAAAATAGAAATTAGTTAATACCATATTGAATACATTTTATCTAATTCTCAATTGATACATTATAAAATGTATCACTTGTACAACTTCACTTGTCTTCACATTTCATTGATTTGCTCGAGCAGGCATCAGTAACATCTCCATACATCCTGTTGCAAGCAAGTGTACCCCAGGGGCATCTGCTTGCTCCAGAAAAAGGAAAAGCCTCAGTCCATTCCTTCAGGTCATGGGAATGAGGTCCATAATTGTTACTAGTTTTTGGCATAACAAGTAAATAAAACACGGGTAGCTTGCCAGGCTCTGCTGTGTAGGTGGTATACTCTCAGTAGAAGGCTCTCATCTCAAGCATTTACTGATGAAACTCAAAGGGGGAAGATCAGGTTTTCTCTTGGGTGGAGCTCTGAGGAGCTGTGGAGTCTGGATGTTGAAAATGACTGACCTCAAGGTGTGAGGATTGCTCTGGCTTTCTGCTAGGCTCACTGGGATGATGGGTCACAACTAGAACCTGTCTAGCACTGCATACAGTGTATAAATGTGAAACATCCTGGGAAGGACCTGATCCTAACATCTAGTACTATGTAAGACTGTCGGCGCAAACACTGTGCGGCCGCATGCCGACAGAGCTGTGGGTCTGGCATGTCTCTCTTCCGGGGTAGCTGGCATGGAGGTGGAGGAAAGGGTGGAGGAGCCAAATCCCTGCTTCAAGTCTGGCCAGTGTGGCCCCTCCTCGCATGTGTGAGCAAACCCTTGGAGCAATGTTGGACTCGGCCAGGGAATAGCCGGAGTCCTTACCAACTACCAAAGGTCAGCTTCAGTGCTTGGTATAAGATTTAAAATTCCAAAACTTATGTACAGAGAACTACCTTTTTCTAGTCTATGTCCCTATATTCCCATGGGTATCAATATTACTGTCTTGAGTGCCATCAAGGTATGGCATAATTTTAATATGAGGTGTTTATTATCTGGTAAGATCATGGCAGAAATGGCAGAACAGCTACTTGTCATTCCTTAACTAGTTTCTCTACTTTTGCTTGTCCATGCTGAGTATCCTATGTGATACAGTGACCAACTTTTCTTCACCTCCAGAGTCTTTGAAGAAAAAAAGTAGAAAGACTTTAAAAGACTGTATGGGACCCAATTTTCACCATCAATCAAGTAAGACCTATGAACTGCAAGACTAAAATTCTTCACTGCAGGACATTACCACCAGAACAGCAGAGAGCAATAGAAACTACTGCTATTTCAGAAGGCTCGGGTAAATCAAGAATCTCCCTTTGCCTGGGCTTTTCAGCAGGTTGTGAAACTCTGGTTCAAGACTTAAGCAAGTTAATTCCTTTGCTTTTCTTTTTGATGCTTTAAATTGAATCAAGCATACATTCGGGGGGGAAGGACCCCACCCCAACCTTCTATCCAACTAGCATGAAGGCTGCCAGACCCACCTTGTGGACTCAGAAACTAAGACCTAATAAATCCTTTAACTGGTGCATGTACAGACCCAGAGAAGACTGGACACTGTCCCCCATATCCCTGAGAGAAATTCCAACAGGAACAAAGATCAGGAAAGGAATATCTAAGACAGCCATTAACAGCTTCCAACTCTGTTCCTTGGCAACACTAGCAACAGCCTCTTTCCTAGGTAGAAATCCCCATGGGACAGCTTGGAAAAACCCTATAGACGCCAACTCAAAGCAAATGAGGTGTGCACATGTTCTGCATTTGCCCATGTTACTGCTGAGCACTATTTGCAGCCCTGCACATGGTGCCCAAGCACACACTATACACATCTCCCCTCTTGAAAGCGTAGACTTTCATACTTGAATGCAAAGATGTGTACCAGGCATGAAATATTCCAGCTCCAATCCATCACCTATATTCACATCCCTCCACCAGTCACCAGATTCCCTCTCGAACCCCTCAACCCATCTCCTTGAGAGATACTTTTCTTAATTTAAATATGATAGTCTAGATCCCATACTTAAAAACCAATGGAGTTTTGATACATGGTTTTGATACATGCAGATGCCTTGTTTCTATAGTCCAATGCCCTTACCCCCTTGCCCTTACCCCTGCCCTTACCCGCCCTTACCCCTTGCCCTTACCCTCTATTACCTGTAGATTTTCTCTTCTGGTTTCCCTTTCCATTTGTCTCCTTCCTTTTCATTTCTGTTTCTATTATCTAGCACCAAGCATATACCCACCCATGGCATTATCCATTCCCTTGCCTTGTTTTTCTATATTCAAAGATGATTGAGAATAGCAGGCGTTTGTCCTTATATTTCTTTGGTGGGGGGGGGGGTGGGAGTGGGGAGGCTTATATGCTGCTGCTCAGGACATACTCCTGACTCTGACTCAGGAATCACTCCTGGGTTGCCCCTTCTGAGACTAGGAATGTAGACGAGTAGTCTGCCTATAAGAAAAAAAAAATATCTTGCCTACAGTACTACCTTTTGTCCTTGCCCTTCTGACTTATTCCACTTAATGTATGACCCTCCAGTTCTCCAGTTTTTAAATGAAGTTTTCCCCTAAGGCACCATTAGCTTGCATTCCAAAATGAGGTATAAGATAACCTTTCTGACTGAGATGAACAGCCTGCTTTGTGACTCCTAAATTTCTCACTCACAAAGATGACTTTACCAAGGGGCTGAAATGAGGAGATGAGGGTGGAGACTACTGTCTTGGAAAAGACCTGAGGAATGCCACTGGAGATCCACAGTATTCATTTCATGACAAAATAAGAGAGTTTCAGAATGATAATTCCAAGAGCTGGAACTGGAGCCATGTAGTCAGTTAAGGTACCTAAAGATGAAAAATGTGTGACTCAAACCTGCTTAAAAATAAGCAAAAAGATGAGTGCAGAGGAACCTGAGCTCTAGGGTTGTGTCTTTCCTCGGGAATGGTTGGAGGCCCCAAGCAGAGACAGTGTAGATGACCTTAGGCTTTGTTCAAAGGGAATGGCTGCAAGGGAAAACAGAACTGAAGCCAAAGATTCTAAGAGTTGAGAAATGTATGTAGGACCTGTGGTTTTACTGATTAATCTGCCTCCAGGGAAGGAGAGTCAGGTGAACAATTGCCTGGTAAGAAGCCCTGGTCTCCAAGAATTCAGAAAAGATCTCTAAAAAATTTTGGTTAAAAATAATTCTACTGGGGCCGGAGTGATAGCCCAGTGGGTAGGGCGTTGCCTTGCACGAGGCTGGCGCTGTGCTTGCCGGGTTCGATCCCCAGCATTCCATATGGTCCCCAGAGCACCGCCAGGAGTAATTCCTGAGTGCAGAGCCAGGAGTAAACCCCTGAGCATTGCCAGGTGTGACCCAAAAAGCAAAAAAAATAAATAAATAAATAAATAATAATAATAATAATAAAAATTAAAAAAAATTCTACTAGATTCAAATTCGATATGGGTAAAGTGAGGCATTTTCAACTTTTACATCATCTTCTCTCACTATTGCTACTCTTGAGTGCTACAAAAACACATTACAAAGGCAGGAGGAAGGGAGAATTCTCCAAGCCCCAACCCACTGCTGGTGTCCTGCATGCAATAAGAGGAAATCAAGGAAAAAAATAATTAGATGGAATTTAAACATTTCTTATATTTAACTGAAATTTGAAATAATGCTTTAGAATGGCTTTATTTGCTTTTTTACTTTTTTTTTATCATACCCAAAGATGCTTAGGGTATGAAAAAACTTGTTTTGATACTTGGGGTCACTCTTTTTTTTTTATTTTTACAATTACAAAGATATACAATTAAAAAGTTCATATTTGGGTTTTGGTCATACAGTGTTCCAGCACCCATCCCGCCACCAGTGCCCATCTCCCACCACCAACGTCCCTGGTTCTCTCCCCCTCCTCCAGCCCTCCTCCATGGCAGGTTCTTTATTTCTTTCCCTTTCTCTCTCTTTCTCTTTTCCTTCCCCTCCAGACTATGGATTACAGAACATACATTAAAGGGTTGACAGACAGATTAAAGGGTTGTCATGTGTATCTTTTTGCCTCTATTTAATGCTCAGTTCTAGGTTGGCATTAGTACCCTCGACAATTGTTAGCACACTGTTCCATTTTCTGTCTTACCTAGCCTCTGACTCCCACATGTTTGTGATAATTCCCACCTTTGACAAGACCTCCTGATATATGTTTCACTTGACCTTGGATATTGGTATCATAATATGTACATATATATTTATGTTATGCAGATAAATGCAGTCATTCTGTATCTGTCTCTCTCCTTCTGGATAATTTTGCTCAACATAATCTTCTCCATGTCCATCCATTTGTAGGCAAATTTTATAACTTCATTTTCCTAACAGCTGCATAGTATTCCATTGTGTAGATGTACCAAAGCTTTTTTATCCAGTCATCGATTTTCGGGCACTCTGGTTGCTTCCAGATTCTGGCTATTGTGAACAATGCTGCTATGAACATAAAAGTAGGGATGGTGTTTCCCTGCGTATTTTTGGTTTCCCAGAGTAGATTCCCAGGAGTGGTATGGCTGGGTCAAATGGGACTTCAATTTCTAGTCTTTGGAGGAATGTCCATATTGTTTTCCAGAAAGGCTGTACCAGCCGGCATTCCCACCAACAACGGATGAGTGTCCCTTTTCCCCCCCACATCCATGCCAGCACTTGTTGTTCTTGCTCTTTTGAATATGTGCCAGTCTCTGTGGTGTAAAGTGGTATCTCATTGTTGTTTTGATTTGCATCTCTCTGATGATTACTGATGATGAGCATTTTTTCATATGTTTTTTGGCCATTCGAATTTCTTCCTTGCTGAAGTTTCTGTTCATTTCTTCTCCCCATTTTTGATGGGGTTGTTTGTTTTCTTCTTGTAAAGTTCTACCAGTGCCTGATATATCCTGGATATTAACCCCTTATCAGATGGGTATTGGGTGAATATCTTTCCCATTCTGTGGACTGCTTTTGTATTTTAGTCACTGTTTCTTTTGAGGTGCAGAAGCTTTCTTAGTCTCATGGAGTCCCATATGTTTATCTTTTCTTCTAGTTGCTTTGTTAGTGATGTTTCACCTTTGAAGATGCCTTTAGCTTCAATGTCGTGGAGGGTTTTTCCTATATTTACTTCAATGTACTTTTATGGATTCAAGTCTGATATTGAGATCTTTAATCCATTTTGATCTGATTTTTGTGCATGGTGATAGACACAGGTCCAAATTCATTTTTTTACATGTCGCTGCCCAGTTTTCCCAACACCACTTGTTGAAGAGGCTTTCCTTACTCCATTTTAGACTCATTGCACCTTTATCAAAGATTAAATGATCATGTGTTTGAGGTTGGGTGTCAGGATCACTGTCACTGTCACTATCTTCCCATTGTTCATCGATTTGCTCGAGCGGGCACCAGTAACATCTCCATATGTCCTGTCTCATGCTAGTAGAGCCCAAGGGCATCTGCTTGCTCCAGGAACATAAAGAGCCACAATCCATTCCAGAATGAGGTCTATAATTGTTACTGGTATTTGGCATATCAAACACAACACGGGTAGCTTGCCAGGCTCTGCAGTGCAGGTAGCATACTCTTGCAGTCATCTGAAAGTCCAGCATCTAATAAAGCGCAAAGTCTGGCTTTGCAGCCGCGCGGCCAGACTGTGATAGGCTGGTCTGCTGGGTGGAGTTCTGACGAGAGAGAAGTCCGGATGTGGAAAATGGAGGCCCTCATGGAGTGGGGGGGTCGTCTGGCTTGTTGCAAGGCTCTGCTGGGCTGGCAGGCCAGGGCTAGAACCCGCCATCTCTCCTGGGCTCCTTGTGAGCGGCTGGGAACAGGGAGAGCAAGTAGCAGCTCTGCCCCATGTCTTTCTCTGGATCAGCATACCTGGGCCGGATTAAAAAAAGACTGCAGCAGGGTGGATTTCGGTGAGCCGGACTGTGATAGGCTGGTCTGCTGGGTGGAGTTCTGAAGAGAGAGAAGTCCGGATGTGGAAAATGGAGGCCCTCATGGAGTGGGGGTCATCTGGCTTGTTGCAAGGCTCTGCTGGGCTGGCGGGCCAGGGCTAGAACCCGCCATCTCTCCTGGGCTCCTTGTGAGCAGCTGGGCACAGGAAGATCAAGTAGCAGCTCTGCCCCATGTCTGCCCCATGAACTTTATGCTTCTTAATTATTAATTTTTATCTTTTTATCTTCCATGAAAATTTAGGACCAACTGTTGGATGACAGGTTTAGCTAGTCTGGGAGCTTTGCTGTTTTACCCACTCACAGTGTAATCTACTTACATCTTCTTAAACCAAAATTCATTCTAATGAGATCTCTGTTCTACGTAAACACTAATAGAGGGTGTGGCAGTTACAGAAGTTACCTTGACTCTGTATAACTTCTGATTTGTTATACATCTACTAAGACTTCTATGTTTTCTAGATTGGGCACAGCTCCTCTTTATACCCACTGCACCCAGCATGGGACAGTTAGAATTTACCAGGAGACTGCCACGCTGGCTACATTGAGACTATTTTTAAGATTATAGAAAGGATCATACTAGTTTTCCCTCACGCAGGTGAGTGTGACCCTTTCAGTAAAGAACAAAATACTCAGAATCACCCTGGTACAGATAATAAATAAGAAGGGTGTCAGGATACTCAATTCTATTCCATAGGTCCACAGGTCGGTTTCTATTCCAATACCATGCTGTTTTAATTACTACTGCCTTGTAGTACAATTTGAAGTAGGGAAAGGTGATGCCTCCCATCTTCTTTTTCCCGAGGATTGCTTTAGCTATCCTTGGGGGTTTATTGTTCCATACAAATTTCAGGAGCGTTTGGTCAATTTCTTTGAAGAATGTCATGGGTATCCTTATAGGGACTGCATTGAATCTGTACAGAGCTCTAGGGAGTATTACCATTTTGACAATGTTGATTCTCTACTTGGGGTCACTCTGAATGATGCTCGAAGGACTATGTGGCGCTGGGGATTGAAATTTGAAATTCAGTCTGCAAAGTATGTGATCATCACAATGTGCTCATTCCAGCCCGGAAGGCCTTTTGAGGGGGTGATAGAGAGGGATGGTGGGGGTTGGGCCATATCTGGCAATGCTCAGAGCTGACTCCTACCTCTGCACTGAGGAATCACTCCTGTTGGCACGCAGGTGGGACCTTATGGAGTTCCAGGGATCAAACTGATGTCAGCTGTGTACAAAGCAATACTATCATCCCAGACACTTGAAGGTCTTTTTAAAAAAAGTATTTTATTATACCACCATGATATATCCAATTACAAAGATGTTCATATTTGGGTTTTGGTCATACAGTGTTCCAGCACCCATCCCTCTGAAAGGGTTGGCCACCCGATGGGGTGACTGACTGGAAGCCTCAGAATGCCACATCTATCAAGGAAAACTCTGAGAGACCAGACCTATGCAAGAACAAGGGTTTTTATTAGTATTAGTATTAGTATTAGTATTAGTATTAGTATTAGTATTAGTATTAGTATTCGAGTATACTTGGGCTCATAGCATGACCACAAGCAGTCAGTGGCTAAGAGCTCCGAGCCCTTTCAATGGGGGGTCTATTAAAGGAAAGTTCCCGCTGCTACAGAAAAGCCCACGCATAACCATCCAATAGACTTAAAGCATTACAACAAGGTCTGCTCGCAGGCAGCCAATCACTGCAATAAGTCACCATCACATACCAACCGGGTCACACTAAATACTTCTCTCAATAGGCATACGTGCAGGATTGCAGGTCAGCATGCAAGTCAGACCAGATAACAGGATGTGGGTGGGGGGCCTCCCAATATCTGCCAGGGTGGGAAACAGGAATTTGTTCTGGGGCTTTTGTTGTAGATGCAGAAAGAAAGGGTTATTTAGGCCCTAAAATGGTAATTTTCCATGAGTAGGCCTGCCCTTGGGGAGGGGTTGCTGGGTTGCTGCTTTCTTTCACCTCCACCAGTGCCCATCTCCCACCACCAATGTCCCCGGTTCCCTCTCCACTTTCCCAGCCCACCTACATGGCAGGTTCTTTATTTCTTTCCCTTTCTCTCTATCTTTCTCTTTTCCTTTCCTTACTAGAAGGTATTTTTAATAATTTATAGTTACTAGAAAAATGACAGAATTTTACTAACTCTAATTGAGGGTGTAAGACCCCACAAAATTCATTAGTTAGCTGTGTGTATGTGTGCACGAGTGTGCGTGCACATGTGCATGGGTATCTCAGCATATACCAACACATTTATCACTTATACACACCTATACATATATAATTCCTGATTTTATAAAATAAAAAAAAATACTACAATGTGGGGCTGAGCGATAGTCCACCAGGTACGGCAGTTGCCTTGCACACGGCCATCCCGGTTCGATCCCCAGCATCCCAAATGGTTCCCTGAACACAACCAGGACTAAATCCTGAGTGCAGAGCCAGGAATAACCCCCTGAGCATTGCCAGGTGTG
This sequence comes from Cryptotis parvus, assembly GCA_021461705.1. Taxonomy (NCBI): domain Eukaryota; kingdom Metazoa; phylum Chordata; class Mammalia; order Eulipotyphla; family Soricidae; genus Cryptotis; species Cryptotis parvus. The sequence continues at coordinate 45,439 of JAJIBD010023402.1, read as the reverse complement.
ACCCAAAAAGCAAAAAAAAAAAAAAACCTACAATGCAGTTCAGGATTACAGAATTTATATAAATAAAATGTATAACAACAAAACATGAAGATTGTGGGAAAGAATATTCACCCAATACCCATCTGATAAGGGGTTAATATCCAGGATATATCAGGCACTGGTAGAACTTTACAAGAAGAAAACAAACAACTCCATCAAAAAATGGGGAGAAGAAATGAGCGGAGACTTCAACAAGGAAGAAATTCAAATTCCAAAAAACATATGAAAAAATGCTCATCATCACTAATCATCAGAGAGATGCAAATCAAAACAACAATGAGATATTATTTTGCACCACAGAAACTGGCACATATCCAAAAGAGCAAGAACAACAAGTGCTGGCATGGATGTGGGGGAAAGGGGACACTCATCCATTGTTGGTGGGAATGCCGGCTGGTACAGCCTTTCTGGAAAACAATATGGACATTTCTCCAAAGACTAGAAATTGAACTCCCCATTTGACCCAGCCATACCACTCCTGGGAATCTACTCTGGGATGCCAAAAATACGCAACAGAAACACCATCCCTACTATTATTCACAATAGCCAGAATCTGGAAACAACCAGAGTGCCCTAGAATCGATGACTGGATAAAGAAGCTTTGGTACATCTACACAATGGAATACTCTGCAGCTGTTAGGAAAAATGAAGTTAGAAAATTTGCCTATAAGTGGATGGACATGGAGAAGATTATGTTGAGTGAAATTAGCCAGAAGGAGAGAGACAGATACAGAATGACTGCATTTATTTGCATGATATAAATATATATGTACATATTATGATACCAATATCCAAGGTCAAGTGAAACATGACCTTGTATCAGGAGGTCTTGTCAAAGGTGGAAATCATCACAAACGTGTGGGAGTCAGAGGCTAGGTAAGACAGAAATGGAACAGTGTGCTAACAATTATTGAAAGTACTAATACCAATCTAGAACTGAGCATTAAATACAGGCAAAAAGATACACATGACAACCCTTTAATGTATGTTCTGTAATCCATAGTCTGGAAGGGAAGGAAAAGAGAAAGAGAGAGAGAGGGAAAGAAATAAAGAACCTGCCATGGAGGTGGACTGGGGAGGGGGGAGGGAACTGGGGATGTTGGTGGTGGGAGATGGGCACTGGTGGAGGGATGGGTGCTGGAACACTGTATGACCAAAACCCAAATATGAACTTTTTAATTGTATATCTTTGTAATTGTATATCTCACAGTGGTATAATAAAATACTTTAAAAAAACAAAAAAAAACATGAAGATTGGTAAAGACGGCTTCTTTACACTATTGTCAGATAATTTACAATGTACCCAATAAAATAAAACATATGGGAGATGAACACAATAACTTGAACAGTTATGTTATATTATTTATATTAATACTTTATATTATATGTTGTAATAACACAATATATGTTATATCATATAGAGTAAAATTTAGTTAAAAATCAACAGAAAATTTAAATTCATGTTAAAAATAAAGACAAAGTTGAAAAGTAAAAAGTGTTCTATGAAACAAAACTTGTAAACCCTTAGCACAAGATGAGTCGTGGTGACTATAATTATAATAGATAAATTAAATTTTAAGATCAAAGATGTTAGGGCCCAAAAGATCGTACAGCAGATAAGGCATTGGGCTTGCACATAACCAACCTGAGTTCATTCTAGTTACCATATATGGTCCCCAAGCCCCAAAAGGAGTCATTCCTGACTATAGAGCCAGGATTAAGCCCTGAGCACCAACCGTTGTGGCACCCCCACCCCAAATAAAGGATCAAAGATGTTATCATATATTAAGAAGACTATTATTAATGACATAGTATCAGGTCATGAAGAAGATATAATAATACTTTAAATGCACATGAACCTAGTCAAAATTCCAAAACATAAGGTCCAAAATCCAAAAAAGAAATAGAATAAAAATAAAACTGATCAGTTTTTAAAAGATGGAATGATAAACTTTAACATATCTAAGTAAAAATTGATAATATAAATAGAAAAATTGATAATGATATAAAAAATAAAATAGCTATAATTCTCCTAACTGGTATTTAAAAAATTACCCAGCGAATGACAAAGCTAAAAGTTATGTTATTTTAAATGCACGTGGAGAATTCATAAAATATACAGAGGCTGGAGATACTGCATAGAGGGTAGGTAGGGCACTTGCCTTGCACTCAGCCAACCTGGATTTTATCCCTGGCATCCCATATGTTTCCCCAAGCCCGACAGGAGTAATTCCTGAGTGTACAGCCAGGAGTAAGCCCTGAGGATAGCTGAGTGTAGTAAAAAACACACACACACACACACACACCCCAAATGATATACAGAGTATGCTTTCTGGTCACAGTAACATTAAATTAAGAAATAATCATAAGATGTCCAGGAAATCTTCAAATATTTGTAAAGTTAGCTATATACTTCTAAGTAACCCATGTGGTGAAGAAGAAACCACAGGGGAAAATTAAAAAATATTTTAACTAAATGATAAGGAGAATACAACATATTAAAAATTGTGAGATATATTAAGGCAGTCTTTGAGGGTAATTTATTATTTTTAATGACTTTATTAGAAAATAAGGATGATACCAAAAAATTATCATCTATGTTGCCTCTTAAAGAACTAAAAGAAGAGAAATTTAAACTCCAAGTGGTAATAAAGGAAAAAATACACAATAGCAGAGACTAAGATAACAGAAGACAAAAATAGAGAAAATTAATGAAGCAAGATGTTGTCATTAAAAAGGGAGCTAAGCATATACAAAGCAGTAAGAAAATTTCCTCAGTAAATAGTATTGGAAAAACTGTACACCATGTACAAAAATTTGACTAGATGACTATTTCACACCAAAACTTAATTCAAAGTGGTTTAAGGACTTGAAAATAAGGCTGGAAACTACAAAACACATGGAAGAAAACATAAGCAATCAACTCTTTAATATTGCTTTTAGAGATGTCTATGGATGTTTAACTCTACTAGCAAGAGAATTGAAAACGAAAATAAATGCGACTTCATCGTCCTACAAAGTTCTGTAGACTGCAAGAATCTATCACTGAAACAAAAAGGCAACTAGTGAGTGAGAGAAGATATTTGCATACTACAGATCTAACAAAGGGGTAATATCCAAGATGTATAAATAATGTTCACAATTTGACAATCAAAAACAAAACAGCCCCATTTTAAATGGTAAGACAAAACTTGTAAGACGCCAGAACGGTCTTCGGCTTTTTCCTGGCATTAAGTCAGCTGATAAATATGGAGTTCACATGGATACATGTAAGATTTTGTTTTTCATGTATTCTGCATATCATTAAGGAATGTACTCACTGAATTGTGCGCAGGATAAATGAAAAGTCCATTAAACAACTACCAGTGTAAAGATCAGTCGTATTTTTACAAAAAGAGACTCATAGGGATAGTAGTTATACTCCTGTATCATCCTCTCACTCTTTACTCTTCTGTAACTTTTGTGTGTATCTAAACATTCTGTGTTAGTTGCAAGCTGTTAAGATCCCTATGCACTTGGACAGGAAAGCTAGTACAACAGGAGGGACCAACGGACCCCCCCCCCAACCACCACCACCACCAATTAACGAAGGAACAGAACCATAGGCTCCTTGAGGCTCCACACTTTATCCAGTCAAGCCAGTCAAGTCTGCTCTTTAAATCTTCCAAAAGGTTGGGGTTGGGAGTTGCAAGAGGATGTAAAAAGCTCCTCCTTCAGGGCTGTCTGTGGGATAGGGGGGAACCTCCCTCCGGAGACAGAAACCTGCCCTGGGTTTATAGGCCTGCACTGACTAAGGCAAAATCCTATGTTTTATTTTCCCTAACTGGTGAACTAGTATCTTAATATTTGTTGTCATTTTGTATAAACACAGTAGGAGATTCAGACTTTTTATAAAGGGTGGCTTTTCCTGGGGACATCTGATGTATATTCTATATTACAGCCCCCCTGAAATCAATTGCTTATCTTTGCATCAGGACAATTTGTTCCATGGCTTTGCTCTTATCCTGCTTATGTAGTCTCCTGAGAGACTCACAGACATGGGGCAGAGGTGCTTCTGGCTCTCCCTGTGCCCAGGCACTCATGAGGCACCCGGGAGGGATGGCGGGTTCTAGCCCTGGCCCACCACCCCAGCAGAGCCTCGCAAGAAACCAGAGGACCCCCGTACCATGAGGGCCACCATTTTCCACATCCAGACTCCCGTCTCGTCAGAACTCCACCCAGCAGAAGAGCTGATCACAGCCCTGCTTGCGCCGGCCAAGCCGGCCACGCAGTTCATCAATAAATGCTAGGGCCAGAGCAATAGCCCAGCAGGTAGGGCATTTGCCTTGCACGCGCCGGCCCATACCGACCCGGGTTCGATCCCTAGCATCCCATATGGTCCCCGAGCACCACCAGGAGTGATTCCTGAGTGCAGAGCCATTAGAAACCCCCGAGCATTGCCAGGTGTGACCCAAAAAGCAAAAAAAAAAAAAATGCTAGAGATCAGAGGTGACTATAAGAGTATGCACCTGCATGTAGAGCCTGGCAAGCTACCCATGTGGTATTTGATATGCCAAATACCAGTAACAATTATAGGCCTCATGACCTGATGAAATAGTTTGAGGCTCTTTATGTTCCTGGAGCAAGTAGATGCCCTTGGGCTCTACTAGCATGAACAGGGACATATGGAGATGTTACTGGTGCCTGCTCGAGCAAATCGATGATGAATGGGAAGACAGTGATACAGTGATGACTTTTGCAAAGAAGTAAAGGGCTGACATTCATAAGAGTTTCACTATTATCGTTCATTTATCACTTATCTTCCTGTTGTTCATCATTTTGCTCGAGCGGGCACCAGTAACATCTCCATTTGTCCCTGTCACATGCAAGTGTAGCCCAATGGCATCTGCTCACTCAGGAACATGAAGCACTTCAAACTGATCGTTCAGGTTTTTGACAAAGAAATCTGACGATCTTGTAGGTGGGCAGCCACATGTTCTTTTGACGTCCCATGGAATCCAGTCAGTAACAACTCTAGTCCAGCAGTCATCCCTAAATTGCATTACGTGCCCAGCCCATCTGATTTTCATCATCTTGGCAAATGAGACATCCTTGATTCTTGATTTTCCACGGAGGTCAGAACTCTGGATTCCTTCTCTCACTTGAGTGAAGAGTGGTACTCCAAGCATGACTTTTATGGATTCCTCTTTGGGCTACCCGAATAGCTTGCTCATTCTTTTTTTGTAGGGCCCAGGTCTCTGAGGAGTATGTTAGTGCAGGAAGAATGGTCCCATCGAGAAGTTGTGGCCAGAGCTAGAGGTTCTTCATCTTCTTTACCATTTCCTCAATGCTCTTGAAGGCGTTCCACGCTGCTCTCTTCCTCCTGTAGTTTAAGTGCTAGGTTATTCGTCATGTTGAGATGTTGAGTTCTTGACTTAAGTACACATAACTGCTGCATTTGGAGATGTTCATTCTGTTGAGAGCAAATGGAGCATCAGGAAGTAGTCCATTTCTCATGAACATTGTCTTCTTGAATTTCAGCTGTATCCAACCTTTTCACACTCACGGTCAGAGTTGGCCAGCATTCGTGCTGCTTGGATGATATTTGGTGTTATTAGAATGATGTCATCAGCGAAGCGGAGGTGATGTAGTTGCGGACCATCTATCTTCACTCCCATTCCTTCCCATTCCAGTCATTGCATGACTTTCTCGAGGGTAGCACTGAAGAGTTTTGGTGAAATTATTATCGTTAAGGAAAGGAAATCAGAGCAACAGTGCTCATACTCACTAGAATGGCTATTATCAAAAAGAGAAGAAAAATGTTTTGGAGAGGGCATAGGGAAAATGGAGGTCATGTAAACTCATGGTAGACATGTAAATTAGTGGAACCGTTATGGGAAATGGCATCAAAATTCTTAAAACTTTGAAACTGGAAATACTATATTATGATCCAGCTACCTCATTTCTAGATATTTATCTAAAGAATAAGAATGCTATCCCAAAAAGACATATGAACCTATAGGTTCATATTTCTTTGTATATGTCATAAAAGACAAATATTCATATGTAATATATCATAATGAGGTATATATGAGCATATATATATATGTTTGCATATACCTAGTTATTCCCAATTTCACAATGACTCAGAGTTGGATAAAGATATTATAAGTGTATATATGCCGAGATCTATGTATGTATGTATACAGCAATACTCAGTTATCAAAGAGGTGAAATCCCACCATTTGTCACCACATAGAAGTATCCTGATGGCATTTTCCTTGGTGAAATGAGTCAGATGGGGAGAGAACAGATACTATATGATTTCACACTTTCATGGAATATAAAGAAATTAAACAAGTGAACAAACAAACCAATACAAGGAATCGATCACTTGGACAAACAGTGTTTAAGAGAAAAGAGACAAGAAAAGAGAAGTTCAACTAGAGGTAAAAACAGGGCTACTTCTATTTAGAAGTTTCCATTTAAAGTTTAATAAAACTGATAAAATTCTAATAGGATTGATTGAGAGACACACATACAGAGAATAATAATAAGAATGAAAGATGTCTTTTTTATTATTGATCTATAGTCAGAGTTAATAAGGGAGGAGCTGGGCAATATCACAGCATGTGCCCAACCCAGATTGATCCCCAGTACTGCAGGGTACCAGCAGCACTGCATCCTTGTATTGAACTGCTTACCATATGGCCGAGAATTTACGGAGCCCCCCTCAAACTCTAAGCAGTACTTGAGATCTTTCTCCAAAGATAATAAGGGATGCTATAAGAAAGTAATGCCATTTATCAAGAACTTTAAAGAGTATTGAATTGTCAAAAGCAATAAAGATTTCACTACATTTGCAAGTTAATAAGTTAACCAGAGAGTGGGAGGCATACTGGTAGGAGGCATTAGACTTCTAGGTTAGCTAGATTAGAGACAACGGCTGTTATTACCCATCACACAGTAAACCACCTGAGCTTCACGTTGTAGTTAGTTCTTCTGGATCCCCAAGTTGTCAGGTGGCAAAAGCAGCTCAGCTGGATGCTACATGCACAATTTGTGTTACAACTGAGGTATACCAAGGTTATGAAACACATGTTTTTTTTTTCATAACAAGCTACAGGCACTTTTCTGACCTTTGCCCCAGGGGAAGACATTGTCTTTATTGCACTGCACAGCAAACTTGCCATCTATTTTGAAAACAGGAAGTCTGTATCTTTCAAGGATGTAGCCATATACCTATCTAGAAAAAATAGTCTGGAACAAAAACTGTTAGTGCTTCTTATAAAAAGTTTAAAAAAATTAGATCCATGGAGAATTATCTCCTAAAACTAATTGGAATGAATTAGACAAATTCTTTGAAAAAGACACTTTTTAAAAACTGACACAAAATACATAAGATGCTAAATAAATCTAAATTTGTTAAATAAATGGAATTTTTTTCTTCTGTTTTGGGTTTGGTCCCACCTGGCAATACTCTGGGTTATTTCTGGTTTGATGCTCTTAAATTTGCTTGGAGAAGTATGTGGTGCCAGATATCAAATCTGGGATTCCTGCTCATAAACATGATCTCTAGGCCATAGAACTATTTCTCTTCATCCATAAATTGAATTTTCCTTGTGGGGGCTCCTACGCAGTGCCCAACCAATTCAGGGCCCCTCCTGGTGGGGTTCTAGAATACTTTTTGTTCTCTTTTTTAAAAATTATTTATTTTTTTTTATTTTAAATTTTATTATAGCACTGTGAGATATGCAAGCTGTTCATGATTGGGTTTCAGTCATAAAGTGTTTCACCACCCATCCCTCCACCAGTGCACATTTCCCACTACCAATATTTCTGTTTTCTCACAAAACAAAGAATCCACCTCAAGTCTCTGGATGCTTAGGAAGGTCAAGGTTGTTCTTTGTGAAATATCCCACACCATCACTCTTTTAAGTAAAACCTTTTTCTGTAGTTTCTAAGAGATAGAGAAATATGCTGAATCTTCTTAGCAGCTTCCTTTTGTGGGTTTCTACCAGGAACAGTACTATTTCAACCCACTAAGGGGTGGTTTGAAGTGTGTAGAAACATTTATTTGGTTGTCATAGTGACAGTGGAGCACTACTAATATCTGATATTTGTGAACTAATAACTTGCAAGTATTTGATCATCTAAATAACCTGCAAGTGTTTTGATCATCTTGTGGAGTAAAAAGATTGTCCCAGCCAATGTCTTTTTTAGTCTTTTTCTTAGTTCAATGGCCTTTTTCTTTTTCTTAGTTTCGATGAACTTAGTCTTCTTGAGTTTAATGTAACAAAATAGAGGATGGTTGACTTAAAATACAAGAATTACTTTTCTTATAGTTCAGGAAACTAGCCTTCTGAGACCATAGTACTTAGCATAGCCAGGTTCTGAGAGCTCTTCCTGAATTGTAGAGATCACAAGGACAGGGCAATGAAAAGGAGAGAGGGAGGAAGAGGTGGTTGGGGGAGGAGAGAAGGTGAGAGTGCTTTGTGGTATTTCTTTTTACAGAAACTGGTTTTAGTATAATAGGGCCCCACCAATGACCCCATTTAAACTCATTTAACTTCCATGCTAGATAAGCACATTACTATTAGGTTTTTAGTGTATAATTTTTCAGTTGCTGTGAAACAGTTCAGTTCACAACACACACCTACTGAAAACAGTAAATATTTGTTTCAATTTAGGATTATGCCAAGACTTATACTAGCTTGCTTTCTTAGACAAAAATACAAATTCTACCAGCAGAATAAATATAACTCCTAATCATAGCATTTGAACTTATATGCCGGTTCCAACTGTTTCCTCAGGTTCACTCATCACTCTCCTGAATTACTGTTTCCCCAATTCCTGTCTCACTATCATACCTCTCTGCCCATGCTATTCCTTCTGTCTGGAATCATCTCTTTGCAGTCTTTCAAAGAAGCATCTTCTCATCTTGAAAAGGTTCATGACTTCCTTCTTGAAAACTTCTCACCACTATTGCCACTCTCAGAATTAATTCCTTCTCTCTATAGTACTGAAAATACTTACAGTCTGTCCTTCTGACAATTTAATCTTTGTGTCTTCATGATTTAACAGCACAAGCTATGTGCTCAACAAATACTTGAATTGCATTAAAATTAAACTGATGTCCATGGGACCAGAAAGATAGTACAGCAGATAGGGTACTTACCTTGTATGTGGCAGGCCTTGATTTGATCTCTGGAACCACATATAGTTCCCTGAGCACTGCCAGGAGTGATTCCTGAATGCAGAGAGAGGAGTAACCCCTGAATATCACTGGGTGTGGTATTCACCTCCCCAAATGTAACTGATGTTGATTGTGATATCATTGTTTTTGTCTACTTCCATTTCAGTCATGCATCTCTTGCCCTTATTTTTCTATTGGCTTTTTATAAATTTATTACCAAAACCTTAAAGTTTATTTCCAAGACCATCTTTATGCCTTTGGTCTTACCTCATTTTCCTGATATTCCTATATCACACTTTTATATAAAATGATATTCTTTGTTTATAATAATGATGTATATGTAGTGGTGTTTATATTCATTATTCCTTAACTTTAGTATAAGTAATATGAGTATATCTGCCCCTCGAGGTGTTACAGGTGTGGCTGCAGTGCCCAACTGTGTCGGCAAGTGGCAGACAGGAGACAGGCTTGTCTACACGCAGGGGCTTTGCCCTGTGGGCCCTGGATGGTTGGTGGTCTGACATAGAAAAGACTGGGCCCTGGGATGAACCCAGAGCCACAGCAGATCCTGACAAGCTACCCGTGGTATATTTGATATGCCAAAAACAGTAACAATAATGGATTTCATTCCCAAAGAATGGAGATGTTACTGGTGCCTGCTCAAGCAAATCAATGAACAATGGGAAGACAAGTGACAGGTGACAATATGAGTATATATTCCTTACTTTTAAATTACACACACATATATGTGTGTTGTGTATATATATAGAAGATATATATGTATATAGAAGAAAAAAAGAAGAAAAAATTATACACATATTATATATAGACAAATATATGATGCACATACTCACTCTGTCATGATGGTGAGGATCCTAAAAAGCTGCACCATTGGCTTTGCTCTAGGGCACGTAAGGTGGCATTAGGGACTAAACTTTTGATCATATCAGTGTCAGGCTTATAAGGTAGATACTTTTGTCACTGCCTCTAAACTCCTCTTTCATATTTTTGATTACCAAGCAAATTATATATTTGATTCATTGCTGGTTCTTGTCTAAGATAGGCAGGTTATTTTCCACAAAAGTCCTGTCAATTTCATCAATGCTGGCAAATCTTACTATAATATAAATGTTGGCTTTCAAAAATATCTGCAGTGATATACTTATTGAAATAATGAAATCCTCAATTTCATATATTCAGAGCAAAATTTTTACATGTATGACTAATTAAACAATGGAGCTCCATACCTATAAATCTCAGTGGCTTTCTAGAAATCAAGATTTGGTATCACAAATGATATTATGAAATATGAAGTTCAAAGATTGGCTGGCTTTCTAAAGCAGTATTATTTAGAGATTGGCTGATTTTAGCTAAAGTTTAGGGATTTGCTCATTTTCTGAAGCAGTTTGTGTATTGTTGATTGGCAGACCTTCAAAAAACATGGCACTACCACTAATTGATTATTGTGTTTCTTACTTGTTCTGTGGTTACTTGCTTACTATTTTGAACTGAACTAAGGAACAATCTTACAATTCTTGTTTTCAAATTACAAAGCAAGATCTTTCCTGTTAATGCATGCCTCAGAAACACATCTACTGCCTTTTTTAGAAAAAAAGATTCTCAGGCAACTCCCCAGAATTCTTTGTTCAGTGAGTTTGAAATTGTTCACCAAAAAGGACATTTCACACTGTATGACTGAAACCAATCATGAACATCTTTGTAATTGTATATCTCACAGTGGTATAATAATTCTTTATTTTTAAAAAAAGGACATTTCTCACAAGTTACCAGATACTTCTGTAGTTGGGTCAGAGACCACATTTAGAGAACCACTGAGTTAGAGAAGGGAAATATTGAGAGGATAAACAGTGACTAGTATGACCCGGGATGAAAGAGTTGTTTGGTATTTGCCTTCTCAAGCAAATTGGGCCACCAATGGATAGAGGAATGTTAATTCAGTGGAGTCCACTGGCAAACAAGGAGTAAACAATGCTTTCTCAGGAAGTACTTTTTTTTTGTTGTTGCTTTTCAGGTCACACCCAGCAATGCTCAGGGGTTACTCCTGGCTCTGCACTCAAGAATTACTACTGGCAGTGCCTGTGGTACCATATGGATGCTGGAGATCGAGCCTGAGTAGGTTGCATGCAAAACAAACTCCCTACCTGCTGTGCTATAGCTCCGGCCCTCTCAGGAACTCTTAGATAGCATGGTTTAAGAACAACTGGAACAAGAGTCAGGAAGATATTTCAAAGGGAGGGAGCACATGCATTAAAAGCAGGAGGCCCAAAGTTTGATTTCGAAACCCTACCCCTTCCCAGTAACACTGGGTATGACTCTAGCAGCTCCTAGCATCTCACAACACTTCATTGCCAGTTACTTACTGCTAGAAACAAGTATCAATAGGAATGACCCTGGGTAGCCCCAAAATATTGGTGTACATTGTTTGCATAAAAAATAGCTCTTGCTTTCCTCCTTCCACATAATGTTTAAACGATGTCTTTTATTTCTAAATTGAGTTATACAAAGGAAAATCACTGTACCTCAATTCTTTTCTTTTGATGAACATAAAATGCCTAAACAAAATTGGATTCTAATGTCCTCTTCTTTCTCACTGTAAGTGTACATAACTTTTGTCATTGTTAATTAGCATATCTATTCAAGGTAGAAGACATTGTATATTTCTGAATCAGATATTTAATGCCTTAAGAAAAGGAAGATCCCTGGGCTGTGAGGTAGGGGGCAGGGTTCGGGGTTCAAAGGAAGGTGGGAGAATGTACATCATTAGTCCTAGCACATGAAAGATGTATGTTGAAAACTCTAGATCCTGGCCAAATGTGCAGTATATTTTTGTCTTACATCCTTTATAGCATAAGAAATATGGTTCCAACTAAATTGAAGATTTTTCTTCTCTTAAGAAATGTGATAGTTGCCAAAAAGTGATGGAGTTTCCAGAACTTTTCTCCCAATACTTAACAGATGAATTTATTGGCTGGAAAAGCAAGAGCAAGTCCAACCTTCTTTGGAATCAGGCCCAAAACTTCACAACAGTGACATCAATAAGTGTCACTTGGAGGCATGCATAAGAGACAGAAAAAGAGTGAAGCACACACAAAAACCACCGAAAAGACAGCAAAGTAATGCATATCTAACCTTGATGGAGTACTAGAGTCACGCTATGAGATTTACCAATCCATCTGCATTTGCTGGGTGGCTCATTAGGAACCATAAGGGATGACAGTGTCCTTACCGAATAACGAATGTTCAGAAATTCTGTATTTTAGGGCCAGAGCTATAGTACTTTGGGCAAGACACTTATCTTGAATACATCTGTCTCAGGTTCCATTCCAGCACTCCTTATGATCCCCAAAGCACCACCAGGAGTGATTACTAAAAACAGAGTAAACTCTGATTATTATTGGATGTCACCCCTATACACAACCCCCAAAAGTAAATAAGTAAAGGGATTTTGCATGTGTTCTTTGTATTCTCTGTTTTAAAACTATGACAGTTCTTGTTCTCCTTAGTAGTCAGGCCACCCATTTCTAAAACCATCAGCAGATTCAGTGGAGGCTTTTGGATTCATAGGTATTAAATCATTTGATTTTGAAGTCATATACATTCTCTAAATTATGAAAGAATGCAAGGAATCAGGCACAGAAATCTGTATCTCACTTGTTTTTTGAGTATAATTGTCTCATAGTTTATTGCTCTCCTCAAAAGAATTCTTCATGTCTATTTCTAACTAATAGAATGAATCATTTACGGAGTGAGATTTATTATTTTTTTAATTTTTTATTTTTACAATTACAAAGATATACAATTAAAAAGTTCATATTTGGGTTTTGGTCATACAGTGTTCCAGCACCCATCCCACCACCAGTGCCCATCTTCCACCACCAACGTCCCCGGTTCCCTCCCCCTCCCCAGGCTCCTCCATGGCAGGTTCTTTATTTCTTTCCCTTTCTCTCTCTTTCTCTTTTCCTTCCCTTCCAGACTATGGATTACAGAACATACATTAAAGAGTTGTCATGTGTATCTTTTTGCCTGTATTTAATGCTCAGTTCCAGGTTGGCATTAGTACCCTCGACAATTGTTAGCACACTGTTCCATTTTCTGTCTTACCTAGCCTCTGACTCCCACACGTTTGTGATAATTTCCACCTTTGACAAGACATCCTGATATATGTTTCACTTGACCTTGGATATTGGTATCAAAATATGTACATATCACTTGATCACTTGAATCCCGTTATTCATCGATTTGCTCGAGCGGGCGCCAGTAACATTTCCATTGGACCCTACCACGTGCCAATGTAGCCCAATGGCATCTGGTTGATTCAGGAATATGAAGAGCCTCAAACCGTTCCTTCAAGGTCTTGACAAGGAAGTCTGACTTCTTGTAGGTGGGCGGCCACGTGATCTTTTGACATCCCGTGGGATCCAGTCGGTAATGGCTCTAGTCCAGCGGTTGTCTCCAAATCGCATTACATGTCCAGCCCATCTGATTTTCGATGCCTTGGCAAACGAGACAGCATCCCTGATTCTGGAATAGTGATGGAGGTCAGAACTCCGATTCCTTCTCTCACTTGAGTGAGGTGTGATATTCCAAGCATAACTCTTTCCATTCCTCTCTGGGAGACCTGAATAGCATTCTCATCCTGCTTTCAAGGGCAAAGGGCTCTGAGGCGTATGTTAATGCAGGGAGAATGGTGGAGTCAAAGAGATGTGCCCGGAGCCGGAGGTTCTTTGTCCTTTTAGCTATTTCTTCGATGCCTTTGAAGGCATTCCATGCCACTCTTTTCCTCCCTGCGCAGCTCAGGTTTTAGGTCGTTCATCATGTTGACTTCTCGACCTAGGTACACATAACTGCTGCATTCAGAGATGTTTCTTCCATTGAGAGTGAATGGGGCCTCAGGAACTAGTTCATTCTTCATGAACATTGTTTTCTTTTAGATTCAGCTGTAGACCTATCTTTCCACATTCTCGGTCGAAGTCAGCCAGCATTTGTGCTGCTTGGCTAATGTTTGGTGTTATTAGAGCGATGTCATCAGCAAAGCGGAGGTGGTGTAGTTGCCAACCATCTATCTTCACTCCCATTCCTTCCCATTCTAATTGTCTCATGATGATCTCGAGGGTGGCACTGAAGAGTTTTGGTGAAATGGTATCACCATGTAGAACCCCTCTTTTCATTAATGATCACTTCTTTGTAGAATGGTGAGATCCTGGTGGTGAATCCAGTATATAGCTCACGAAGGATCTTGATGTATTGGGTTTGAACACCCTGTTTGGCTAGGGCTTCGATGACTGCTTCAGTATCCACAGAATCAAAGGCTTTCTGTAAATCAATGAACGTGAGACAGAGCGGCATCTTGTACTCCCTACAAACCTCGATGAGCTTGGTTACTGTGTGGATATGATCGATTGTGCTGAATCCTTTTCTGGAATCCTGCTTGCTCTCATGGTTATCCTTCATCTATCTTCCCGTTAATCATATATTTGCTAGAGCAGGCACCAGTAATATCTCCATATGTCCTGTCTCAGGCTAGTAGAATCCAAAGGCATCTGCTTGCTCCAGGAACATCAAGAGCCTCAAACCATTATATTAGGTCACGGGAATGACCTAATATAAATGTTACTGGTATTTGGCATATCAAATACGACACGAGGAGCTTGCCAGGCTTGCTGTGCGGGTGTCATACTGTTGTAGTCACCTCTAAATAAAGCATTAAATGAAAGCATCTAGTGTTCTGCTAATCCTGTTCAGGATGACTCGTATAAACAGTCATCCTGAACAGGCATGTAGATGACGGACAACAGGCAGATGGGGCAATAGTTGCTGATGTCATGAATGTCTCCCTTCTTGAACAGTAGAACTGTCCTGCTGGTTTTCCATTGGGAGGGCACCTTGCATTCGGACAGGTAGCGTGTAAAGAGCCGAGCTAGTGTATTGATGAGTACCGACAGCAGATTCTTCAGGTGTTCGGGTCTGAATTTGCCTGGTGCTGTTCCCTTCTTTATCACGAAATGGCATGTCGGGTTTCAGAAGGGAGAAACGTTGGGGATGACATATCCATCCTGTGGAATTTGGTATGTGGGCAGGTGGATGTGGCTATCAAAGAGATTTGAGTAGAAGTCCTGGATAATCTTCTCCATTGCCTTTCTGGAAGATGTGATAGATCCATCAGGGCTTCGGAGGGCAGTCATCTTGGTCTTATAGTTGGCGAAGGACAGGTGGGTAGTATGAATGCTTTTCCCGGCTTCTGCTGCATCTTCCAGTATTTCTGCTCTTCTGTCTTTGAGGTCTTCTTTTATCACTTCTCTGCACGGTTTAGCAAGCTTGGACGTTAGCATTTGGTCTCCTGAGGCTCGCGCCTTGCCACGTTGGCGAATGAGCTCGGGAGTTTCTGAAGACAGGCGTTCTTTTGTGTCTTTCTCTCTCTCGGCATTCTTCGCACAATCATGGAGGTGCTGAACCAGTCGGTTGTATTCTTCATCGATGTCGTCAATGATGGTATCTTCCCATGTTGCTGCAATGGTGCCAAAGAGTTCCCAGTTGGTGGTCGTTCTGGGAGCTCTCTTCTTAAACTTTGCAGCCTTTTCTCCCTGTTGCGGGAAGTAGAATTTTGCATGAAGGAGACAGTGGTCCGATCCTGTTTGGAATTTGGGGATGAGAGCTACATCGGTCAGACAAAACCGTCGATTGAAGATGATGTGGTCAATTTCATTATGGAACTGTCCACTAGGAGATTCCCATGTCCAACACAGGTACACCCGGCAGAGCAGAAACCAGCTTTCCCCATTGAACCCCCTGCATTCCATGGACCACGAGAGCAACTTTCGACCAGAGTCCACCATCCCAATGGAGCCTCGGAGGAGCCCAGACAAACCCCCCACACCTTGCTGGCAGTGATCTTCACAATCCACACTCTGCAGCAGGTAACCTCTCCACCAAGCAGATGAATCCAGTCTCTAGCCCACAGATTAATCCAGTCTTCAGCCTGGCTTGTCAGAAACCCAGCCTACAAGGACCCACCCTGAAGAGACCCGCCCTTCAGAGGAGAGTATTTCAAGCCCAGGAATGCTTGAGCCTAAGACACAGGTACACCAGGCAGAGCAGAAACCAGCTTTTCCAGTTGCAAGAGGCTGCTGCGCAGCCACGAGATTTACCTCCAAATTACCATAAATATTCTACCCACCCCTCTGAGAGAGCCCCACAAAGTAATGAGAATATAGCGCCCGCATGGCAGAGCCTGGCAAGCTGTCCGATGCGTGTTCGATATGCCAAATCCAGTAACAGAAATGTTTATTTTCCTGACCCCAAAAGAGCCCTTAATTTGGCAGTAGTAAGAAAGGCAAACAAGCAGTGCCTGATAAAATTTCATGGCCATCCTAGGCTGCCAAAAAGAAGAAGGACTAAAATGACTGTCTGTACTTTCAATGCATGTACACTGGCATCGGAAGAATATATTGAGGATCTGATGCTGCAAGCGCAAAAGATCAAGTACGACATCATTGGTCTGACTGAGACGAGGAGGCGTCAGTTGCATCATGATGTATTTGACACCGGAGAAGAATTGTTCCTTGGAACATGCGACGAAAGAGGTGTCGGTGGCGTTGGTGTCCTTGTCAACACGAACATGGCCGTAAACATTGATTCATTTGAATGCCTAACAAACCGAATAGGACGATTACACTTGAAGAGATGTGGCCCACTGCCAGCAATTTCTATCTTCATTGTCTATGCACCAACATCCACATACAAAGAAGATGAAATTGAGAAATTCTACATGGAATTGGAGGAGTTCTATAAAAAAGATCACACCTTCTACAAGATCATAGTCGGTGATTTTAATGCCAAGATAGGACCAAGAAGATCGGCTGAAGAACTCCACATTGGGACCCATGGCCTAGAGTAGAACGAACAGGCTAAGAGACTGTTTGAGTTCATCATGTCCACCAAGACCATTCATGGGAACTCACAGTTCCAGAAAGCTGAAGCGAAACGTTGAACATGTACATATATATATTTATGTTATGCAAATAAATGCAGTCATTCTGTATCTGTCTCTCTCCTTCTGGCTAATTTCACTCAACATAATCCTCTCCATGTACATCCATTTATAGGCAAATTTTATAACTTCATTTTTCCTGACAGCTGCATAGTATTCCATTGTGTTGATGTACCAAAGCTTCTTTATCCAGTCATCGATTTTCGGGCACTCTGGTTGCTTCCAGATTCTGGCTATTGTGAACAATGCTGCTATGAACATAAAAGTAGGGATGGTGTTTCTGCTGCGTATTTTTGGCTTCCCAGTGTAGATTCCCAGGAGTGGTACGGCTGGGTCAAATGGGAGTTCAATTTCTAGTCTTTGGAGGAATGTCCATATTGTTTTCCAGAAAGGCTGTACCAGCTGGCATTCCCACCAACAATGGATGAGTGTCCCCTTTTCCCCACATCCACACCAGCACTTGTTGTTCTTGCTCTTTTGAATATGTGCCAGTCTCTGTGGTGTAAAGTGGTATCTCATTGTTGTTTTGATTTGCATCTCTCTGATGATTAGTGATGATGGGGCATTTTTTCATATGTTTTTTTTGGCCATTCGAATTTCTACCTTGCTGAAGTTTCTGTTCATTTCTTCTCCCCATTTTTTGATGGGGTTGTTTGTTTTCTTCTTGTAAAGTTCTACCAGTGCCTGATATATCCTGGATATTAACCCATTATCAGATGGGTACTGGGTGAATATTCTTTCCCATTCTGTTGACTGCTTTTGTATTTTAGTCACTGTTTCTCTAGAGGTGCAGAAGCTTTTTAGTTTCATGTAGTCCCATATATTTATCTTTTCTTCTAGTTGCTTTGTTAGTGATGTTTCACCTTTGAAGATGCCTTTAGCTTCAATGTTGTGGAGGGTTTTTCCTATATTTTCTTCAAAGTGCTTTATGGATTCAAGTCTGATATTGAGATCTTTAATCCATTTTGATCTGATTTTTTGTGCATGGTGTTAGACACAGGTCCAAATTCATTTTTTTACATGTCGCTGCCCAGTTTTCCCAACACCACTTGTTGAAGAGGCTTTCCTTACTCCATTTTGGACTCTTTGCACCTTTATCAAAGATTAAATGATCATGTGTTTGAGGTTGGGTGTCAGGATACTCAATTCTATTCCATAGGTCCACAGGTCTGTTTTTATTCCAATACCATGCTGTTTTAATTACTACTGCCTTGTAGTACAGTTTAAAGTTGGGAAAGGTGATGCCTCCCATCTTCTTCTTCCCAGGATAGCTTTAGCTATCCTTGGGGGGTTTATTGTTCCATACAAATTTCAGGAGTGTTTGGTCAATTTCTTTGAAGAATGTCATGGGTATCCTTATAGGGACGGCATTGAATCTGTACAGAGCTCTAGGGAGTATGAGCATTTTGACAATGTTGATTCTCCCCATCCATGAGCAGGGAATGTGTTTCCATTTCCTTGTGTCCTCTTTTTATTTCTTGGAGCAGTGTCTTGTAGTTTTCTTTGTACAGGTCCTTTACATACTTGGGTAAGTTGATTCCTAGGTATTTGATTTTCTGTGGCACAATTGTGAATGGAATTGTTTCCTTAATATCCCTTTCTTCTCTTTCGTTATTTGTATATAGGTAAGCCACTGACTTTTGGGTGTTGATTTTGTATCCTGCCACTCTACTATATGAGTCTATTGTTTCTAGGAGTTTTTTGGTAGAGAGTTTAGGGTTCTCTAGGTATAATATCATGTCATCTGCAAATAATGATAGCTTGACTTCTTCCTTGCCTATCTGGATGCCCTTGATGTCCTTTTCTTCTCTGATTGCTATGGCAAGTACTTCCAGTACTATATTGAATAAAAGAGGTGAGAGTGGGCAACCTTGTCTTGTCCCTGGTCTCAGGGGAAAGCTTTCAACTTTTCCCCATTTAGAATGATGCTTGCTGTGGGCTTTTGGTAGATGGCTGTAACTATCTTGAGGAAAGTCCCTTCAATTCCCATTTTTCTGGAGGGTTTTAATCATGAACAGGTGCTGGATCTTATCAAATGCTTTCTCTGCGTCTATTGATAGGATCATATGGTTTTTTATTTTTTCTTTTATTTATATGATGTATTATGTTTATTGACTTGCGAATGCTGATCCATCCTTGCATTCCCGGGATGAATCCTACTTGGTAATGATGTATAATCTTCTTGATGAGTCTTTGGATTCTGTTTGCTAGTATTTCTGTTGTGCTTGTTGTGTTTATGGGTTTGGTCGTATTACAGTAGACCCTTCAGTCCTTCTTTTAAAGTTGGTTTTGAGTCCATGAAGTTCATGAGTTGCTGCTTATCCATGAAGTTGTGTATCTTTCCTTCATATCTGAATGTGAGTCTGGCTGGGTAAAGAATTCTTGGTGAGGCCTGCAGTTCATTGAGCCTTTTCACAATATCCCACCATTGTTTTCAGGCTTGGAGTGTTTCATCAGAGAAGTCTGCTGTAAATCTTAGGGATGTTCCTTTGTATGTGATTTCCTTCTTTGATCTTGCTGCTTTCAGTATTCTATCTCTATCTATAGTTTTTGTCATTTTTATTAAGATGTGTCTTGGAGTATTCTTGTTGGGGTTTCTTTTAGCTGGTATCCTATGAGCCTCCTGGATCTTGAGGCAAGTGTTCTTTAGTTCCGGGAACTTCTCAGCAATTATGGCTTTGCCAGTTTCTTCTTCATCAGGGTTTTCTTCTTGGCCTTCTGGGACCCCCAATGATCCGTATGTTGTTTCTTCTGCTTCATCCCAATTATCTCTTGTTGTCACTTCGGTAATTGTGAGTCTTTTTTTCCATCTTCTGGTGTTGTGTAGAGAATCTTTGGAACTTGTCTTCGAGAACACTAATTCTTTCTTCAGTAGCTATTATTCTGCTATGATGGCCTTCCACTGTGTTTTTCATTTCATTTACCTCATTTTTAATATCTGTCATTTCCCTTTTCATTTTCCTCACTTCTTCTCTCATGTCCTCTTATATTTTATTGATTTTGCATTCCATTGCTTCTTTGAATTCCTTATGAATCCTTAACAATTCTTTATCAGAGAGGTTATACAACTCATTGGTATTGCTTGGCTCATCTGGACTAGTGACTTCACTCACAGAGCTTGATGGAATTTTGCGTTGCTTTACCATTATGACTATTGTAGGTTTCAAATGTGAGTTCTTGGGTGACTAGATAGTACAGTTAGTAGGTGTTTGGTCTGTTTGCAGAGTTTGGGTGTGTGGCAAGGATGTAGGAACCAATGTTCACTGATACCTCATGCAAGATAGGTAGTAAGAGGGTCGCGTGAATGCTAGTGCGTCCACGCCCGTTTTGAGTTTGGGGATATTCCTGGGCGCAGGGCCCAAGGGGGGGGTGAAACCAAGGCAGTTTGCCTTGGCTCCCATTGATGGAATTTCCGCTCTTCCCTGGGGCTGCTTGGATCCGTGGAGACACAAGGATCACACACACACACCTGTGGGGGAGATTGCAGACATTCCCAGAAGCCGGAGTGAGATTTATTTTATCCCTATCTTATTTTCAGGATTTTCATAAGAGTGGATCTTATGGACAACTTCAAACAGCCCACATTTTCTGTGCATACTTGATTTGTATACCTTCTTTACTCTCAGGGCTATGGAGACTGGTCTACTTTATTGACTCTATTGTATAGTGGGCACCAAGTTCGGGTCATTCTTCCTAATGGAGTCAAGTCTGTGGTTTCCTGAGTGTGGCCCCATGTTTTATTGCTAATTTTTTAATCCTGACACCATACTGTTAGAGGTCTGTTCCCTTTGATCAGAACTAACAGGGATTTTGGCAAACAAGAGTAAACAAGTAACATAGTCATTTAGCCTTTTCTGCCATCTAACCTAAGTATGTGAGTGCTTTCCAAGAAATAGATTTTGATTAGCAAAGGATCAAGAGCCAGGATTTCAAACCATTGGCAAGAAGAGGAGACTGGTCTGGAGGGATGGAAACTCTTCTGTTTCATATTCCTCCTCGCTCATTCAGAGTCTCTTGCCAGTTCTCCTTTGTTTTATACATTTTCCTAATGTTTAATTTTCCTGCTCAAGATGTAACCTGGTTTTGATACATGGAATGCAAAATCAAATAAACAAGGAAAGAAATTTACAAGTTAAATAGTGCTACCACCACCAATACCACAAATCAAGCACCTAATCAGTCCTTCCATTTGACATCTATGGAATGCCCATTACATGCCAGCCCCTGACCATGTATTAGAATTACAGTGGAATGAAACGTGCCAGTCTTCCAGAGCTCCCTGGTAGCCCTGAAGACAAGGGCAGAAATTCATGATTTAAACATTTTGTGATAGGGGCTGTAAAAAAGAATCTTATATTCCTGTAGTGTAAGACGTTAGCTATGGCACCTTCCCTGCACTAAGAAGGCTGTGAAGGGAGACAAGCAGGAACTAGGGAGGGAGGAAGATTTAAGGCCCAGTGAAAATTTTTCTTCAGACAGAGACAATAATACATATATTGGAGATGGCTGTGAAGTCATGAAAAACGTGCACATTGGCTTCTGCCCCCAATCTCTGATAATCTTTGGTATTTAACCCGGTATCTGATAGAGAACCACTAAAACTCTAGTTATTTTTCCAAGTAATTTCCAGGGTGAAAGAAACATCTTTGTGGTTGTAAAATAACCTCTTAGTAGTTGCCTAAATGAAAGCAATCACAAAAAGGAAAGTAAAAATTCCTGATCAGAAGCTTGGAACTTTCAACTCCACCCTGGGGAGGGAAAGGGCTAGAGGATTAGAGATTAAGTTAATAATGCTTTATGCCTGCATGACAAGTCTTCATAAAAATCCTAAAGTACAGGCTCAGCCACCCCACAACCCATCCAGAATAAACTGCAGCGCAGAAAGACTTTTAGAACTTGATGATTATAAAGGATCCTCTTTTTGAAGAATTTACTCACCTTATAATTTCAAGGCCTTAAGGTAGAAATTAAAAATTATTTTCTTGTGTTGGAAAGAAAGCTACTATCTTTTTTGCTGACTACTTTTGCTGACATTCTTTTGCTAACTACCTTGCTATTCTACTTTCCAGTCTACTTGTACATTGAAACTCTCATCTTCAGCCATTCTAATGAAAACGAATTGTATTTCTAGAGAACTGCAATAGAAACCCAAGTGAGTTCTGTTAGCCTGGCTTTCGGCATAAACTGATACTCCTTCCTACATTTTCCTATTCCTTCAGGCAATATGTGTCTTCCCTAAAAAGTGAAACATAATCTTATAAAACAAGAGCAGTTTACAAAACAAAGTGCCTCCTGTGATAAGTCACAGTCCAGTTGGGAGTCAGGAATCTAGCTACTTGGTTTATATGAAGGCATTTGACTTTATTAAAAGAAAAAGAATGGCTAACTGGGAAATAAAACGCTCAAGTGGGTGAGGCAACTACTGTAAAACAGCCACTACTAAAAACAAAGAGGAATAACAAAGGGAAGAGTGGGATCATTAACATTTAGCTGTTTGGGAGAGATGTTCTGTGGTGGGTGGGACTCAGCTAATGCTGTGAATGTTGGAAACACCCCAAACTGAATTCCACAGGGATAAATAGCTGCTTCCAAGGTGAAAAAAAAAATGTTGTTAGGTTACAGGGGAAGAGAGCGAAAAGGAAGCTCACAGGCGAACACCCATACTTCTCTTGTAGCTCCTCTTGGGCTCCCTAGTAGCGAAACTCAACAGGCACTCAGTAGGCAAAACAGAAAGGTGGTCTTTTTTTTTCTTTTTTGGGTCACACCCGGCCGATGCTCAGGGGTTACTCCTGGCTCTGCACTCAGGAATCACTCCTGGCAGTGCTCGGGTGACCATATGGGATACAGGGGCTCGAACCCTACCGGCATGGGCCGGCCGCAAGGCAAATGCCCTACGTGCTGGGCTATGGTCTTAAGGGTGACAGCCTCAGTCTCGAAAAGAAGCACTGATAATGGTAGTTTTACAAGGGAAACATAATTATCATATGATCCATGAAAAAGAAAGGTCTTCAGCAAGAAAGAACTTGACTTTAACTTTTAAATTTCAAATCAACATCACTGTACAAAGACATAAAATAAAACATTAATTGTAAGTATAACAGACTTCATGAGTTAGTCACCAACTGTTCAAGGTCCATTAAATGTTGATGTGGCTCAAGTTCCTCAAAGGTGGTGCATCTTACTTTAAGTTAAATGTGGTAGATTTAATTACTGGTTCAGTTGTTTGGCCAATGAGATCATTTGCATCATTTGGCCAATGAGAAGCACCTCCAGGAGAAGGGAGTGTAGAGAGAAAGGATACCAGAAGACCATGTACCATACAGAACTGAACAGGAAGGGGTAACAGAAAGAATCTATAAGAAATTCTCTAATCAACATCAGTTCTCACAAAAGGGTCTCCTGATTCAAGAAATTTACAAAATACCCTCCTTGAACTCCTGTGTAACGGAATCATACAACTATACCCTGAATGGGTTTTATGAGGTGCAGATTGTGCTCTTTTTGCTCTTGATTTGTGATCTGCCTTAGCCAGAGGGAAATTACAGAATGTGACCAAGTTTAATTGAAGTTGCATAACTGAAACTTTTGTGCTTTCACAATCTACATTGAAAGTATCATGCCCTAATATAGTTTCTGTCCTTTTAACCTTGGATACAGAATAAGATACATGGATCAAATCCTAATCTCATAACGACCAGTCCAAAGAAAGAGGAGAGATACCTTCAGCCAACTCAAAGGCAACTGGGTGACCAAAGTCCAAGTTAAACCAGTCAAGTAGCATTTGACCTACTGATGCATCTACATCAGTGTAAGAATAAACATGCTAAGTCTCTTGTTTTGTAAAGGTATTCTATATAGCATTGTTGGTGAGAGCTGTCTAATGCAATAAGTTTCTCAGACTTCATTGATATATTAGTAGATATAAGCAGGGAAAAGAAAGCACTTAATAAAAGAAGAATTTAATACAGGGAATTGGTTATATAGGTAATAGAAAAAGCTAAGAAGTCAACCAAAGGATATGGAGAGAACTCAAAGGTCAATAAGAAGAAGAAACTCCTCTACTTCCAGTGCAGGAGGTTGAAGGAATTGTTAAAGATCACTCAACTGAAATGAAAAATCTCAACAAGTTTTTTTGGAGGTAACTTACGTCATGAAAGATGCATAGCCACTCCCTGAAAGTCTACCTCAGACACAGGGAAGAGGGAGAAAAAAATTCTGGTGTCACCTTTCTCTCTACACTCCCTTCTCCTGGAGGTGCTTCTCATTGTCCAAGCAGTCATAAACCAGAGGGTCATGTGTGGGGAACTCAACTCACAGAAGACCATGTACTATAGCAGAACTGAACAGGAAGGGGTAACAGAAAGAATCTATGGATTCTCTAATCAACATCAGTTCTCACATTATTGTTTGATGTAGGAAATGTAGTCTTAAAGGGTCTCCTGGTTCAAGAAATTTACAAAATACCCTTCGTGATACTTAGGTGCCTTCATTAATCAGTTCTGACCATTGTCATGTGTTGTCGAAACAGGCTAGAATTAAGACCACAATGCTTCCTTAAAAATTCCAGTTTAAGCTGCAACTCTGCTTCAGAAGTTATCATCACTGAACTCCTGTATCGACACATTATTGGGGCTGAATTGCACCGTGCAATGGTGCTGACGAAATAAGAAGCCAGTCATACACTAAAGCCAGCACAGTCCGGTATAGTACCATCTCTACTGAAGCTCAGAGTGTACACTATTGATTTTTTAAAATGAAAAAGGATTAGTTTACTTTTTTACTTTCTAACTTAAAGATGAAGAGCTCCCTAAGCCACACTGTGAGCTCCCAAGCATTGGAGTGTAGAGACAAGCTCTATTCATTCTCTCTTGGCTGTTTGCTCCTAGAGTATACAACTTATGCTAAGGGTGACTAGGATCAAACAAACTGTCACATCAGCTACCAAACCATTATGAAAATTTGGTGCTCCTTCCGATGTCAAAGGGTTTCCTGGTACTTCATGTATTTTGCATTAACAATGAATAACTTTGAAGGCCATTGATCATCTTTTCTTTATTCAAAGTCCTGCCTTTACAGAAATATTTGTATATGAGTGAACTTCCAAAATGAGCACCTTAGGTAAGATGCAATTTTTTTCTCCCAGGAGACTCCTTAACTCCACTACACATAGGTAAAATGTAGTAGTTATTAGAAATGGGAGACCACATAACTAGTGAAAGCAATTGGGCCCCAGTTCCTGCCAAATGTGTTAAACTACTCAATTCACATTTGGAGCTGAAGGGAATCTTAGAGGTTTCATTTAATGGCTAACACATTCGATTTGAGAAAACTGAAGTTGTGAAATAGAAAGTGATATATAAAGTGATTTGCCCAAGGCACAAGGTTAGTTAGTAAGGTGTGAAAAGGCATTTAAATAAGCTAGATAAGAATCAAACTAGAGGGGACTTAGTGCCAGCAAAAGCAGATGAATGAAAGACTGGAAAATAAGACCCTGGAGAAGAAGCTAAATTTAAAGATATATGTGCTAAATAGAGTAAAATGATTATTCATGTCTGTCTGTACACATTTATATGTTTAATTGATCTATCTATAATTATAGATGCATGTATATATGCATATTTTATATATATAAAGACCTAAATTTAGTCTGATGGAAAAGCTCTATATTCTCCAAAATCCATACCATGTTCCTTTTTATTTTGTCTCTCTTAAGTTGTAGAACTGTTTAATTCATCTCTTCCCTAGACTAAACAAAAAAGTTTCACTGTACACTGAGATAGTAATATTGACTGGAAGTCCACTATGTTGATTAGTAGAATAAAACACAAAGCAAAGAGACAAGTATGCCTCCAACTTTAGGAATGAGATAGGACTATCATGGTGATTCCCCTATTATGGGCAGGGAGTGTTCTCGCTCCAGGAAAGTCATCTTTCCTCCTGTGGTCATTTTCTGATCCACAGAAATATAAAATGTGGTGAAATATCATCAGCCAATCCTTCACATAGAACCCTATTTCTCTGCTGGAATCACAATGGCAGTAATAGTGTCAACTCTTTAGTATCTCAGGATTAATGTGACTACAAAAACAAATTAGTTATATAAATGAAAATATCATTGCTTAATGTCTTAATTATTTTATTGTATTGAATAACACTGCATTGTCTTCATGCGTTGTCTTCATGTGTTCATCAATGTGAATCAATATCTGTCTGTATTACATTAAGCTCACTACTGAAAATCCAATTCTATTCTTCACTATGTGATATACTACTATTATCTGCTTCTTCCATTTCCTTTTTGCTAACTAGTTTGTCCTTAAACCTACACTTTGCTATATTTATTCATGTCTATAATTTCAATAAACAGATATAAAATTTGGTATTGCTGGCATTTAAGATAATAATTACCCTTTCCTTTTGAGCATAAAGCTAAGTAGATACTAGTAAATATATATATACAGACCAGTCTATCACAGCCCAGCTGGCGCAGCTGCTTGGCCTGCGGTTCATCAATAAATACTGGATTTAGAGATGACTCGAAGTATGCTACCCGCACGGAGAGCCTGGCAAGCTACCCGTGTCGTATTTGATATGCCAAATACCAGTAACAATTATAGACCTCATTCCCATGACATGATGGAATGGTTTGAGGCTCCTCATGTTCCTGGATCAAGCAGGTGCCCTTGGGCTCTACTAGCATGAGACAGGACATATGGAGATGTTACTGGTGCCCGCTCGAGCAAATTGATGATGAACGGGAAGACAGTGGCAGTGGCATATATATTATATATATAATATATATATATATATATATATGTATCCATGTATTTATCAGTGTTAACAAGAATATTGAAAATATTGAATCAAAGCCAATCTAGGTTTCTTATCACTCCCTTCACCTACACACACATCCATGGTCAGTCACCTCATGAGAATGAAGAACCTTGGCCTGTCTCATTCTCTTTGAGTGAAGAGAGCATTACCAGAGAGATCAAAGTTCCATGTGTTTTATGACTGCCGACCCCCCTCACCATCCCCAGAAAACTACCAGAAACCCAGTACCTAATGCCCACCATCATGCTCAAAAGACAGTCACTTCTCCCATTTATGGGAAGGAAATAGAATGGTAGGGGTGAGGATTCAGGGGGACAATTACTTTTTCTTGCCTCCCACTTGACTGGAGATATTAGTTTCATTGGCCATAAAGAATAAGGAACAATGAGAAAAATTTTCCTCCTTCATCCTTGACCTCGAAAATATTCTTGAAGGGATTGGAGAGATAGTACAATAGGTAGGGTGCTTTCCTTGCATGGGACTGACTAGGTTCTATCTTCAGCATCCCATATGGTCCCTGAGCCTTGCCAGGAATGATCCCTGAGCACAGAAACAATAGCAAATCCTGATCACAGCCAGATGTGACCCCAAGACAAATCAAAACAAAGTCCTCTGAGTGAGCTTGGCAACAAAAGAGAAATGGCTCTGCATGAGTGTAGGCAACAGAGATAAAGTTGGGGGCTGACGGAGCCTATGCACATCAAGCCAGAGAAGTGAGGACGCTGAAAGTCAAGAGGAAAAAACAGTTGATCAAATAGTAGCTGTTCAAAAAATTCCATTCATTTCCAATATGGTTAGCTGGAATTTGGGATTTGGAAATAAAGTCTTTCATTCTCCTTTTGTAGATAAGAGAGCAGATCTTCACAATATTCAGGAGGAAGCAGCTGTATATTTTGGCAACCACTGAGAGGAAAACAGTAATATATGAAATATTACTGCAAGTATATAGGGAGAAATTTGAGTAGACAGCCAAGACAAGAGTGAAGAGTGGAGAACAGTAAATTTATGAGGTCTCCATATGATGTGGTTTCTCAAAGACAGTGTATAAAAAAAATAATAGGGAGCAAGGAGAGAGGGATAGAATCAAAAGGCTTGGAACAGTGAGCACCAAATTGAGGAAAAGACTTTTCGGAGAGACACTTAAAAACTAATCAGAGAAACAAGCTAAAGACCCAGAAAGGGCAGTTTGTCTGGGACTTGAAATGGAAAGAATCACAAGGAAATTCCTCTACTATATCAAACTCTCAATGGACCGAGAAATCTGCTGTGCTAATAGCTCTGAATCAATTGCTTTGCATGAGACTCTGTGCTAGTCCAAATGACTTTGTCAAACTTCAATTTCCCAATTTAAACACAGAACAAATAATAATTTCCAGGTATGCATAGCATTACAGCTATCAACTTGACTCATTACAAAGAAGTCGAATGAGTTTATATACTAAAGAGATTTCTTATGTGAGTCAGGAAAGCTGGCATAGCCAATTCTGTAACACCTTTTCCTCTGTGCCCTTCTCACCTTCAAAGTGTGCTTTGCTTCATCTCATAGCTCATTGCTGGAGAATGCTTGTCACCACTTCGCTGTTCTTCCCTTATCTGGTATATCACAAGAGAGCCCATGTGACTACAGAGAATTAATTGTTGATATAAATTTTAAAGTTTCTGTGACTTTAGATGACTCTCTTCTATACTTCAGCAAACTATTTATCTTACCTGGATAAAAAGTTGCACCATTCTTAGATAATCAGATAATATATTTTTCTGAAAGCCACCCTAAAAGCTGTCCTTGGGACCTGAAGTTAAAATACACTCTCTTCTTACAAAAACTGCTACCATAAGAGGTGATAACATTGAACTATGAGCAAGTGGAATATTATTTAAAAAGTCCTTTTTTGTTTGATTTTTTTTTGGGTCACACCCAGTAATGCTCAGGAGTTACTCCTGGATCTACACTCAAGAATTACTCCCTGGCGGTGCATGGGGAACCATACGGAATACGTGGGATGGAACCCTGGGTCGGCTGCATGTAAGGCAAATGCTGCTGTACTATTGCTATGGCCTCCTGTTTAATCAAGTCTTAAATTTCTAATCTTAAAGGGATTCTTCTGAGCCAGTCAAGTGAAGAAATGGAAAGAAGCATTGGTCAAAAGATTCTAGACTGTCATCTGGAAGGAAGGCAAAGAAATTAACATTTAATGAGAGCATTCTAAATGTCACAAACTTTGCCAACTTATTTTGTGTTCTTTATCTCACTGTGGCATTTAAAAAGACACATAAACTTAAAATAAAAAAGTTTATGTCACTTGTTCATATTCACACAACTTTTAAAGTGGTAAATCCAGAATGCATGCTCCAGGCTATTTAAATTCACCCCCCATCTCAAAGGTTGGAGAGACAGTAGAGCAGATAGGGCACTTGTCCAGCCCATGGCCTACTCAGGTTTCATTCTTGGCACCCCATATGGTCTTCTGAGCCCAGCAAGGAGTGATACTTAAGTGCATGCTTTGAAGTAAGCACCAAGTACTACAGGTGTGGCCTGAAGACAACAACAAAAAATTTACCCAATTTTAGCTATTAATAGTTGTTTTTTAAGTTTCCAAATGGCTTTTTTCTCCCTTCCTCATTATTATTATTGTTATTATTAATAATAATAATATTAATAATAATAGTAATGTTATGATTATTATTAGCTATCCCAGAAGACCTCTCAGCGTTTTTCTGGCTCTTTGTGGTGCTCAGGGGACCATCTCTTGTGCTGGGTTCCCTGAATCTACTGTGTGCTAAACAAATACCTTACCTGGAGTATTTTCTCTCTGGTCCTTTTTCCTTCATTTTTTGGCCATAGCACTTGATCTTGTCTAGTTGGGCCTTTAGAAAACCTCCCAAGTACTATAATTTTTCTGTCCAACAAGCATGAATAACAGGCAAATTATATAATGTTCATTGTAACAATTATTTATATTATAATTTATTCCTTTCAGCCCACCTCTTATTATTGAGTTTTATAGCCTATGATAATATGTATAGGAAATGCCTCATAAAAGAGACTAAATGCATCTATTTATTGAGTCACTGTGGATCAGGCACCCCACTAGATCCACCACAGACATATCTTACTTAATCTTCACAACAACTTTAACAAACTGGCTACATTTTGTTCCACATTTAACAGGTAATATTTCCACATTTAACAGGTAATATTTCTAGGGTCATGGCAAGTAATGGACATCCCTGCCAGCACAAACACTAAACTCCGTAGTAACAAGAGATAAGAGTGGAGAAGTTAACAAAGTTTTGTATAAGTTTAAGATTAGATCCTAAAATACATACTGGTCTAGGGTATAAAATACAGGTCACCTCATGACTATTTGATATAGATATACAGCTCCAATGGGTGTGGTATTAAGTATGTCCAGATATGCCACTTCTTATATTAATTACTGTCTAGACCCTCCATTGTATCTGATCACTGGGTTGAATGATGCAAAGATAACAAAATCTTCTCTGGTTCTTCTTATCTTTCCTCATGAATAGAACAAGACCACCCAGCAACTTACAAATCCTGGAAGAAACTAAATACCCCATGTATACATAGGAAAGTGCAGCATTTTATCTGTTCATTCATCAAACACAATACATCTAAAGGAGCTCTGTTGCATGTTGAGAGATGAAAATCCCAAAATAAAGCCTAAGCCCAGCAACCTTAAATTATTTTGTAAGAAACAAGGTATAGCAAATGAACATCAGTCAAAGTCTTCATTCCCGAAGAAAAGGAACCCCTATAAATAGTAGATTGTGTTGCCGTGAGCTGCCCTTATGTGACTCTCATCTGCGATTTCAGCTCAGATCAACTGCCTTGGGGAAGGATAATTGACCACAGATATATATATATATAAAACAATGAAAATGGGGCTGAATGAAGTCAAACTTGTTTCTGGGGTATCATTTTCTGTGTCAGAGGAACGAATGAGAACACATTTTGCATCTCTTAATAGGAGACTCGAATCCAAAGGTACTGCAGAACAACATGTTCCCCCTCTCACGGTTGGAAATCCTTTACCCAAAAGCAGACATGTAAATAACTAGAATAACTAGAGTCAAACTCAGAGCCTCCAGGGAGGAAATTCATGAGCACTGTGCAAAGTGCTTTATAAATGCCATGCTATTATTTCTTAAAATGGGTTAGACAGGTGTTTATCCATGCTTTTTTATAGACCCAAATGATTTTCCATTCTCAAATCTTTCTCCTATGAACTGAATATGGCTATAGGCTGTCTCCAAGGGAGAAAATGAATGCTTACAAGCACACAATGTGTCGGAGCTGAAAGGGGACTCAGAGTTCAGCTCACCTAAGTCACTATCATGCTGAGGCCAGGAAAGCTGGTTGGTGGCTTGCCTCAGGACACATTAATAATGAGCTCAGCCTGAAATGTATGCCTGCTTCCTCTCAATCCAGGATGATTTTTATTATACCTCAGGGGAAATAACGTTATTTCAGGAAAGAAGAGTCAGAGTGTCATATAATGACTCAGAATACTATTACCAAGTCTATAATGCCACAATATTTTTAAAAAGTAAATATAAATGATTGCACATAAAGGTAAAGATTGATATTTATCTAAAATATAGACAAGTTAAAAAATAATGGTTTAGGTGAAAATAAAACAGTGTTCTCTAATTACCCAGAGAAAGTCTCAGATTGTAGCCATGAATTTGGCCTTCATGTCTTTGGTTTCTGTTATACATAGAGAGAACCAGTGTATCTCAACCCTTCCTTAGGCCACCACAGTCCCCTCCATCCATTCCTGTGGTTCCTCTCCTATAGTTGATTCCCATTCTCATGCCATAGTCTTCTTGGAATATCGTATGGTTTACAAAAGGGCCAAATGAGCCTGGTTGAAAACACTGTTTTATAATGCTTATAATATGATTCTCACAAACATGGAACCACACTTCTTCCCAAGTGGATACTTCATCCTTTATTATTTTATGATAGGTTAGCTCTCTATGCCAGGGGTGAACTATAATCCACTCAGCCAAATCCCTAGTACAAGGTATCCACTTCCTTTGTCACTCTAGAAGAAACAGCAGCATTGTGTGACATTTAAATAGTTTCTCCTTCCAGCTGTTTCCTTACTTCTAGGTTGCCTTGATCAAGTTACTCACTTCCCCAATTCATTGCCTCCAATTATGCCTTTTTTGCATGGATTTTTTCATGCCTCCGACAGGAAACTAATGCAGTACACTCTCAATACATGTTAGTTGCTTAAGCTGTTGGACTTTATTCAATATCAGCTAGGCTTTTTGTGCTCATTCTAAATTCTTTCCTTAGAATAAGTCTTAGAACTTGTGCTTATTATTAATCATCAGAGTGACACAAATTAAAACAACAATGAGTTATCTCACACCATAGAGACTGGCACACATTCAAAATAGCAAAAACAACTGGTGTTGGCATGGATGCTGGGAGAAAGGGACTCTCATCCACTGTTGGTGGGAGTGCCGACTGTTCCAGCCCTTTTGGAAAACAATATGAATATTCCTCCAAAAACTAGATTTTGAGCTCCCATTTGACCTAGCAATACCACTCCTGGGAATATACCCTGGAAACTCAAAAACACATAGCAGAAACACTATCATACTATTTTATTCATCAGCTCTATTCACGATAGACAGAATCTGGAAACACCCTAAGTGCCTGATAACAGAAGACTGGCTAAAGAAACTGTGGTACATCTACACAGTGGAATACTATGCAGCTATCAGAAAAGACTAAATCATGAAATTCACCTGAAAATGGATAGATATGAGACTATCATGCTGAGTGAAATTAGTCAGAAGGAAAAAGATAGATATAGAATGACTGCATTCATTAATGGGATATAAATATATACCAGTATTCTACTAAGTGTCAGAAATGGTAATGCCAGACTCGAACTCACCATTGAATATACACAAAGAAACTTACATGATAAACCCTAAATGTCTGTAGGGCAAGTCACAATGTAAAAGAAGAGAGAGATATAGAGACAGAGACAGAGATAGAGACAGAGAGAGGGAGAAAGAGAAGAAAATATTAGATGCCTGCTATAGAAGCAGGCTATGGTGTGTGGGAGGGAATGTAGGGACATTGGTGTGGGAATGGGGTACTAGTGGAGGGATGGGTGCTGGAACACTGTATGACTGAGAACTATGAACATTTTATAATGGTATATCTCATGGTGATATAATAAAATATCTTAAAAATAATTTTAAAAAGCCACATGGTCTTAAAAAATTGAGTCAAGTCACACAACATTATCTTTAGATCTCTTCCCTGGACTTTAGATAGCTATGTCCAACTGCTTATTCAACACAATATCTCAAATTTCACTATCACTATCACTATCTTCCCGTTCATCATCTATTTG
The DNA here is from genome assembly GCA_021461705.1 of Cryptotis parvus. Lineage (NCBI taxonomy): Eukaryota > Metazoa > Chordata > Mammalia > Eulipotyphla > Soricidae > Cryptotis > Cryptotis parvus. The sequence goes on along the minus strand of JAJIBD010023402.1, from coordinate 11,976 downwards.
CTAGAGCGGGCACCAGTAATATCTCCATATGTCCTGTCTCATGCTAATAGAACCCAAAGGCATCCGCTTGCTCCAGGAACATAAAGAGCCTCAAACCATTATATTAGGTCATGGAAATGACCTAATATAAATGTTACTGGCATTTGGCATATCAAATACGACACGAGAAGCTTGCCAGGCTTTCCATGCGGGTGGCATACTCTTGTAGTCACCTCTGAATAAAGCATTTATTGATGAACTGTGTGGCCACTAGCGGCCGCACGAGCCGGGCTGTGATAGTGTGGTCTGCTGGGTGGAGTTGTGAAGAGAGGGAAATCCGGATGTGGAAGATGGCAGCCCCCATGGAGTCCGGGGGTCGCTCTGGCTTGTTGTGAGGTTCTGCTGGGGTGGCAGGCCAGGGCTACAACCCATGCCTCCCGGGTGCTTCATGAGCGGCTGGGCACAGGGAGAGCAAGGAGCAGCTCTGCCCCATGTCTGAGAGTCTCTGGTTCAGCATACCTGGGCTGGGCTGAAAAAAAAAACTGCTTCAGGGTGGGTGTGGATGATCTGGGCTGTGATAGTCTGGTCTGCTGGGTGGAGTTGTTACAAGAGGGTGCCTCATGAGCGGCTGGGCACAGGGAGTTGTGAGGTATGCTGAACCAGAGACTCTCAGACATGGGGCAGAGCCGCTCCTTGCTCTCCCTGTGCCCAGCCGCTCATGAGGCGCCTGGGAGGCATGGCGGTTTGTAGCCCTGGCCTGCCACCCCAGCAGAGACTCACAACAAGCCGGCGACCCCCGACTCCATAGGGGGGTCGCCATCTTCCACATCCAGACTTCCCTCTCATCTCAAATTTAATGCATCTTAATTGTTTCGATATGGATTAAATGTTTGTGTCCCATTAAAAGTCCTGTGTTAATTGTGAAGTAACACTGTAAAGAAGAATTTGGCAACAGCAGGCAGGACTTAGAAAAAAAGTTGTGTTTATTACATCAAAAAATTATCTATGATTTTTTTCACATGTGTTGCCAATTTGCTTCCTTAAAAATTGTAACAAGTAATTTCACCAAGGGAGAAAAAAATATCCCTCATTGCTTCACATTTTTCTCAACAATGGCATTATGGTGTTTCTAATCTCTGTCAAATTGACTAGTTGTAAGCCATTATTGCTTTTTTTTATTTCTAAGTTGAGAAGTTAAATGGGTTTTAGTTTATATTTTGGGAATTTATATCTCGATCTCTTCTTCTTTCAGCGTTTTGTACATTTCTCTGGCACAATTTAATCCTTCTTTAATTGACTGTGAAGTTCATTACATTAGTTGTCTTAGCCTCTTTATTTTTTATTTATTATTTATTTTTTTTGGGTCCACCCGGGGGTTTCTTGGCTCTGCCTCAGGAATCCGCGGTGCGGGGGCCCGTGGCAGCCTCTTTAAGTAAAAAATATTCTGCTAGACTGTAAGCACGGTGAGGAGAGACTTGGACATTACCCTTGCTTAGTCACTCTCTCCATAAGACTTGATTGTGAAATAGATTTAACAAAGATTGATGGAAAGATGGATGAACAGATGGATTATGGGTGATGGGTGATAGCATTATATACTATAATTCTCTGGTTCAGTTCAGCAACATTTCTATGATATGAAGTCTGAGGTTTTCCCAAGCATTCCATTCAGTTCATTTAGTAAAGATAGATACTATCATGAAATCACAGTCTAGTGAAACTCTCACTACCATAAACTCCTTATCACAATGGGGTTCTTGCTATGAGGATGCAGTATCACAAAGCATGCAGCAACTCAGGTTCCCTTAAACTAATGAGAAAAGTCTGAGTAAGCAGTTAGTATTCATCAAGTGGATGATATTACTTTCATTTAAATCAATAAATCTATATACAGCATAAACCACATGAAGCAACAAGACTCTGGGAGAAACAAAACTCAGAGAGGGAGGAACAGGATATGAAGCTTTCCCTGTTCTTAAAGACATGAGTTATTTCATCTTTTCAGATATTATAGGAGCCAGGTGGTTAAGCAAGTCTGGTAATGCAGCCCCAATTCTGTGTGAGAGACAGGATGACCTTCATTTGAATGAGGAAGGTGATTCTTACCTATGGCCAATAGCTGTCATAGTAAGAATGTGAATTTAAAGTTATCAGAATATAAAATGTTATGTGAAATCCTATGATTGAATATTAGTTTGTAATGTCAATATTATCAGTCTAAGAATAGGTTAGATCTGGCACACTATGGGTAGTTTTGCGATCTCTACATAGGAAGCTGATGACCTAAAAAACAAAGCAGCCATCCTGCAAATGAGGCTTGATCCAGGTGGTCAAGTGCAAGAGACTCAAGGCAGGGGGCATACTTGAGGGCTGAGGCAGTTGCAGTGAGAGGTAAGGCATGAAACTCATTTTGTAGAGTGATTTTCAGATCGACCAAAAGATCATGGAAACAGACTGAACAGATACTTCAATCAAAAACCTATACCCAACAAAGAATTGCTGTGCCAAAAATAGAGACACAGTCAAGACAGCATGTGTGAAGTCCTGTGGATCCATAAGCCATTGTGAATTTTGGTCTGGGCAGATTTAGAAAGACATCAGAGAGCCACAGTCTGGGGAAGAGGGCAGGTCAACTCTCCACAGGATAGAGTTTGTTCTAAGCTCTGCAGCATTGCAGATGTAGCTCTTGTTCATTTCCCTCCTGAAAACTACCTGACACTCCCAAGTTCGGCTATCCACAAGCAGGCATGCCATGACAGCCTCCCAAGTAGCCTCATAAAAAAAATCAGGACTCACGAGCTTGACATTGCAGAATTTATTCTAGCAGACTACCATTTTCCAAGTGGCTGCCTCCCCTCTTCCTCTTTAAACAGCAACTCATGTATGATGTTCTGTTTTTTTCTTTTGAAAAGGCTCTAGCCGAACACTTGCATGGTTACCATGGCAACTATCAGGTAGCATCGTCTTGTGCCTTAAGCTGAGATTTCCAGCAAGAAAACCAATACAGTAGTATATTGTTTCTTCCTGGACTAATCTTTTAAATTGTAACCTATAGTGTTCCCATAATATATTCGATCAGAAGCTTGAGTGGTTTATTGAATTTAATGTGCCATGGCTCTCTTTGGCCTGAGCAATCCATTCAGAAGTTAGCCTTTATTTTGAATTTTCTCCCTGGCAGTGAAAAGTGCAGGGCCTACTGCAGTGCATATTTGTGATTTCTAAGATTCCAAGAAAGAAAATGGATTTGCACACGCAAACAAACTGTGTTTTTAATCTTACACTGCTTGAAGAATTATTCATCTTATTTTGACTGGACCCAGATGGGCTGTTTGCCAAATATCTGATTTCTAGATACTGTATATATTAGCAGGGGAGAGCTAATACATTTCTGTGATTGGTGAGCACTGTTAGGAAGCAAGAAGTTAAATGCCAGCTGGTTCCGTCAAATAGTAGCTATCAATTCCAAGTCCCCGAGGAAGCTCCTCCTTTGTATCCTAACAGAGAGGCCATGTCTCCTGGGTGAAAGGGAGAATCAGAGAGTGAAGGTGCCCGAGCTGTGAAAGGGGGCATCATAGCAGGACACTGTACATGGGAGTCAGATAGGAGTGCTCTTTGAGGATGCATAAATGAGAAGCTCAATTGTTTCAGCAAGTTTCAGAGTAGACTAGAGACTAGAACAATGGGTTTTATTCGAGTTTTGAAATTGCACTTAGACCTTTGAATGTTAAGAAAAATATGAGTAGTCATTGAAATCCCTTTGTGGGCTATGATTTTTTGAATATGAAGCCACTTTGGAAAGGACATCCTACATGGATCATAGCTTAGTATGAATTACAATTCCTTTATTAAAATCTTAACTTTTTAGAATATTTGATGGATAATAATATATGACTGTTAATTAGTTATAAAATACTTACTATTAGGCCTTATATTCACTGGATGTAAACTGGGTATGTCCTCTTTTTTTGTTTTCTTTACTGCAAATCTTAGCCATATACTCCATCTTTGTTCCAAGCATGAACCACTTTGGTAACATTCTTATTTGCATGTTTTCTAATAATGCACTTATCTGTGCATTAGTAATAACTCATAAATACCTATGCACTATCATCTTCAATTCACAATTTTAGTTGTTATAGCAGGTATAAAGCTAAAAGAGCCATATAACTTCTTGGAAGAAACTTCTAATTTAATGCATAGCCTGTTTCCCAAAGATATGACCAACTCCTCCTACACTCTGGAATCTGTGAATATCACAGTAAGAAAAAGGGTCTTTGTAGATGTGAAGAGATTATCCTGGATTCTCTGGGTGGAAATTAAATGCCATCATAAATCTCTTTATGAAAAAGAGGAAAAGGAGATTTGATAGAAAAGACAGAAAATATGCATTGCCAAGAAAATGGCAGAGATTAAATTTAAGGCGGCCACAGTTAATAAGCCCCAAGAAGTTGCAGCAGACACCAGAAGTTGAAGAGACATAAGAGAGAGTCTTTTGCAGAGCCTCCAGAGGGTATACAGCCCTGTAGACACTTTGACCCCACACTTCCAGCTTTCAAAACTTTGAAAAATATAATTCTATTTTGTTGGGGGTTTTAGCTTTGTTTTGAGACCACACTAGGTGGTGCTGAGGGCTTACTCCTTGCTCTTTTTTTTGGGGGATCACACCCAGCGATGCTCAGGGGTTACTCCTGGCTCTTTGCTCAGGAATTACTCCTGGTGGTGCTCAGGGGGACCATATGGGATGCCGGGATTGAACCCAGGTCGGCAGCATGCAAGGCAAACACCCTACCCACTGGGCTATCGCTCCGGCCCTATCCTTGCTCTTGCTCTCTCCTTACTTCTTGCTGGTGCTCAGGGGCCAAATTGGGGTACCAACCACCGAATCTGAGTCTTCTGCCTACAAGGCAAGTGCAACCACTAGAACTTTGTATTGTGTCTATTAAGTTGACAGTGGGGTGGTGGGGGATTGGAGTAGGTATGGAACTGGTGGAAGGAAGTCGACACTGGTGGTGGGGTTGGTGTTGAAATATTATCTCTCTAGCCCATATCACGCTATCTTTCACCCTCACCAAGTGACATTCTGCTACAAATCCTAGGATTTTAACACAATAGTATGATAGTAAGGCATGCCATGAACAACTGCAATGCCAGCAACTGTAATTAACTGTAGTAATTAATGAACCAGGTTAAGCATATTACATGTATCGTCAGTTCTCTAAACATTGCTGTTAAGCAAGTACTATAACCAATTACATCTCCTAGGCCTAATTGGGGATATTTAAGAGATGCAGGTACTACATACTAAAAAAGGGATCCCTCTAAGTTGTTTGTAATTTTTAAAAATTTTGCAGTCATCCTTACCTTCAGTACAAATATGTCATTTTTTGGAATGAAAATAGCTTTTATCTACATTTTTCTAATGGAAAACTGCAGATAACATTTGTGTGTCCACGGTGCCTAGCATTGAAATGAGAATGTAGCATATAAGACCATTGAGGTACAATCCTAGTCCCACATTTTTAATAATTTAATTGAAGTTTAATTTTTTCTCTATCCCATTAGGCCTCTATTTCCACTGGTTCTGTAACACATATTTTATCTGTTTCATAAAAAAGTATTACTGACTGATTTTTAAAAAAATGTTTTCAAGAAACATGAACTTTTGTCAATTATTACTGTTTACATCTGAGAATCATGGGGGAGAGAATGGAACTTTGATCCAAGTCAGATTGTAGGGAACCTATAATCTAAAGTAACCTGTAAGGAACCTGTAATCTACAGGTATCTGTAATCTAAGGAATTTGGACTCCTTTAATAGGAAGTTGGTGGGAAACAATAAAATCCTTAGACTATTAACTACGTGAGACTAGGACTTTGGATTCAAAGAGTTTGGGGGAAAAGAATAATGGCAGATATTCTATTAAAATTAGTGGGGAAATAATGTGAATATATTAAAGCATTTTTATTTCTGACTTAGCATAATTATGCTGGTTCTCATTAACTAAAAAGAGTCTGATTAGATGTATTAATTGTAGAGCAACTTATTTCAAAAAAACCACAAATATATACTCAAATTCCAGATTCAGCACCAAATGAAGGCCATCACTATTGCTTTTACAAACAGAAAAATAAAAGTACAAATTGAAAATCAAAAAAAAAAAAAAACAAAAAAAGAATAATGGCAGATTGCAGGGACTTAAGGAGAACTAGGTCATATGGAAATGTAAGCAAAGGGGAAAGTTCCTCACAAGGATACCCAGCACTGGAAGAAAAGAAACAAAAACATGGCAGGCAGGTCAATAAGGTAGGTGTCATAAAAGGTATATTGGAAAAAAAAGTCTCTTATTTCTTATAGGCCAAGAGCAAAAGGTGGATTTTTTCAGAATTCCAAAGTCAATAAATTATATTCAGTTAAGTAATTTTAAAAAAGGAACTCCAGAAGCCACTGGAATAGGTGGAGCCTTTGAAGAGGCCAAAGTAAAATCCACAGACAGTAACACAAGCCTCTTTCTTTACTTTTTTTTACATGAATCAAAGCTTTTTCTCCAAAACATAGTTTACTAAATATCAAAGTACCCTAAAATAGGAATTACATGTTTCTCATCTCTTCTCAGTCTCCTCATTTCTCTCCTGATCTGACTCAGCTCAGTTCTGTGATTTCTCAGGACAATGCTGTGCTGAAGAAATGTGAACTGACACTTAATCTGTGGAATATAGAATACTGGATGAGGAAAAGTAGTAAAAAGGAGGGATGCCTACATCACCCTTGACACCAGAATTTAGAGAGGAGAAGGACAGAGAAGGAAAGAAATCAAGGTGGGGAGGGCAAAAGTGAGGCCTCCAGTAATATTGCTGATATGGGTGATTGGTCTAGCTATACATCCAAAACAAAACTAACAAAGAAATAAAACAAAACTAAACTGAAACCAAGAAATCTAAGCTGCAACCACTAGAACTTTGTAATATAACTGTCAAGCTGACAGCGGGAACAGCCTGGGGATTGGAGTGGGTATGGAATATAGGAACACTGGTGAAAGAAGTTGACACTGGTGGTGGGATTGGTGTTGAAATATCTAAAACTCAACTATCAATAGCTTTGTAAACCACAGGATTTTAAAAAATTAGGGGAAAAACGAAATGCGAAGCTGAAGGGATGAAGGGTGTCTAATAGTATGATTGCCACTGGACAAGTTGCCTAAGCCAATCTCCTCCACCCTTTAGATTATAGATAATAATAGCCAATTCATAGGATCACTATGAGCATTAAGGAGTCAACAAGTATAACGCATAACCTGTGTCAGTTGACACATAAAACATAAAGAGATTCACGGCTTGCCACAGTCTTGTCCAGAAAAAACCATATACAAAGCAGTCACGGCAGAAATGGAACTTGGGCACTTTGACTTCCAGTCCACCAGCTGCTTACTGTTTGTGTGACCGTAGACAATTTCCCTAACCTCCCTAAAGATAGTCTTTCATTTATAAAATGTAGATAACAACATTTACTTTATTAGGGATGCCATGTGGAGTGATTGAGGTATAGAATGAGCTGACCTTTTCCTCTTGTTACATTTATATGCAAATTTAAAATAATATTCCACTTTCAAATGGAAAAGAGAAAATTTAAATCTCTAGGTATAAAACTGTTTGAATGCCTTTTTCTTACTTTTCAAACAAGTTTTCTTGTACTTTCTTATCTAACTTTCTATGAGAAAAAATAAATAGCTACACAATGACAAATTCAATATCACCCTTTCTCTAAATTTACAAAGCATTACCTACAACACTTCTGAATGGATTATTACTTATCATTTACATGTAGATGTAAAATGTTCCCCTATTTTACTTTTTTAGTTAACTTCAGTACCTCAAGGTATACGAAATGAAAAAGTTTCACACATTTTTCTACCCCAGATGATGTGAGACAAATGGGAAGGATAACAAACAAGATTTGAGCATATTTTAAAAGGTAGATTCTCACAATTCACCCAGCCTCTTAGTGCCAGTCCTTAATATCGCTTCTAGATGATTATTGGAGACATGAACAAGAAATATAACAATTAGTTCCAATACTTCAGAGACTAAAATCCCATGAGCTTATACTTGATTAAAAATGGCTCATGTGAAAACTTTTAAGACCTGAAATTAGTTAAAATTTATTAGAATCTCTTCTTACACATACAAACACCAGATGAACTGGATACCAGACTATGAAAAAAGTATAAAAAAGGGAAAAAAAGTTATTAACGCTGTACTTTAATTACTTTTGTGTACAGCTTTAGGTCTAACCTTCATTCCATATATGGAATAATTATTGAGTGTTCATGAGTTTCCAGAAGAGAGAAGACATGAGTTGTTTCCAGAAAGAGAAGACATGAGTTGTTTCCAGAAAGAGAAGACAAGTGGAAGGTGAACAGAACAAGACACAGGTACACCCGGCAGAGCAGAAACCAGCTTTCCCCATTGAACCCCCTGCATTCCATGGACCACGAGGAGGAACTTCCAACCCTAGTCCACCATCCTGATGGAGCCTCGGAGGAGCCCAGAGAAACCCCCCACACCTTGCTGGCAGCGATCTGTGCACAATCCACACTCTGCAGCTGGTAAGATCTCCACCCAGCATATTAATCCAGTCTCCAGCCCACAGATTAATCCAGTCTCCAGCCTAGCTTGTCAGAAACCCAGCCTACAAGGACCCACCCTGCAGAGACCCGCCCTTCAGAGGAGAGTATTCCAAGCCCAGGAATGCTTGAGCCTAAGACACAGGTACACCCGGCAGAGCAGAAACCAGCTTTCCCCTGAGCGGCTGCCAGCGGCCGCGCAATTTACCTCCAAATTACCATAAATATTCTACCCACCCCTCTGAGAGAGCCCCACAAAGTAATGAGAATATAGCGCCCGCATGGCAGAGCCTGGCAAGCTGTCCGATGCGTGTTCGATATGCCAAATCCAGTAACAAAATGTTTATTTTCCTGACCCCAAAAGAGCCCTTAATACGGCAGCAGTAAGAAAGGCAAACAAGCAGTGCCTGATAAAATTTCACGGCCGTCCTAGGCTGCCAAAACGAAGAAGGACTAAAATGACTGTCTGTACTTTCAATGCACGTACGCTGGCATCGGAAGCATATATTGAGGATCTGATGGTGCAAGCGCAAAAGATCAAGTACGACATCATTGGTCTGACTGAGACAAGGAGGCGCCAGTCGCATCATGCTGTATTTGACACCGAGAAGAATTGTTCCTGGAACATGTGACGAAAGAGGCGTCGGTGGCGTTGGTGTCCTTGTCAACACGAACATGGCTGTCAACATTGATTCATTTGAATGCCTAACAAACCGAATAGGACGATTACACTTGAGGAGATGTGGCCCACTGCCAGCAATTTCTATCTTCATTGTCTACGCACCAACATCCACATACAAAGAAGATGAAATTGAGAAATTTTACATGGAATTGGAGGAGTTCTATAAAAAAGATCACACCTTCTACAAGATCATAGTCGGTGATTTTAATGCCAAGATAGGGACCGAGAAGATCGGCTGAAGAACTCCACATCGGGACCCATGGCCTAGAATGGAAACGAACAGGGTGAGAGACTATCTGAGTTCATCATGTCCACCAAGACTATTCATGGGAACTCACAGTTTCCAGAAGGCTGAAGCGAAACGTTGGACATGGGAATCTCCTGGCGGACAGTTCCACAATGAAATTGACCACATCATCTTCAATCGACGGTTTTGTCTGACCGATGTTGCTGTCGCCCCCAAATTCCAAACAGGATCGGACCACCGCCTCCTTCGTGCAAAATTCTACTTCCCGCAACGGGGAGAAAAGGCTGCAAAGTTTAAGAAGAGAACTCCCAGAACGACCACCAACTGGGAACTCTTTGGCACCATTGCAGCAACATGGGAAGATACCATCATTGACGACATCGATGAAGAATACAACCGACTGGTTCAGCACCTCCATGATTGTGCGAAGAATGCCGAGAGAGAGAAAGACACAAAAGGACGCTTGTCTTCAGAAACTCTTGAGCTCATTCCGCCAACGTGGCAAGGCGCGAGCCTCAGGAGACCAAATGCTAACGTCCAAGCTTGCTAAACGGTGCAGAGAAGCGATAAAAGAAGACCTCAAAGACAGAAGAGCAGAAATACTGGAAGATGCAGCAGAAGCCGGGAAAAGCATTCGCGACCGCCCGCCTGTCCTTCGCCAACTATAAGACCAAGATGACTGCCCTCCGACGCCCTGATGGATCTATCACATCTTCCAGAAAGGCAATGGAGAAGATTATCCAGGACTTCTACTCAAATCTCTTTGATAGCCACATCCACCTGCCCACATACCAAATTCCACAGGATGGATATGTCATTCCCAACGTTCTCCCTTCTGGAATCCGACATGCCATCTCTCGCGGTAAAGAAGGGAACAGCACCAGGCCCAGACAAAAGTCAGACCCGAACACCTGAAGAATCTGCCGCCGGTACTCATCAATACACTAGCTCGGCTCTTCACACGCTACCTGTCCGAATGCAAGGTGCCCCCCCAATGGAAAACCAGCAGGACAGTTCTACTGTTCAAGAAGGGAGACATTCACGACATCGGCAACTATCGCCCCATCTGCCTGTTGTCCGTCATCTACAAGCTGTTTACACGAGTCATCCTGAACAGGATTAGCAGAACACTAGATGAAGGACAACCATGCGAGCAAGCAGGCTTCCGGAAAGGATTCAGCACAATCGACCATATCCACACAGTAACCAAGCTCATTGAGGTTTGTAGGGAGTACAAGATGCCGCTCTGTCTCACGCTCATTGATTTACAGAAAGCCTTTTGATTCTGTGGAGACTGAAGCAGTCATCGAAGCCCTAGCCAAACAGGGTGTTCAAAACCCAATACATCAAGATCCTTCGTGAGCTGTATTACGGATTCACCACCAGGATCTCACCATTCTACAAAGAAGTGATCATTGATGTCAAAAAAGAGGGGTTCGACAGGGTGATACCATTTCACCAAAACTCTTCAGCGCCACCCTCGAGAACATCATGAGACAATTAGAATGGGAAGGAATGGGAGTGAAGATAGATGGTCGGCAACTACACCACCTCCGCTTCGCTGATGACATCGCTCTAATAACACCAAACATTAGCCAAGCGGCACAAATGCTGGCTGACTTCGACCGAGAATGTGGAAAGGTAGGTCTACAGCTGAATCTGAAGAAAACTATGTTCATGAGAAATGAACTAGTTCCAGAGGCCCCATTCACTCTCAATGGAACAAACATCTCTGAATGCAGCAGTTATGTGTACCTAGGTCGAGAAGTCAACATGATGAACGACCTAAAACCTGAGCTGCGCAGGAGGAAGAGAGCGGCATGGAATGCCTTCAAAGGCATCGAAGAAATAGCTAAAAGGACAAAGAACCTCCGGCTCCGGGCACATCTCTTCGACTCCACCGTTCTCCCTGCATTAACATACGCCTCAGAGACCTGGGCCCTACGAAAGCAGGATGAGAATGCTATTCGGGTCTCCCAGAGAGGAATCGAAAGAGCTATGCTTGAATATCACGCCTCACTCAAGTGAGAGAAGGAATCCGGAGTTCTGACCTCCGTCGCTATTCCAGAATCAGGGACGCTGTCTCGCTTGCCAAGGCATCGAAAAATCAGATGGGCTGGACATGTAATGCGATTTGGAGACAACCGCTGGACTAGAGCCATTACCGACTGGATCCCACGGGATGTCAAAAGATCACGTGGCCGCCCACCTACAAGATGGTCAGACTTCCTTGTCAAGACCCTGAAGGAACGGTTTGAGGCTCTTCATATTCCTGAATCAACCAGATGCCATTGGGCTACATTGGCACGTGATAGGGTCCAATGGAAATGTTACTGGCGCCCGCCGAGCAAATCGATGAATAACGGGATTCAAGTGATCAAGTGATTAGCTGTTTATGAGACTAGAGATTCTTATAGTATCTTTCCTGACTTATTATAGTGGCTCCA
>JAJIBD010023401.1:0-21476 GCA_021461705.1 Cryptotis parvus | reverse complement strand
CACAGGTACACCCGGCAGAGCAGAAACCAGCTTTCCCCCGCTGAACCCCCCTGCATTCCATGGACCACGAGAGCAACTCTCCGAACCCGAGTCCACCATCCCGATGGAGCCTCGGAGGAGCCCAGAGAAACCCCCCACACCTTGCTGGCAGCGATCTGTGTCACAATCCACACTCTGCAGCTGGTAAGATCTCCCCCCAGCATATTAATCCAGTCCCAGCCCACAGATTAATCCAGTCTCCAGCCCAGCTTGTCAGAAACCCAGCCTACAAGGACCCCGCCTGCAGAGACCCGCCCTTCAGAGGAGAGTATTTCAAGCCCAGGAATGCTTGAGCCTAAGACACAGGTACACCCGCAGAGCAGAAACCAGCTTCTTTGCGCTGCCGCTCAGCGGCCGCAGAATTTACCTCCAAATTACCACAAATATTCTACCCACCTCTCTGAGAGAGCCCCACAAAGTAATGAGAATATAGCGCCCGCATGGCAGAGCCTGGCAAGCTGTCCGATGCGTGTTCGATATGCCAAATCCAGTAACAAAATGTTTATTTTCCTGACCCAAAAAGAGCCCTTAATACGGCAGCAGTAAGAAAGGCAAAACAAGCAGTGCCTGATAAAATTTCACGGCTGTCCTAGGCTGCCAAAAACGAAGAAGGACTAAAATGACTGTCTGTACTTTCAATGCACGTACGCTGGCATCGGAAGCATATATTGAGGATCTGATGGTGCAAGCCAAAAGATCAAGTACGACATCATTGGTCTGACTGAGACGAGGAGGCGCCAGTCGCATCATGCTGTATTTGACACCGGAGAAGAATTGTTCCTTGGAACATGTGATGAAAGAGGCGTCGGTGGCGTTGGTGTCCTTGTCAACACGAACATGGCTGTCAACATTGGATTCATTTGAATGCCTAACAAACCGAATAGGGACGATTACACTTGAGGAGATGTGGCCCACTGCCAGCAATTTCTATCTTCATTGTCTATGCACCAACATCCACATACAAAGAAGATGAAATTGAGAAATTCTAGCATGGAATTGGAGGAGTTCTATAAAAAAGATCACACCTTCTACAAGATCATAGTCGGTGATTTTAATGCCAAGATAGGACCAAGAAGATCGGCTGAAGAACTCCACATCGGGACCCATGGCCTAGAATGGAACGAACAGGGTGAGAGACTATCTGGAGTTCATCATGTCCACCAAGACTATTCATGGGAACTCACAGTTTCAGAAGGCTGAAGCGAAACGCTGGACATGGGAATCTCCTGGCGGACAGTTCCACAATGAAATTGACCACATCATCTTCAATCGACGGTTTTGTCTGACCGATGTTGCTGTCGTCCCCAAATTCCAGACAGGATCGGACCACCGTCTCCTTCATGCAAAATTCTACTTCCCCGCAACGGGGAGAAAAAGGCTGCAAAGTTTAAGAAGAGAACTCCCAGAACGACCACCAACTGGGAACTCTTTGGCACCATTGCGGCAACATGGGAAGATACCATCATTGATGACATCGATGAAGAATACAACCGACTGGTTCAGCACCTCCATGATTGTGCGAAGAATGCCGAGAGAGAGAAAGACACAAAAGGACGCTTGTCTTCAGAAACTCTTGAGCTCATTCGCCAACGTGGCAAGGCGCGAGCCTCAGGAGACCAAATGCTAACGTCCAAGCTTGCTAAACAGTGCAGAGAAGCGATAAAAAGCAGACCTCAAAGACAGAAGAGCAGAAATACTGGAAGATGCAGCAGAAGCCGGGAAAAGTATTCGCGACTGCCCGCCTGTCCTTCGCCAACTATAAGACCAAGATGACTGCCCTCCGACGCCCTGATGGATCTATCACATCTTCCAGAAAGGCAATGGAGAAGATTATCCAGGACTTCTACTCAAATCTCTTTGATAGCCACATCCACCTGCCCACATACCAAATTCCACAGGATGGATATGTCATTCCCAACGTTCTCCCTTCTGAAATCCGGCATGCCATCTCGTCGGTAAAGAAGGGAACAGCACCAGGCCCAGACAAAGTCAGACCCGAACACCTGAAGAATCTGCCGTCGGTACTCATCAATACACTAGCTCGGCTCTTCACACGCTACCTGTCCGAATGCAAGGTGCCCTCCCAATGGAAAACCAGCAGGACAGTTCTACTGTTCAAGAAGGGAGACATTCACGACATCGGCAACTATCGCCCCATCTGCCTGTTGTCTGTCATCTACAAGCTGTTTACACGAGTCATCCTGAACAGGATTAGCAGAACACTAGATGAAGGACAACCATGCGAGCAAGCAGGCTTCCGGAAAGGATTCAGCACAATCGACCATATCCACACAGTAACCAAGCTCATTGAGGTTTGTAGGGGAGTACAAGATGCCACTCTGTCTCACGTTCATTGATTTACAGAAAGCCTTTGATTCTGTGGAGACTGAAGCAGTCATCGAAGTCCTAGTCAAACAGGGTGTTCAAACCCAATACATCAAGATCCTTCGTGAGCTGTATTACGGATTCACCACCAGGATCTCACCATTCTACAAAGAAGTGATCATTGATGTCAAAAAGAGGGGTTCGACAGGGTGATACCATCTCACCAAAACTCTTCAGTGCCACCCTCGAGAACATCATGAGACAATTAGAATGGGAAGGAATGGGAGTGAAGATAGATGGTCGGCAACTACACCACCTCCCGCTTCGCTGATGACATCGTTCTAATAACACCAAACATTAGCCAAGCGGCACAAATGCTGGCTGACTTTGACCGAGAATGTGGAAAGGTAGGTCTACAGCTGAATCTGAAGAAAACTATGTTCATGAGAAATGAACTAGTTCCTGAGGCCCCATTCACTCTCAATGGAACAAACATCTCTGAATGCAGCAGTTATGTGTACCTAGGTCGAGAAGTCAACATGATGAACGACCTAAAACCTGAGCTGCGCAGGAGGAAGAGAGAGCGGCATGGAATGCCTTCAAAGGCATCGAAGAAATAGCTAAAAGGGACAAAAGAACCTCCGGCTCCGGGCACATCTCTTCGACTCCACCGTTCTCCCTGCATTAACATACGCCTCAGAGACCTGGGCCCTACGAAAGCAGGATGAGAATGCTATTCGGGTCTCCCAGAGAGGCATCGAAAGAGCTATGCTTGGAATATCACGCCTCACTCAAGTGAGAGAAGGAATCCGGAGTTCTGACCTCCGTCGCTATTCCAGAATCAGGGACGCTGTCTCGTTTGCCAAGGCATCGAAAATCAGATGGGCTGGACATGTAATGCGATTTGGAGACAACCGCTGGACTAGAGCCGTTACCGACTGGATCCCACGGGATGTCAAAAGATCACGTGGCCGCCCACCTACAAGATGGTCAGACTTCCTTGTCAAGACCCTGAAGGAACGGTTTGAGGCTCTTCATATTCCTGAATCAACCAGATGCCATTGGGCTACATTGGCACGTGATAGGGTCCAATGGAAATGTTACTGGCGCCCGCTCGAGCAAATCGATGAATAACGGGATTCAAGTGATCAAGTGATCAAGTGATTATAGTACATCTCCTACTTAGTGTCAACACTCTTCCTTAATGTTTATGTTATTACCATCCTCTGCATTGTTACACAGAAAACTTGGGGTGACAACAGAGAAAGCATCTTCCATTGCTTTTTATTTTAAAAAAACACCACGGGGCAGGAGAAATAATACAAGGCTTAAGTGTACTTCCCCTTGAACTCAGCAGACCACAATTCAATTCCCTGCACTAAGTATGGTTCCCTGAGCACTGCCAAGAGTGATCACTGAACACAGAGCTGGAAGTAAGACCTGAGCACAACTAACAGTGGCCAAACACCCCCAAACCCACCATTTTTACTAATGTTCAGATAACATTGTTGCAATAGTGCTAACATTTATGGCTTTGATGTACAATGTTACTGCACCTCACCATCACCAAAAGTACTCAAAGCTCTCAAGAGTTAAATTCATTTGTCTTTGGGAGAAATATACTCGTTTTAAAACTCAATAAAAGTTCAATAAATTTCCTTGTCTAAAGCCTGTGATACAGTCTATTGAACAAAATGGAGGTATAGTATGTCCTGGTACTTTGTATCAATAATTCAACTCAGTTGCTAACTAACTACAGCTCTGGGATCAAATCCAGCTGCCACCTGTTTTTGCAAATAAAGTTTTACTGGAACACATCCACACCCATTTGTTTTTATACTGTCTACAGCTGCTTTTGTTCTACAAGGGCAGAGGGCAGTGCGACAGAATGATTGCACCAGAGAGTGTAAGTCCTTCAGTCTAAAATTAGTATCTATCTCTTTACAGAAGAGTTTGATGACCAGACCAGAGAGCTCCCCAACATCTAAGTTAAAAATATTATGCATATATACAATTATTATACTTTCCACATTTATCTTGGTTTGATTAGTTTTTTGTTTTAATGAGTTTCCAAACCAATACATGTACATACTTAATTACTAAACGTTTAGGAACATACCATTTTTCTGTTTTGTTTTTTCCCTTTGTTTTATTTATCCTCAGCTCCAAGGAGGTGAAGGCTGAGAGAGATATATATGTAAAAGGAGCCTGGAGTCCAGGCAGTCATCTAGAGACCTTCAGGTGTGTCTGCTCCGAGTTCTTGGGGATTGGGAATTGGCTCCAAATTTATCTTTTGCTATTCTCAAAAACTACTTTTTGGTTTCCTCAAACTTTCTGACAGCAGCTGTCCACAAGTCTACTTTTCATATTATGTTCTAAAGTAAAATTCCCAGTCTTTTAATTATCAAAATTGACTCTATTGAGGGAATATTGCTTCCTTAAAATTGTAAAAAGCTGGGGCCGGAGCGATAGCCCAGCTGGTAGGGCGTTTGCCTTGCACGTGCCAGCCCATGCCCGGCTAGAGTTCGATCCTCGGCATCCCATATGGTCTCCTGAGCACCGCCAGGAGTAATTCCTGAGTGCAGAGCCAGGAGGAACCCTGAGCATCGCTGGGTGTGACCCCCAAAAAAAAAAAAAAGAATGTAGAAAGCAACAATTGGTTCTTGCCCTAGAAATGAAAGAAAGAAATGAAAGCAAATAAATAAACAAACACTAAGAAAGTCAAATAAATTCCTATGCCTGTTTTTGAATACATCCTAGAGTTAAAGTAACAAGTCAGTCAGGGGAACCAAATTTCTAAGCAATATCAAGCTGAGACAAAATAGTACATCTTTAGGGCCAGGGAGAGGGTTTCAACACTGGAGCTCATACTTTGTACACAGGGAACCACAAATTCAAATCACATAGTATCACAACTGCCACTGGATATGACCTATTCTATTCCACCAAAATTTTATAGTTGGCAAAGAATGCAATAAAAAGTGACTACTATAAAAAATATCTCTGAAGAAAGCAGCTATATTACTATTATCAATTATTAAGATCTGAGGATTGAGCATGATAAAATAACTGGAAGTCACGGAAAAAAAGGCATCTGTATGAATTAGCTCTTCTCTGTAAGCTTTCCTATACCACAGAAAAGGGGACTATAAAGCTGCCCTCAGAAGCATGGATAACATTTCTAAAAGTAACATATTTTCTTCATTCCAAACAACGAATGGTGTTGTGATCAACCTCCTAAGCATATCACCTCATGACTTAAATTTGAATTCATTCTTCAAATAAAACAATTTGTTATGTGGTGAGATTCGGTTCACGATGACTTTGTTGAGGGTCTTTGTGTCAATGCTCATCAGGGAAATTCGTGTAAAAGTTTTAACTTTAGTAGCATCAATATGCTTTGGGTATTAGTCTAATATGGGCTATACAGAAGCTGTTAGGAAGTGATTCCTCTTTTTCAGACATTTCAAATAGTTTTAGGTGTAAAGGAAGTACCGTCTTGAAATTTTAACAGAATCCACAAATGACCAGAAAGTTTTTTGGTTATAAGAAACTTTGTGATTACAGGGCCGGAGCGATAGCCCAGCGGGTAGGGCGTTTGCCTTGCACGCGGCCGGCCTATGCTGGCCGGGGTTCAATCCCGGCTTCCCATATGGTCCCCTGACCACCGTCAGGAGTGATTCCTGAGTGCAGAGCCAGGAGAAACCCCTGAGCATCGCTGGGTGTGACCCAAAGAGAAAAATAAATAAATAAAATAAAATAAAAAAAAAAAAAGAATACCAAACATCTAAAAAAAAAAAAAAAAAAAGAAACTTTGTGATTATTGTTTAAATGTTGTTGCTTATAATTGGACTGTTGAGATTTTTCTATTTTCTTCTCACTCTGTTTTGGGGAGGTTGTATGATTCTAAAAAATCTCTCCATTTCTTCTATATTCTCAAATTTAACAGTGTTAAATATTTACAGTTACATCTCATGATATTTTAAATTTCTAAGGGTCATTGTAATTTCTCTTCTTTTTGCCTTTGATCTGATTTATTTGGACATTTCTCCCACCTCATGAGTCTAGCCAAGGAAATGTCTACTTTATCCTTTCAAAGGACCAGTGCTTCTAATTGCACTGACTTCTTGTTTTGTTATCTTGATTTTTATATCATTAACTTATGTTCCCATTTTTATATTTTCCTTCCTTCTACTAATTTGTAATTACTTATCCAGGTATTTTAAGATACGTATTTGGGTCACTGAGTTGAGCTTTCTCTTCTATCATAATGTCTCTTTAGTTTGAGATTATTTTATCTACCATAAGCAAGTGTGATGAATCCCAGAGATGCAAAGATAGTTAAAAATATGGAAATTAATGAAATATACCATATTTTAAAAGGAAGGATAAAAGAGTCTTATCAATTGTTTCAGAGAAATCTTATGACAAATTTCAACACACATTCATGATAAAACAACAGGCAACAAAATCTGGAGCAAAGGAACCTTCCTCAGTATGCTGATGATCATCTGTAATGAGTCCCAAATCAGTATCATTCTAAATGGTGAATAGCTGAAACATTTTCCCTGAGATCAGACAGAGAGTAATATTATACACTGTATCACTGTCTTCCCGTTCATCATCGATTTGCTCGAACGGGCACCAGTAACATCTCCATATGTCCTGTCACACGCTAGTGTAGCCCAAGGGCACCTGCTTGCTCCAGGAACATAAAGAGCCTCAAACCATTCCATCAGGTCATGGGAATGAGGTCTATAATTGTTACTGGTATTTGGCATATCAAATAAGACACGGGTAGCTTGCCAGGCTCTGCCGTGCGGCTAGCATACTTTTGTAGTCATCTAAAAATCCAGCATTTATTGATGAACCACGCGGCCGATTGCTAGGTTCACAGAGCCGGGCTGTGATAGGCTGGTCTGCTGGGTGGAGTTCTGATGAGAAGTCTGGATGTGGAAAATGGAGGCCCTCATGGAGTAGGGGTCATCTGGCTTGTTGTGAGGCTCTTTTCTGCAATCTCCCATATTTGTGTCCTTTTTCTACACATCAGCCCCCTGAAGCAACAACTCTAATCTGCACAGCAAACAACTTGACCAAACTGAGGTTTCCCACCCTGGTCCCACTTTCCCTGCTAACCCATCATCTCCACCTGCCACCTCACTCCTGTGCCTAGCCTAACCACTGCCCTCTCAAGTTCAAGTCCTGGTACCATACAGCACTGATGGCCTTGGTGGCCTCCAGCACCATCAGATGTGGCTGTGCTAACCCAGAGACACTCCAAAGCAAAGAACAGATGTTTCGCAGGGCTTCCTAGAAGTGATTTACACACAAGATAAACAAAGATCACCCTGGACACTTGTGGAGGGATGGGTGCTGGAACACTGTATGACCAAAACCCAGGTATGAACTTTTTTTGATTGTGTATCTGATGGTGGTATAATAAAATACTTTAAAAAAGAATGGTGGGGGATAGGGGGAAAAGAGAGAGAGAGAGAGAGGGGAAAAGTACCTGCCATAGAGGGTGGGGTGGGAGGGAAAGTGGGGACATTGGAGGTGGAAAATGAGGAGGGATGACTGATGGAACATTATACGACTGTAAACCGAACCATGAACAACTTTGTAACTGTGTATTTCGCTGTGATTTAATTAAAAGATAAATTTAAATTTCAAAAAAATGGTGGAATCTACCAACGTGTGGGAGTCAGAGGTTAGGTAAGAAAGAGAAGGGAACAGTGTGCTAATAATTGTCAAAAGTGATAATACCAGCTTAGAACTGAGCATTGAATTCAGACAAAAAGTTACACATGATAACCTATAAATGTATGTATTGCGATCCACAATGTGTAAGAGAAGTGAGAAAGAAAGAGAGACGGGGCCAGAGTGATAGCACAGCGGGTAGGGCATTTGCCTTGCACACGGCCAACCCTGGTTTGATCCCTGGCATCCCATATGGTCCCTCCGAGCACCACCAGGAGTGATTCCTGAGTGCAGAGCCATTAGTAACCCTGAGCATTTCTGGGGTGGCCCAAAAAAGAAAGGAGAGAGAGAGAGAGAGAGAGAGAGAGAGAGAGAGAGAGAGAGGCAAGAGATAAAAAGATATAAAGAACCTGCCATAGAGGAAGGCTAGGGGAGGGAGAAGGGAGTTGGGGACACTGGTGGTAGGAAATGGACACTGGTGGAGGGATGGGTGCTGGAACATTGTATGACCAAAACCCAAACATGAACATCTTTGTGATTGTATATCTCACAGTGGTATAGTAAAATATTAATAAATATTAAAAAACAATGATATACAACTACACTTTTATTCAATACCGGGTTAAAAGTTCTAGCAATACTAATTGGACAAGACAAGGCATCAAAAGGATACAAGTTGGAATCATCAGACTATCATTATTTGCAGATGACACGATAATGTACCCAGAAGAACCTAAAGGAGTGCACTACAAAGGCTCCTAGAAAAAATAAACAAATACAACAAAGTATCAGGCTACAAAGTTGACACAAATATCCATGGCATTCCTTTATAAAAACAATGAACTAGAGGGAAAAGAAATCAAAAGACTAATCCATTCAAAACTGGGTCAAAAAAAAAAAACAAGTACCTATGAGTCTACATAATGAAAGTTGTGAAAGATCTTTACCATGAAAACTAAGTCGCTACAAAATAATAAGAGGATCACAGGAAACAGGAAAATACTCCATGTTCACATATTGGAAAAATAAATATTGTCAAAATGACAATCCATCGAAAGTTTTATATAGACTCAACACAATGCCCATCAAAATTCCAATGACATTTTTTCAAGTTTTCAAGTCTTAGAATGGTCACTAATAAGGTTTGTATGAAATCATAAAACCAAATGGCCTAAAACACACTGAAAAAGAAAAAATCTGGAGGTTTCACACGATCTTCTTTGAAATGATACCATGGATCTATGGTAATCAAAACAGCATTGTGCTGTTATAAGGATAACTCTGATTAATGGGACATAATTGAGAATTCAAATATATATATATACATATATATTTATATGTGTATATATATATATATATATATATATATATATATATATATATATATAGTCAACTAATTTTCAGCAAAGATACTTGGTACATGAAGTGATGTAAACAAAGCTTTTCAAGAAATTGGGGCGGAGTGATAGCACAGTGGGTAGGGGCATTTGCCTTGCACATGGCTGACCTGGGTTCGATTCCTAGCATCCCATATGGTCCCCCAAGCACCACCAGGAGTAATTCCTGAGTGTCGAGCCAGGAGTAACCCCTGAGCATTGCTGGGTGTGACCCACAAAGCAAAAAAATTTTAAAAAAGAAATAGTGGCTGTAAAATAGAATAACCACATAGAAAAGTGAAGAATTATCCATATATTGTTGCAGTACACTGTTGCCCAGAGTCTCTGCATCTTGCCTGGAGTTATCTTCTTCAGGCCACTTTGTAGATTGAGGGGCAGAAAACAGTTTGAATCTGTGACTTTATGTGGCAGTATAGCTTACCATGTATCTATGTTAGCAGGTATAAATAGTTTCTCTCATGCTGCCACAATCATCATGGGATTAGCTACATCTTACTAGTATATTTACCTGGCCACATTGGATCTCTAAGCAATTAGACCAGAGAGAAATACTGTTTGCCTCCAAGCAAGCAAACATGGCTCTCTAATAAGTCTAAAGGTTAATATACAAAACACTATGAAGTAAAGACAAGAAATCTTGTGAAGGCTTGGAGAAATATATACCTGACTATAGAATATCCATTGGTACAGATACATGCCCTTCCACCCACTCTACCTTGCAGGAGCACTTCCAAGGCAGACCTTGGCTGGGCAACATTAACATTTCAATGGAACTAGGTGAGGTCCTGGGAAAAGTTACCTGAGAGGAATTGACCTTACTGCTTTTAGTTGGTGTGGGCGGTCTGAATTGAAAAGTTATAAAAACTGTAGCCTGCTTTCTTCCATGTCTTTTGCCTTTTGCCTTTTTTTTTCTTCTCCCTCTCTTTACTGTCTCTCCATACTCTTCCCTGCTGGGCCTTAACACCGGGTGATGGCCATCTTGGCCTAGGATTTTAAATCTACATGTGCCTGGGGACAGCCAGGAACCCAAAGTCCAGGGTTTTCCTATTGTTGGATTGTATATCAGAACCTGTGAGAGTAAAGCTTTTTGAAATTTTGCTGGATTCTCGTGTTTTCACCATCTGCTGGTCACTGATGCCCTGGAGCAAAAGGGGGATCCCCTGACCCTTCTCCTGGATTTTGTCAGGGCGCACAGTGTACCCTGACAATATATCACTTTATACAAAACTTAATTAAAAATACATAAAAGACCTATGTGTCAGATGAGAACCCATAATACACAGAGCAAAACAGACAAATGCTCCAAGACTTGGATCTCAAAGGTGTTTTCAATGGTATGATTTTTTTTGGTGAAGAAAACAGGAACAAAATTAACTAATCCACACCCTACTAAATGGTAATATACGTGCATTCAAGATATCAGGCAAAAGGTTACTATCCACAATATACAAAACACTTACAAAGATAAACACACATGCAAACAAAGACACACACACAAACTCTAAAATGGGGAGAGTAAATGATCAGTCACTTCTCTGTAGAAGACATATTTATAGTAGGTATAAGAAAAAGTATTCATAGTTACTTATAAGTGAAATAAAATTCAAGATGACATGAAATCTCTTACGCCAGTGAGAATGACAAATATCAAAAAGGACAGAAATTGTGTTAAATGATAAACCCTCAATGTATATAATGCAAGCCATATTGGGAAAAAGCATGAAGGGAGAGAGACAGAAAGAGAGAGAGACAGAGAGAGAAGTGAGAGAGAGGAGCGAGAGAGAGAGAGAGAGATTGAAGAAACGTGCCTCCCACGGAGTCTGGGGTTGGGGACGTAAACTAGTGTTGCAAAATGTGCACTAGTGGAGGGATGGGTATTGGAAAACTGTATGACTGAAACCCTATCATGAATGGCTTTGTAATGGTCTATCTCATGGTGATATAATAAAAAAAATTAAGTAATACAAAAAAATAAGAAATTGTGTTAGTGGGGATGTGGTAAAATAGGGAATTCTCATACACTGCTAGTTGGAATGCTGTCTGATTTTCTTCTCATGAAAAACAATATGGAGAGTTCTCAAGAAAATAAGACTACAGCTTCCTTAATCAATATCTACCTTTAAGATACAAAAACATTCATTAAAAAGGACATATGTAGATCATTATTCATTGCAGCAATTAGTACAATATAGAATAAACACAGGTGACTAACACCAGATGAGTGAGTCATGATTCTGTATATACACACAATAGAATGCTATTCACAAGCAATGGATGATGAGTTCATGCAATTTGTTGCAATGTGTATGTAACTGAAGGTTACCATATTAACTAAATTGAACCAGAAGTAGATGAAATACCATATGATCTCATTTATCTGTAATATACAACATAACATTACCAGAGAACGTCAAGTAGCAAATGTGGGGAGAACTTTAGTCTTAGATTAGAGAAACAGAAAAGACAGGAAGGAGATAAATTGAGGGGCAAAATAGGAAGACATGGAACAAGGTAATAGAGTTAAGGGTCAGAGACCTTAGACACACTGGTGTTGCAGAGATATGTTATATGTATATAACTAAACCACAGAGCCATCAATATAGAAACTAGGAGTCCAAACTACAATAATTACTCTTGAAAATGTCCCTGTTGAGAAGGGTATCTTAGGAGAGGGAATGTGTGAAAAAGAAGCTAGGGAATACAGGCAAAAGGAGTATTGCATATTGAATATTGAAATATTATTGGTATACTGCATGCCTGAAACTCTATTATGGACACAATGATAAATCATGACTTGTATCACTTGTATCACTTGTCTTCCCATTGTTCATCGATTTGCTTGACCAGACACCAGTATCATCTCCTCCATACGTACTGGTACTTGCTAGTGTAGCCCAAGGGCATCTTCTCACTCCAGGAACACTAAGAGCCTCAGACTATTTCTTCAGGTCATGGAAATGAGGTCAATAAATATTACTTGGCTTTGGCATATCAAATATGACACGGATAGCTTGCCACACTCTGTGGTATGACATCTAAATTAAAATCATGACATCTAAATTAAAAATAAATTATTTGTTACAAGTAAAATAAGTTAATTTTGCTAAATATATCTCAGACCTCCTTTTAAACTGTACTCATGATTTATTTCAGGATATTATTATTATGTTCAATATTATTAAAATAGCTTCATATTCCAGTGCACATGGAACATTCTTTTTTTTTTTTGCTTTTGGGTTATACCCAAAGATGCTCAGGGGCTACTCCTGGCTCTGCACTCAGGAATTACTCCTGGTGGTGCTCGAGGGACCATATGGGATGCCGGGGATCGAACTCGTGCCGGCATAGGCCGGCTGCATGCAAGGCAAATGTCCTACCCGCTGGGCTATTGCTCCAGCCCCGCACATGGAACATTCTTCAAGATAGACCACATGCTGAGCCACAAAGCATACCTTAATAAAAGAAAAGAGATAGAAATTGTGTCAACTATCTTTGCAGATCATGATGTACTGAAAATTGAAGTTAACCACACCAAAAAACAGAGTCAAGATAAACACATGAAAACTGAATAGCTCATAGCTGAAAAAGCAGCAGGTCATAGAAGAAATCGAAGAATAAATACAAAGATTCCTGGAAACAAATGAAAATGAAGAAACAAATTATAAAATCTTGTGGGATACAGTGAAAGCAGTGTTAAGAGGAAAGTTCATAGCTCTGCAAGTATTCGTCAGGAAAGAAAAAAGGGCCCACATAAATGACCTGACTTCACAGCTCAAAATATTAGAAAAAGACCAACAAAATGAGCCCAACCCAGGCAGAAGGAAGGAAATAGTAAAACTTAGAAAGGAAATCAACAAGCTGTAAACCAAAAAAAAAAAAAAATCCAAAATATTAATGAAATCAGAGCTGGGTTCTTTGAAATAATAAACAAGATCAAAAACCACTTGTAAGACTTGTAAGGAAAGGAGAGAACCCAAGTAAACAGAATCAGAAATGAAAAGTGAAAAAAAAAGGGGGCCGGAGCGATAGCCCAGCGGGTAGGGCTGTGCCGGCCCGGGTTCAATCCCTGGCGTCCCATATGGTCCCCTGAGCACCGCCAGGAGTGATTCCTGAGTGCAGAGCTAGGGGTAACCCCTGAGCATTGCTGGGTGTGACCCAAAAAGCAAAAAAAAAAAAAAAAAAAAAAGAAAAGTGGACATCATAACAGAAACCACAGAAAATCAGAAGATCATTAGAGATTACTTTGAGAGTCTGTATGCCACAAAACATGAGAACTTGGAAGAAATGGATAAATTCCTAAAGTCCTATAACCTCCCACGGTTGAAAAAAGAAGAACTATAAGAACTGAATAAGCCTATCACCATGGAGGAAACTAAAACAGCAATTAAAAGTTTGCCCAAACACAAAAGCTCAGGTCCAGATGGATTCACTAGTGAATTCTTCCAAACTTTTAAGGAGGACCTACCTACTGCCAGTCCTTTTCAAGCACTTCCAGGAAATAGAAGGTATAGAAACACTCCCAAACAGCTTCTAAGAGGCACATATCACCCTGATACCCAGAGCAGGGAGAGACAACACAAAAAAAGAAAACTAGAGGCCAATCTCCTTATGAACACAGATGCTAAGATCTTCAACAGAATACTAGCAAACAGAATACAAGAACTCATCAAAAAGATTATACATCATGACCAAGTAGGATTAATCCAAGGAATGCAAGGATGGTTCAACATCAGCAAATCAATCAACATAATACATCATATCAATAAGAGAAAAAATAAAAACCATATGTATATCAATAGATGCACAGAAAGCATTTGATAAGATCCAGCACCCACTCATGATAAAAACCCTCCAGAAAATGGAAACTGAAGGACTTTCCTCAATATAGTCAAAACCATCTACCAAAAGCCCACAGCAAGTATCATCCTCAATGGGGAAAAACTGAAAGCCTTACCCCTAAGATTGGGGATAAGACAAGGTTGCCCACTCTCACCACGTCTATTCAATATAGTGCTGGAAGTACTTGCCATAGCAATCAGAGAAGAAAAGGTCATTAAGGGCATCCAGATTGGCAAGATAGAAGTCAAACTATCACTATTTGTAGATGACATGATATTATACCTAGGGAACCCTAAACTCTCGACCAAAAAACTCCTAGAAACAATAGATACTTATAGTAGAGTGGCAGGGTACAAAATCAATACCCAAAAAGTCAGTGGCTTTCCTATATACAAATAATAAAAGAGAAGAAAGGGATATTAAGAAAACAATCCCATTCACAATTGTGCCACAGAAAATCAAATACCTAGGAATCAGCTTAATGGAAAGTGTAAAGGACCTGTACAAAGAAAACTATAAAACCCTGCTTCAAGAAATAAAAGAGGACACAAGGAAATGGAAACACATCCCCTGCTCATGGATTGGGAGAATCAATGTTGTCAAAATGGTAATACTCCCTAGAGCTTTATATAGATTCAATGTGGTCCCTATAAGAATGCCCATGACATTCTTCAAAGAAATTGACCAAACACTCCTGAAATTTGTATGGAATAATAAAACCCCATGGAGAGCTAAAGCAATCCTTGGGAAAAGAAGATGGGAGGCATCACCCTTCCCAACTTCAAACTCTACTACAAAGCAGTTGTAATTAAAACAGCATGGTATTGGAATAAAAACAGACCTGTGGACCTATGGAATAGAGTTGAGTATCCTGACACCCTGCGTCAAATACACAATCATTTAATCTTTGATAAAGGAGCAAAAAGTACAAAATGGAGCAAGGAAAGCCTCTTCAACAAGTGTTGCTGGGAAAACTGGGCAGCTACATGTAAAAAAATGAATTTGGACCTCTGTCTAACACCATGCACAAAAATCAGATCAAAATGGATTAAAGATCTCAATATCAGACCTGAATCCATAAAGTACATCGAAGAAAATATAGGAAAAAACCCTCCACGACATTGAAGCTAAAGGCATCTTCAAAGATGAAACACCACTAACGAAGCAACTAGAAGCAAAGATAAACATATGGGACTACATGAAACTAAAAGCTTCTTCACCTCAAAAGAAACAGTGACCAAGATACAAAGACAGTCCACAGAATGGGAAAGAATATTCACCCAATACCCATCTGATAAGGGGTTAATATCCAGGATATATCAGGCACTGGTAGAACTTTACAAGAAGAAAACAGCCAACCCCGTCAAAAACTGGGGAGAAGAAATGAACAGAAACTTTGACAAGGAAGAAATTTGGAATGGCCAAAAGGCATATGAAAAAATGCTCATCATCACTAATCATCAGAGAGATGCAAATCAAAACAACAATGAGATATCATCTCACACCACAGAGTCTGGCACATATCCAAAAGAGCAGAGACAACAAATGCTGGCGTGGATGCAGGGAGAAAGGGACTCTCATCCATTGTTGGTGGGAATGTCGGCTGGTACAGCCTTTTTTGGAAAACAATATGGACATTCCTCCAAAGATTAGAAATTGAGCTCCCATTTGACCCAGCCATACCACTCCTGGGAATATACCCTTGGAAGCCAAAAACACACAGCGGAAACACCATCTGCACTTTTATTTTCATAGCAGCCCTATTCACAATAGCCAGAATCTGGAAACAACCAGAGTGCCCGAGAACTGAAGTGACTGGATAAAGAAACTTTGGTACATCTACGCAATGGAATACTATGCAGCTGTTAGGAAAAATGAAGTTATGAAATTTGCCTATAAATGGATGGACATGGAGAGGATCATGTTGAGTGAAATTAGCCAGAAGGAAAAAAGACAGGTATAGAATGACTGCATTTATCTGCATGACATAAATATATATGTATTTTGATACCAATATCCAAGGTCAGGCAAAACATGAATCAGGAGGTCTTGTCAACAGGTGAACTCTACCACAAAGTTGTGGGAGTCAGAGATTAAGTAAGACAGAGAAGGGAACAGTGTGCTAATAATCATCAAAAATGATAATACCAGCCTAGAACTGAGCATTGAATATAGGCAAAAAGATACACATGATAACCTCTAAATGTATGTATTGCAAGTCACAATGTGTAATAGAAGGAAGAGAGTGAGAGAGAGAGAGAGAGAGAGAGAGGGAGAGAGAAAGGAAAGATAAAGAACCTGCCATAGAGGCAGGCGGGGGGAGGGAATTTGGGACATTGGTGGTGGGAAATGGGCACTGGTGGAGGGATGGGTGCTGGAACACTGTATGACCGAGACCCAGACATGAGCATCTTTGTAATTGTATATCTCATGGTCATATATTAAAATATTTTAAAAATATATAAATAAAAGGCTTCCTTTTAGAAAAAATAAATAAATTTAATAAAATAGCTTCATAACTAAAATCAGTGTTTTCAATTTTTCACTCCCCTAATAAACAGTGATAGTTTCTGACTCATAAAATTCTTTATTCTCACCAAGCTCTTCAGTATAGAAGACTATCCACTAATCTGCAATGCATTCCTTACAGAGCCAGCCAAGAATCCATCTTTCATTTTCCACACTGAACAAATTGCCATCATATCAACAATACGAAAATTTTAACATCCCCAGTACCTTTGTATAAATCAGAAATGGGTGGCTGTTCTATCAAATAAATTTGTGTATACCTTTCAATATTCAGCTTACTTATATCCTCAACCTACCTTGGGTGCCACCGGTTATTTCCCATGCCTAATTTTTTATGCCCAAATACCTTAAAAAGTAGTACTTATTCACACCACTATGTCTTAGGTTAATAAAGTCTCTAGCATAATATCTGGAATATAACTGTTTTATATTTGTTGACTAAATCTAAATTTTAAGTCCAAAATAATAACATAGACCCAATTTTTCCACATCTCAATTTCAATAATACATTCACTGTTGAAAGGATTATACCAATGAAGTTCAACCTAGTTCACTAATTACAGATGAACAATTTCATTTTTTCTAAAGAAAAGTTATGTATTATTTTGGTAAAGGGAGAATATTTATTACTTTCTTTTATAGACAATATAAAGTGTACATAAAACTGTAGATTTTCATATATGTTTTGATACTCAGTCCATTGGCAAATTAGATATTTTCCATAATGTCATCATGTCACTGGTAGTATTCTATTGCAAGATGCTTTTATTTACATAGTTTATAAAATTTTACACATACTCTATTCATTCATCAGTAATTTCTAAAGAGTGTGTGTACAGTGATAGTAATCCTGTGTCCAAACATGGGAAATGCTTTAAGGAAAGAACAACGTGGTGATAATCATCATTTCATTTCAAGTGTTGCATATTTGTCGCAACAAATTTCAAAACATTTCCCAAAGGATTTTAAAGAAAGTCACCAAGTATGTTTAACAAAACAACATATGGAATGCTAATTTTGTTGTGATGCTATACTCTAATACAGCAAGAAACAGATTTTTTTCGTTAAATCAGCAGATTTGCAAACACTAATTAAGAAACACAGAAAACTATCAAGGTCAATTTGAGAATCCATTTGAAAACAAATATTCCTAGTCTTGTTAGTTCTTAGTTATTTCCCACTAGGGGATTCACTGCACATCAACAAACCATGCAAATTCTGAAATGAAAGTAAATAAATCAATGATTACTTCCTATATTCAATATCGGACCGAACAGTTAGATTCGGAGGGTTGAATGTAAATAGCCAACAGGTTCCTATCAGGATGGTCTCATGAATCAAAGAATAGTCAGGTATAGGAATTCTATTTAAGTTAAATCATACCTAACGGGCTTTATACAAGAGTTTTCTGTTTACCATGAGGGAATATTCTCTGGAACAATCTGTATGAAAATGAATCTCTGCTTTATATGTAAAAGGGGTTTGGGGTTAGGGGTGATGCTGAAGAATGTTGTTTGTTAAAAATAGTCTCAATGGAACCCAAGCTTGCTGCTCCATCATTCCAGGTGAGATTAATCCTACCTGATATCATCCACTCTACTCAAACAGAAGGCACATCTCCTTCCTTCAGGCCAGCTCCCAGCAGCCTCCACACCAGACGTTGCCATATCACCAGGAATAAGCCAATCTCCTGAAGAGCCTGACTACATATGCAGCCCCACAACAGGTCTTCTGAGCATAGCTCACACCTCGCTTTCAGTTTTACTTCTAGTCACAGGGCAGGGAAGGAAAAGAGCAACTCCTAGCCCAATGCTTCAGTCTCCAAGGGATCTAACTACAAAGACTCACACTCAGCATAGCAGAAACATTGGAAAGCTAATAGGGAAGACCTGCAGAATACCATTTAAGTACAATCAGCAAAAAGCAATAAGATGCAAAGGCCCACCCAACACCTACCACAGCTTTGTTCATCCTCAGAAAATGACTTGGACACCATGGTGAAGATGTTTAATTAGCTTGACACATATAGTCAGCAAGGACAAGAAAATAGGAAAGCCCAAATAAGAAAACTACAAGCAGAAATGGCAACGATGAAGAGTAACGGCAGGTGAGAGAAAAGCTCTTTAGAACCTCTGAGCAGCGGAACAGCAGGAGCTGAGGAAAGATCATGAAGATCCTTTTCAAGAGACTGAAATGGAGGAAATTTAAAAAGCAATAGAATATGGAAGTAAAGTCTGGAAAAAAGAAATGAGCAGCATGGAAGGGAACTATGTGATAAGCTCGAGAGGGTCAGTGTAGAATCATTAGAGCTGGTGGTTGTCCCTCTACGAGATTAAGAACGTGAAATAAAATAGCTAAAGCACAGCGGGCCCTGATATCAACGTGTCAGTAGATTCTGGTCAGTCATTGGAGGCCTTGGAGCCAGAGCAGGAGTTATGGAGTATTTCCAGTGAATACAAAGGATAAGAGACAGCAGCCTGCGCGACATCTTCACAGGCTTAGCAAAGGGGATGATTGGATCCGTGGCCACGCCCAACCAAAACTCTTTCTTCCAGATGCAGAAGAGGAGTTAGAGGTAGCTGCTAAAATGATGGTCAACTCATTACTCAATTACTTTTTTCTGAAATCTTGAGACCATCACGAAGAGGGGATTACTTTCCCTAGTTTCAGCCAGGTACAAGATGCATTTTAATCTGGAGTGAAGTACAGGGAGGCGTGGAAGCATTTCAAGAATGGTCGCTTAACGCCAGATCCCCACACAGTCACTGAATGCAGGTCTCACTCAAGCTACGTGGACTTGACCCCATTTTACAGAGAAGAAAAAAATTAAGAGACTGTCAGCTAAGTGTTGACCACCCATCTAGACTACCTAGGTAGTGCTGATCCAGAGACTCGCCGACATGGGGCAGAGCCGTTACTGACTCTCCCTGTGCCCAGCCACTCATGAGGTACCCGGGAGGGATGGCAGGTTCTAGCCCTGGCCTGCCACCCCAGCAGATCCTCACAACAATAGATGACTCCTCACTCCATCAGGGGCCTCCATTTTCCACATCTGGACTTTCCCCCTTGTCAGAACTCCACCCAGCAGACCCGCCTATCACAGCCCAGCTCTTGTGGCTGCTTGAGGCAAAGTGGTTCATTAATAAATGCTGGATTTTGAGATGACTACAAGAGTATGCTACCTGCACAGCAGAGCCTGGCAAGCTACCCGTGTTGTATTTGATATGCCAGATACCAGTAACAATTATAGACCTCATTCTCATGACCTGATGGAATGGTTTGAGGCTATTTATGTTCCTGGAGCAAGCAGGTGACCTGGGGCTCTACTTGCATGAGACAGGTCATGTGGAGATGTTACTGGTGCCCACTGGCAAATCGATGATGAACGGAAAGACAGTGATTACAGTGACAGTTTTATATGTAAATAGTAGTAACCTTAAGAAAGTAATTTTAGAATATATCACTGCTGCCCTTTTGCCATGTCACTTTTTTTTGTTTGTTTCTTCTACCAGAGACCACTGTATCACAGATTATCATAAGATAATTCTACTCCCCAAAGTAGGAAAAATTTTTTACAATACCAAAGTTCAGATTTCAACAAATATTTTGAGCAATCAAATAGTCAACCAGATTTGCTCAGGACTACCTATTTCTTCCTAATCAGATCCACAGGCAAAGGATATGTCTACTCTCTAAAATCAGATCTGCCAGTAACACTGAGATGTTTGAAACTGGCTCCTTTTTAAACAAATTAACCTTTTACCAAATAACATTAAATTTACCATGGAAAAAGAGCCCAATCTGAATCAATTAAATATTAAAATTACATAATTATATATAAAAAGACCTACATCTTATAATAAACAGTAGAAACATTTCTTAGTATCACATCTTGTTCAAAACATAATGCTGTTTTTTTCATAATGCATTTTTGATATCAATAAATGTAAGACTGTTAAAGGAGAAGTGATAGGAGATGTGAAGAGTCTTTGGTACATTGATAATGGTGAAGGTTCAGTAACTCTTTACACCAAAAATATAAAGGTTTATGCTATTTAAACCATGCTATCTAATGACAATAACTTTTTTAGAGATAGGAAAGGTGTTGGTGAATGGTCCCCCTGTCTATAACTCCATCAATCCATCCCCAATACTGTACTGTAAAATGGAAGATAATATCTTAAGAAAAATTATCTTAAGATACTGTGTTTAGAGAGGCCAGAGAAAAAAGAAATCAAAGTAGGAAGAAGAGAACAGGAAGTAAGGGTGAATAGGCTAAAGGCAAGTTACAGTTATACTGGTGATATGAGGAAATGTTATAGCCATACCCAAAACAGACTCAACAATACTGAAAACATGAGATCTAAGCTGCAACCACTGAAACTTTGGTAATGTATCTGTCAAGCAGACAGGAGGGGATAGGGTAGGGGTTTGGGTGGTGAAGGAATCGGGAACACTGGTGGAGGTAAGTTGACACTGGCAGAGGGACTGGTCTCAAATATACGCCTAAAAAAAGAAACCATCAATAATTTTGCAAATTACTATTCTTTAATAACAATTATTTTAAAATGAGGCAAGTATGAAGTAGAAATAACAATCAGAACCAATGTGTAATATTATCCAAATTTAGTTTACTTTGGTTAGAGCTTC
>JAJIBD010023400.1:0-51627 GCA_021461705.1 Cryptotis parvus | reverse complement strand
AATGACCTAACATACCAGTTACTGGTATTTGGCAAAGTATCAAATACGACATGGGGAAATATGGAAACATATCCCCGTTTATGATTTGGAAGGATTGATGTTTCTTATTTTTTTAAGAGCTGTGATATTTATTTATTGATTTATTTTATTTTTTTGATTTTTTTATTCTTTA
Source organism: Cryptotis parvus (assembly GCA_021461705.1). Lineage (NCBI taxonomy): Eukaryota > Metazoa > Chordata > Mammalia > Eulipotyphla > Soricidae > Cryptotis > Cryptotis parvus. The sequence goes on along the minus strand of JAJIBD010023400.1, from coordinate 51,455 downwards.
CAATTACAAAGATATACAATTAAAAAGCTCATATTTGGGTTTCGGTCATACAGTGTTCCAGCACACATCCCGCCACCAGTGCCCATCTCCCACCTACCAACATCCCTGGTTCCCTCCCCTCTCCCCAGCTCTGCTCCATGGCGTTCTTATTTCTTTCCGTTTCTCTCTCTTTCTCTTCTCTTTTCCTTCCTCCCGACCTCTCGGATTACAGAACATACATTAAAAGGTTGTCATGTGTATTTTTTGCCTCTATTTAATGCTTAGTTCTAGGTTGGCATTAGTAATTTCTGTCAATCGTTAGCACATGTTCCATTTTCTGTCTTACCTAGCCTCTGGCTCTCACACGCTTGTGATAATTTCCACCTTTGACAAGACCTCCTGATATATGCTTCACTTGACCTTGGATATTGGTATCTTAATATGTACATATATATTTATGTTATGCAGATAAATGTAGTCATTCTGTGTCTATCTCTCTCCTTCTCGGTAATTTTTGCTCAACATAATCTTCTCTCCATGTCCATCCATTTATAGGCAAATTTTATAACTTCATTTTCTCCTAATAGCTGCACAGTATTCCAAAAAGTCAGATGTACCAAAGCTTCTTTATCCAGTCATCGATTTTCGGGCACTCTGGTTGCTTCCAGATTCTGGCTATTGTGAGTAATGCTGCTAAGATGAAAAAGTAGGGATGGTGTTTCCTGGTGTATTTGGGGTTTCCCAGTGTAGACTCCCAGGAGTGGTATGGCAGTCAAATGGGAGTTCAATTTCTAGTCTTTGGAGGAATGTCCATATTGTTTTTCAGAAAGGCTGTACCAGCCGGCATTTCCACCAACAATGGATGAGTGTCCCCTTTGAAGTATTAAATGCGTTAAACTCATGCATTTCAAAACATTATCTGTGATTCAAATGTAGTTTCACATCATGTTTAAAAAGACAAAAATCAAAAATGCTGTCAAGGTATGGGCAGCAATAACACCATTCTCATCTCCAACTTAATAAAGGTAAAGCAATCTGGTAGGAAAAGATGGGAGTCTTATCTTTCCCAACTTCAAATTATACTGTAAAACTGTAATAATCTAAACTGTGTGGTATGGAATGAGTACAGACTCAGAGCAATGGAATAAAATTGGAGTATATAGTTAGATTCTAGGTATATATGGAGTATTCAGTAGAGAGTAAAAAGTTATGAAGTAGAGCAAGAAAACCTCTTCAACAGATGGTGTTAGGAAGAATACTGATCTCTCTTTGGGAAGGAAAAAGTTCTGGAAAGAAACATGGGGGAGAAAAAAGAATTCAGACTCCTTCATAATGCCAGGAACAAAAGTAAAAGTTGATTAAAGACCTGAATTCGGCAGATTATAATCTGAGAAAAAAAGTAGAATACTTCATGAATGTTCAGTGTTAATTTGAAACTAGAGGTGTTCTCTCAATGATCAATGTTATTGGCTGGAAGCAAATGAAAATAAACAAATGGGACATCATACCAAGAAGCTTCTGCACTACAAGGAAACAATGCAGAATAAAAAGATATCCTAGATTGACAGAAAATATTTACTCACTGCACATCTGACAGAGACTTAGTACCTAAGAGATATAAAGCATTGGTATAACTTTGTAAGAAAAAACCCACCATTCTCAGCTAAAGAGATGAGGGGAGAGGATGAGCAGACATCCACAAAGAAGATATATAGATGGTCAAAAGGTATGTAAGAAAACTAGTCTGCATCTCTTATCATAGCTAAGAAAAATTAAAGCAAAGAGAGATCCTACACCAAGTAAGAATGGAATACATCAAAAAAAGAACAAAACAATTAATGTTGGCATGGATTGGAGGAAGGGTCCCTATGTCTTCTTGCTGATGGGAGTATTTTACTGGTCTGGCCTTTGGAAAATATGTCGCCTCAAAAAAAGTAGGAATTGTCAGGCTAGAGAGGTAATACAGTCGGTAGGGGTGAACTTGCCTTCTGCCTGCAGCTGAAAGTTAGGTCTGTGGTACCTTATATGGTTTCCCATAGTTCTAGTAGTGAATCCTCAGTCCAAAACCAGGAAGAAGCCTCCTGAGCATTGCTGGGAAAGACCCATCATATTCCCCACTCTCATTCTTGACCTCTCCTTCCCTTCCCCCTTTGGCAATTTTGGTTTTGTTATTATTAGTTCCTCTGGTTTGTTTATATTTTTGTGGTCCAGTCTCTTTTTTAAATTTCACATATTACTACAGGTAAAACTATCCAATATTTGTCTTTTCTCCAAATTTATTTTGCTTTGTCCAAATGTTCTTAAATTATTTCCACTTTGCTACAAGTAGTAGAACTTTACAGTTTAAAATAACTGAATGGGGCCCCTGCGCAGTACTGAGAGCCTCACAAGCGGCTGGGGAAGGGTACTTGGCTCGGCGCCGGCCTAGCTAACCATGGAACCCTCGAGTGAGGGCAGATGGGCCTTGGGGGAGGCCCGGCCACCTCTGGGGGTCCCTGGAAGCGGCCGCCGGATGAGATCCGCCCCATCACACTGGCTTTCACCTATTTTCGCTGTCCGACGCTGGGAAACTGCCCCGCGACCAGATCAACAGAGCAAAACCAGTTCTCGGTGCCAGGTAGGCAGCCCATAAGAGGCGGGAATCACTGGGAAGTCGCCAGGTGGGAGGGGGCGTGGGCGCGCCTCTTTCCCTCCATCTTGTTGCGTGGTGCCTGGTGGCCCCCCGCCCAGGAGCTGCCCGGGCCAGCACTACAGAGCCTCACAAGGTCCAACTTCAAAATAGTGAAACAGTAATGTCTTACAGGTCCACTCAAAATAGTGGTAAACAGTAATGTCTTTTAATGCAATTGCATTCCAGGAAGAGCAGGAAAGTTTGTTGGGAAGTGAGATATAAAGAGGTAAGTGACATACAGAACCCGCTCGGGGTTGAGGTGCGGGAGGGGGAGGGAGGTGGGGACACTGGTGATGGGAGATGGGTTTGGGGGAGGGGTGGTAAGTGGTTGAACACTGGAGAACCAAAGGCCTCTACATGAGCATCTTCACACTAAAAAAAAGGTGGAATCTAGCCACAAACGTGGGAATCAGAGGTTAGGTGAGCCAGAGAAGGAACAGTGTGCTAATATTTGGCAAAAAGTGATGATACCAGCCTAGAACTGGAGCATTGAATATAGAAAAAATATATACATGATAATCTCTAAATGTATGTATTGCAATCCACAATAAGAGAAGAGAGAAAGAGAGAGAGAGAAGAGATAAAGAACCTGCCATAGAGGCAGGCTAGGGAGGCGGAAATGGGGACATTGGTGGTGGGAAATGGGCACTGGTGGAGGGATAGGTGCTGGGACACTGTATGACGGAAACCCAAACATGAATATCTTTTGTAATTGGATATCACATGGTGGGGTAGCGAAATATTTTTAAAAAATTAAAAAAAAATAACTGAATTGTATTTCATTGTTTACCATATCTTCATAACTAAATAGTATTTCATTGTTTACCATATCATTGTATATTGAATAGTATACTTAGTAGCATTTCATTGCATACCATATCATTCTATATTGAATAATATATTTAGTAATATTTTATTGTATACCATATATGGCATATGTATTATTAGATATAATACCATATGTATAATAGCATAATAATACTGTTTCCAATGTTACCATATCTTATTTATCCATAGGCCTTTCTAACTAGTTCTTCCTCTGAGCTATTGAAATAGTCTACAATAAATATTGAGGTTCATAAGATTGATTGAGTTTATAATTTCATTGTTCTTTGGATAGACATTTGGAATAGAATTTGTCATATGGTCGCTTATTTTTAGCTTTTTGGGGAAGTTCCATACTGTTTCTCAAAGGAGTTCTTCCACTTCTACATACCAACAGTGTACGGAGGGTTTCCTCTTTTCCTCACTCTTACCAACATGCTACTAATCATTTTAATGTAAACCATTCTCACAGACATGTGTTGATATTTCATTATGCTTTGATTTGTTTTTCCCAAATACTAAGCGAGGATGCATTTTTATTTTCATATGCTTGTAAACCATCTATATATCCTCTTTGGAAAGTTTCTACCCAGATTTTAGCCCACCTTTTAATTGCATTTTGTTACTTTTTTGTCATGGAGCCATATGAGTTCTTTATATAGCTTGGATCCTAACTGGTTATTGAATGTGGGTTTTGTAATCCCTCCCCCCCACCCCAAATTTCTATATCTTGCCTTTCGCTCTGCTGATATTTTATTTTGTTGCACTAGATTTTTAGTTTGAGGCCCTGGAGCAATAGTAAAGCAGGTAGGGTTTTGCCTTGGCGTGTGGGAACACTGGGTTCAATCATTGGCATTCCATATTGTCCCTTAGCGCCTCCAGGAGTGATTTTGAGTGCAGAGCTAGTAGCAAACCCTGAGCACCACTGAGTGTCATCCAAAACCTAGAAACAAAGGGTTTTAGTATGACGAGTAGCAGTTGTTTATTTTTATTTCTCTTATCATGAACAACAATATATCTAAAGATAAAGCAGCAACTCTAAAGCTATTACTAATATTAATCTCCTGGAATATATACCAATGCTACCTTCAATGAGCAGTATGGTTTGAGACCAGGTCTTTAAGGATTTAAATTTTTTTTTTCTCATTTTTCTAGTCTCTTAAAAAATATTTAGACACAGCAAATTACAAAGTTGTTCCTTATAGTTGTTTCAGATATTCAGTGTTTCAGCACCAGTTCCACCTCACCATTGTGCCCCTTACTTGCCACCAAGGTCCCCAGTTTCCCATTCCCCAAGCCTGTTCCCTTAGCAGGCACTAATTATTTTACTTTATATTGCTTATTACAGCACGTATCTCATAATGATGATGGTTCGTATTGTAACAGTCACACACCCAGTGGATTTTTGTTTGTTGGTCTTGTAATCCGTGATTACTTTTTTTGTTTTGGGGGTCCACATCCACTACTCGCCTGTGTTCAGGGTCACTCCTGGCATCTGTGTCATGCCAGCAATCAAACCTAGGCCTCCTGCAGGCAAAGCATGATCTCCAGTCCACTGTGCTATCTCTCAGTACTGTAACCTGACACTCTACTGAATTCATTGGTTTTCAAAAAAAAAATGTTAGTGGAGTCTTAAGGGAGTTTAAATATATCTAGGTATATCTATATCTATATGTCTAAGCATATGTTATCATCTGAAAATAACAATAGTGTCCCCTTTTATAATCTAGATACATTTATTTCTTGTGATCTAATTACATGTAGGCCTCTAATACTAAATTAACTCTAAGATCATAGAATGAATAGCTGTCATGTGTCAGTTTTAGCTAAAAATCTCTATTACCTGATATATGACTGTAGCCAGTTTTTTACTGAATATTGTGTGCTGGTAGAATTGTTTTCTGAGTCCAGAGAGATAGTTCAGTGGCTAAGGTGCTTGCTTTGCTTTGCATTCAGCCAACCCGAAGTTTGATCCTCAACCCCATATTGTCCCCTGAACCCCACCAGGAGTGCAGAGCCACACTAACCCCTGAGAATCTCCAGATGTGCCCACCCAAAGAAAAAATCATTTTTTCTAGAACTTGACTATAGCCCAAGGGTCTGAGTTCATGGCTGGCATTCAGAGTTCAATCTGTTGCTGAATAGTCCCCTGAGTTCACAGGGGGGACTTAGGGGTCACCATCGACCCTAGTGACCTCTGGGAAATACCACTGGCCACAGTCAGGCTGAACGCGTGTGTGGAGAAGTTCTCAGACACGATGGACAGTTACTATTTTGATCCATTTGGCCACTATATCTTTTAATCAGTGAGCTGATGGGTAGTTATTGAAATATTTATGTCTATTTCAAATAGTATTATATTCTGTGACTGTATATTTATGCCTCTGGTTCAAGCATAACTGGGCTTGAAATACGCTTTGCTGTAAGGTGGGACTCTGACCAGCAGGGCTTGAGATCGATTTTTCTCTTTGGTGGAGCCCTGACGAGCTGTGGATTCTGAATGTTGAAAATGGCAGCCCTCATGGTATGGGGTTCCTCCGGCTTCTTGTGAGGCTCCCATTGGGAGGGCGGGGTCAGGGCTAGAACCTGTCTTCTCTCCCCTGATGCCTCATGATCTGCTGAGCACAGGAGAGCCTGTAGCAGCTCTGCCCCCGTGTATCTTTCGTGTAGCGTGGTTCATTAGTAAATACATGAACTGCGAGCCTACAATTGAGACTATACCACCCACATGGCAGAGTCTGGCAAGAGACCGTGTCGTATTTATATGCCAAAAATCAGTAAAAATTATAGACCTCATTCCCATGACCTGAATGAATGGTTTGAGGCTCTTTATGTTCCTGGAGCTAGCAAATGCCCTCGGCTACGGTAGCATGTGACAGGACATATGGAGATCTTACTGGTGCCTGCCTCGAGCGAATCGATGAACAATGGGAAGACAAGTGTTACAGTAAATATTTATGCCTTTTTGTATTATCTGTTTTGGGGGTCAATTTCTAGTTTGTCTTTGTCCTTTTGCTTGCTTGTTTTTTTTTTTTAACCCTCCTGTTTATGTTATATTTAAATTGTCTTTCAAATTTTTAATATTTATTCAATATGTTGTATTTTCAGGTGTGGAGGGGCTCTGTGCTCCAAGTAATTTGTGGTGGTAATTTAGGGACTGTTTGGGGTACTGGGATTCAAACTGTATCACAGTGTCTGGAGTGATGAGTACAGCAGGTAGGGCTTTTTTTTCCTTGCACACAGCCGACCCTGCTCAATCTTGGCATCCCATACGGTCCCCTGAGCACTGCCAGCAGAAATTCCTGGAGTGCAGAACCAGGAGTAACTCCTAAGAACTGCTAGCATGGCACCAAAAACCAACTCGCTCGCCCTGCCAAAAAAAACAAAAAACAAAATCTTGACTTGCCAGGCGTTAAAGTCAGTTGTTAGGCAAAAAGACTTGCTTCCATGATAGCTCTGGGAAGGGTCTACAGATTTTTGTTTTGAGTGTTTTGTTAAGGTGTAGCTGAAAAGTTTATACAACCTATTGGGTGGATTAACTTTCAGCTTATCCCTAATGGCCCTAAATTTTTTTTTAGTTTTATTATACCGCAGTGATATATACAATTACGAAGATGTTTATACATTGGGTTCTACATGGTCATACAGAATTCCAGCACCTATCCCCTCCACCAGTGCACATTTCCCACCACCAATGTCTCTGGATTTCTTCCTCCCTTCCCTAGTCTGCCTCTATAGTAGGCACTTAGCCTCCCTTCTCTTACACATTCGTGGCTCGGCATTCACACATTTATTAGTTATCATGTATATCCCTTTGACTCCATTCAATGCTCAGTTCTAGTCTGGCATTATCATTTCCAACAATTAGTAGAACTCTGGTATATATATATGTTATATTTATATCATATATATTATAACATATATATGTTATATTTATATCCCACAAATGAATGCAGTCATTCTATATCTGTCCTTTTCCTTCTGACTAATTTCCCTAAGCATGGAAATCTCCATGTCCTTTCGTTTGTAGACAAATTCCATGACTTCACTTTCCCCTAACAGCTGCATAGTATTCCATTGTGTAGATTACCATTGTTTCCTTAGCCAGTCTTCTGTTCTTGGGCACTCGATAGTTTCCAGATACTGGCTATTGTGAATAGTGCTGCGATGTATATAGGAGTGCAGATGGTGTTTCTGTTGTGTGTTTGGGTTTCTAAGGTATATTCCCAAGAGTAGTATTGCTGTGTCAAATGGGAGTTCAATATCTAGTTTTTTGAGGAATGTCCATATTGTTTTCCAGAAGGGCAGACTAGTCGACATTTCCTCGAACAGTGAATGAGAGTCCTTTCTCCCCACATCCACATCAGCAGTGGTTGTTTTTGCTCTTTGGATGTGTGCCAGTTGCTGTGGTGTGAGATGGATTTCATTTTTTTTTTCTTGACATCTCCTTGATGATTGATGATGAAGAGCACTTTTTCATATGCTTTTTTTATGTGATATATCAAGATGTATTTATTTCTAATGTAGACAGTAAATTAAAAAGTAAAAACAAAACATATAACAGATGTAACATATAAAATTTTCTGAATAATGAATACATAGAACATTATTGCAGGACTCTTAAGAGCCTCTGCATCTGCCCTGGATTGCCTCCTCCAGATCATTTTGTAGATAGAGGGGTAGCCTAAATATGGCAGTTTATCTGACCGTGTATTCTGTATTGGCTGGTATAAATATTCTCTCATGCTACCACAATCATCGTGGGACTAGCTAGATCTTACCGGCATATTTGCCTGGCCACGTTGGATCTCTCAGTAATTAGACCAGAGAGAAGTCATGGGTTTGCCTCGCAAGCAAGCATGGCTCCCTGATTACTCGAAGACAACTAAAATACAAAACTACCATGAAGTAGATGAGACTCTTGTGAAGGCTTGGTGAAATATTCAACTGGCATTAGTATTGTCTTTGGTACAGAGACATGCCATCTCAGAAATCCCCTTCTCTACCTATAAAGGCTTTTGGAGGCAGATCTTGTCATATGTTTTTTTGTGGCCCACAATTTTACTCTTCTTTTTTTTTTTAAATTTTTTTTATTATACCACCGTGGAAACATACAATTACAAAGGTGTTCATAATTGGTTCTTGGTAATACAGTATTCCAGCACCCATCCCTCCACCAGTGCCCCATTTCCACCACCAATGTACCCTCCTCCCCTCCCGCCCCAGGCCGCCTTAATAGCAGGTACCCCAGTTTCCTCTCTTTCTCTCTCTATCTCTCTCTGTCTCTGCATCTCTCTCCCTCTTATTTTACACATTGTGGCTAGCCCTGCAGATATTTAGAGTTTATCACTTAAGTCTCTTTGTGTATATTCAGTGGTGAGTTTTAATCTGCCATTACCATTTCCCCATATTTAGTAAAACACTGGTATCTATTTATATCCTTTTAATGAATGCAGTCATTCTATATCTGTCCTTTTCCTTCTGACTAATTTCACTCAGCATGATAGACTCCATGTCCATCCATTTGCAGGTAAATTTCATAATTTCATCTTTTCTGACAGCCGCATAGTATTCCATAGTGTAGATGAACCACAGTTTCTTTAGCCAGTCCCTCTGTTCTCGGGCATTTAGGTTGTTTCCAGATTCTAGCTATAGTGAATAGCGCAGAGATGAATAAAGAAGTACAGATAGTGTTTCTGCTATGTGTTTTTCGGTCTCTCGGGTATATTCCCAGGAGTGCTATTGCTGGATCAAATTAACCCCCCTTTCTTGTACATTTTTGGTGTCTGCTGCTTTTAGGTGAAAGTTTTGTTTAATTTATTGATTTTTTTAAATATTTCTTGCATGGCAAATTAAAAGGTGAATTGCTCAATATTTCTTTGTATGTAAAGCCCTTCATTCCTCCCCTTCAGTTTTGAGTAACAATGTGCTTAGGTAGCATATGAATCCTTTTCTTTTAGTGCTTTAATATGTATTAATAATATACATATCCAGCAAACTTCCCACTAAAAAAATTCACAAATCTTACAGTGGTTCCTTTCCTTATATATGGCTTAATTATTTTTAGTTTTCTCTTTTTAGTATTCTCTACTTACCTTCATTTTTCCACTTTAATTATAATATGTTTTTGGCAATCATCTTTTCAGATTTTTTTTTTGTTTGGAACTCTGCTTGCATTGTGTGTAAATTCCCCAAATTAAAGCTCTACCTGTTTATTATTTTGTCAAAAGGCATGTCTACCTCTTTATGTCTTCCTCTTCTTGTGAGAATGATGTTTTGATTAATAGTATTCCATATGACTCACACTATTTTTATGTTTTTAATTTTTTTATTTTGGTTGCGGGTTGGATCACACCTGGAAATACTCAGGGGTTACTCCCTGACTCTATACTCAGGGTTGAACACTTCTGGTGCTTGGGGCAGAAAATGTCATTCCCAGCAGCTTCAAAAATGGGGTTTGCAAGGTGCAATCACTATGCCTTACTACCTACACTCTCTGGCTCCTCTCCTCTGCGATGGGCTGAGTGAGTTCCACTGCCAGTATTTCAACAGATTGTGTCTTTCAGCTGTTCCGGTTTATGTTTGGGGTCCTCTGATATATTTTAGTTCAGTGTTCATGTTCTTCAGCTACATTATTTCTGTTTGAAACTTACTCATATGTTCTCTGTTTTTCTTTGCAGTTTTCATTTTCTTCCCTGTTTTCCTGATTCTAATAAGCCTTTGTTAGGATTATTGCTCTGAACTCTTTTCAAGTAATTTGCCGAAGTTCTGTTGCATTTGAATTTTCCTTTGGGGTTGTGTATTGTTCCATCCTTTGTGTTTTTATTCCTCTATTTATTTTACTTGTGATGACACATTAATTTCCATGAGTTTATTTAAACAAGAAGCTTTCCTTAATTTTGTGTTTTGGTTCATATTAAGATTATAGGTTGCACAGTATAACCCTAAATTTTTACTCAGGGTGTGGGAGGACATCTGATACTTTATATTTTGCATCTGCCTTCCAACGCTGACTCAGGTAGAGACGAGCAGAAAGCAGAAAGATTGCTGAAGAGACTCCCAGGGACTCAGCCTCTGTGGGAGCCTCAGCAACCAGCGTTCTGTCCTGGCTCCATTTCCTGCTTTCTCAGCAGCCTCAGACTAACACTCATCACTGCCCTGAGTCCAGTCCTGTGCTCTGTACAGGTTCTGCAACCTGTGTTTCTCTTTAGTGGGAGAGGCAGGTACAATCATAGGGAAACAAAGCAAGGGAGTAGAAACCCCTAAACTTTGACTACAGAACTGAGGTTACCAAGAAGTGGGGGTAGTGGTTAGGAAGAAGGAAGAGGTGGTCTCAAAGAGACGGAAGGTCAGTGGTGGAAGGGCCTGGGTATTTTCGTGGTAGTGAAAGTGGTGGTAGTGAAACTTTGTACATCCAGATCACAAACATTAACATTATTGTAGCCATTTTAGACGGCAATAAAAATTCAGAAAAAAAAGTAAGGAAAGATGGGAAAAATCCTACCTAGGCATATGATAGAAAATACATATATGGTCTCCCAGAAAACTGAATGTGCCTACATGGAGTCTTCCCTGATAGAAATTCTTCTAGAGGAATCGCATGACATTAATTAAGAGAAGTTACATTTGAAGCAAGATGAGAAACATGGTTGTGAACATAGACTATTATATTGAAAATGGGCAATTGGGGGGGCCGGAGCGATAGCCTAGCAGGTGGGGCACTTGCCTTGCACGCGGCCGGCCCATGCCGCCCAGGTTCGATTCCCGGCATCCCATATGGTCCCCTGCACCGCCAGGAGTAATTCCTGAGTGCAGAGCCAGGGAGAAACCCCCTGAGCATTGCCGGGTATGACCCAAAAAAAGCAAAAAAAAAAAAAAAAAAAAAAAAGAAAAAATGTGCAATTGGGGTGGGTGTTTCCCTAGATCCATGGGCATCATCCATAAAAATTGACCTTCTTTGCAGACCTCTTTCAGTCCTTCTGGGGGTTATGCCTCTGGGAAGCAGCTACGGCTGGTGATGGCAGCATGTGGGCGGCCCTGTGGCTGCATCTCCTTTCAGCAACTTCTGCAAACAGGGTTTTACCCAGAGTCAAGTTTCTATGGCTGGGATTTGGCTACTTTATGCTGTGACCAGGGGCAGCAAACACTGGAGGAGAAAGGACTTGCCACGGTCACCCTGGGTGGAGGAGGGACATCAGCATTCAAGTCAGTGGTAGAAAGTTGCCTCTCAGTCAATTGCCAGGAAGTTACACTAACTTGGCCAGTAGGCCCATGCCCTCACCACCATGGAAAACACAGAACTGATAACTGCAAGAACCATCTGTGCCCTCAGGCACTCCCTATAGTAGGGATTGACAAGGCATTTCCCTCTCCTATTCTGGGTCATTAGCGGATTCCCAGTAGTGTGGCATCTGCTCTCAGGGCATCCAGTTGCTTCTGTAGTGCCCATTCATCCAGGCATCCAGCAAAACATCTTGTGCTGTTATTTGGAGGAATTCTCTCCATTCTTGATACCAGTTGTGTGTGCAATGCAGCCCTGAGTATTAAGCTCTTTAAATGGGCATAATCATAAGCTTTTCAGTCATCAAAATGAAGGTTTTCCATTACAGCTTGTGTGTGGATATATGCAGATAGGTAAAATGTTGACTGGAGGCATCTTCCCTGGGGTGGTTATGAAAAAGAGTAGCCTGAAGGGTTTCCATGAATGAGAGGGTCACTGCCTTGATACGTTTTTCTTTTAATAAAGAAAGAAAGAAGATCAGGCACCTCCAGGAATAAGGTAACCAAGGGGAAATGATCTGGCGGTGGGTTCTGTGCTTAGCTCCTTCTATGCCGTCAGACTGCCCCTTCATTTCTTCCCACTGACCTCCCAAATGGGCAGAGATTCCACAGGTTCTGCGTTTTTGACCATATTTGGCCATTTCCGAAGGTTGCAGTGGTCTATGTAAACTTTCATGGTTGGACTTGACTTTTAATATGTTTAAATGCAGTAATGATCATAGAGTGAGCTGGTTGTGTCTGCTTGGTGCTTAGTGCTCAGTGCTTGCTTGATATTGACTTTTATTTGTTCTCCCTGGTTATAAGAAAGGAGTATTAGTTTCTTGCTGACACAACTCAGAGTTGGCTTCATTCTGGCAATCAAATTGCTTGTTTTGGAGCCACACCTAGTAATACTCTGGGGTAATTCCTAGCTATGGACTCAGAAGTTAACCCCTGGTGGTGCTCAGTAAACCGTATCAGATCCTGGGGGGTCGGAACCAGGGTCGGCCGTGTGCAAGGTAAACGCTCTACCTTCTGTAATATGACTTTGGTCCTGCTATATAATTTTCTAACAATATAAAAGTGCTGAGCAACGGAGAGAAATTCTGTACATTCTTTGTTAATATCTTCTCTAATGCCTTTATTCTATTTTTACCCACCTTAAACACCATAGTTTACAAGGTTGTTCATGATGATTTGTTACAGGCATTCAGTATTCCAACAACCATCCCACCACCACTGTCGACTTCCCTCTACCATTGTCTCCATTTTCCCAGCCACCCCCCTCAAGCCCCGCCTTTAGCAAGCCCACAATAATTTATTTTATATATTTATTATATATTTTATATTTATTATATTTTATAAATATTTTGTTATATTGCTTGTTATCACTTAATGGTTGCTGGTATGATAAAATACTTAAGTAAAATAAAGTTTGTGAAAAATGGATCTCACTATGGGGATAGTAAGTCCTTGTCAGAGGGTTTACTAAGATGTTGTAAGTTCTGTGTTAATGTTTCTGTCAGGTCGAGATTAGCTGACTTCTATGTTACATCCGATTCAATCTGGTGTGCTTCTACTGGGATATTAGTATTGTAAAGTTTGGGATGTCAGCTTGCTCCAGAAAATCCAGAATGTTTAGCAGGGCCGACTGCCTGGAGGCATAACATCAGCTATTGGAGTGTGAATATGACTGTTGGTAGGCTTTGCCCTCTCCCAAGATCACCTGGAGGTCTTTGCCACTTTCAGGCATCCTAAAAAATTTTTGCAGCTAGTTGATCTCTTTTGAGATTTATTTGTCTCAGGAACAGGGTCCATAGATGAGCCTACAGGTGGTGACAGTGAGATTGGGTGTGGTTGCTGGGCTTCAGGAAGTATGGGAAGCTAGGGGAAGTCTTCCATCTGCGAAGACCTGGAGTTTTCAGCCCCCCAAAAAAAAAAAAAACCCAGAATACCTGAAATCTTCAGCGAATTAGCCTCTCTGTGAAGCTCAGTCACAAGGTGATGGAGGTCAGCCAGAGGCGTGGTGACAGTTGCCAGGACTTTGCTAGAGTGGGAACTTGGCCTCTTCCCTAGATCGACCCTGGGGATCTCAGCTGGGATCAGGTATCTGAGAACATTTGCTCCTTTTTAATTATTCTCCTTCTTCACTTCTCCGACTGGAGGGGGAAATTTCTATATCATATTTTTGAGCTGTGCATGGGACTCCCAAGTGGTGATTAGGGGGTTCAGAGGAACCTTTTGCAGATTCTTGGACAACTTGTACTGTGGTCAGTGCAAGAGCCTAGGATGTGATTTTGCTCTGGCTCTATACTGGGGAATCTGTGGTGACTGTTTGCAAGGGAAATATCCTATCTGCTGGACTATCACCTGGCCCTGAACACTGATATTTTCAATTAGGACAAGCTACATTACTAGAAAAGATACCAAAAATTCCTTCACTTACAGTGTTTCAAGGAAACAAATCGTTTTTAATATAAAATTTTTATCCTTAAAATAATTCATAGAAATAAGCACATGATAAAGTGGATAAGACAGAAATTTTAGACTAATACATTAAAAAATCAATAAGCTCTTTTTAATAGTTGCTAAGAGCAGTATGTCTCTCTTTTTTTTGAATAACTGCTAAGAGCAGTCTGTCTCTCTTTGCCTTAGTTGTTAAAGATGTGGGTAATGTCTGTGAATTGTAAAGGCTTTAAAGGGGAGTTTTTCTAGCTGTGGGAGACTGTCCAAGCCAGAGGTTTGGAAGCTCAAGAAGGACCCAAGGGACGGATGAAGATGATTATGTCCCTACAAAGGCATTTTGTTTTCATTTGTGATTCATTGCCAGCCAAAGGAATTCTGCCAAGTGAATGCCTGCACTGTTTCTTTTTGTGGCCAGAATCCAGCGGGTTGGCCCTCGGAGCAGAGAGGGGTCATCAGAAACCCTGTCCCCATTTCTCTTTCACACTCAAGAATTCCTGAAGCAACCAAAGAAAGTTGAAACCAGAAAGAATAGGACTGATGGAATCTGCACAGACAGGGGCAAGCAACGATTTTTCAGTCACAATTATAGAAAAATTAATGCTGGCAAGACTATACTATATTTAAGTTTAGACACTCAAAATGCTTAAAGTCCAAATAGAAATGAAAGAAAACTTGGGACTGGAGCGATAGCCCAGGGGCAGGGTGTTTGCCTTGCAAGTGGCCCACCCAGGTTCGATCCCTGGCATACCATATGGTCCCTCAAGTACTTCCAGGAGTAATTCCTGAGTGCAGAGCCAGGTGTAATCCCTTAGCATCACCAGGTGTGAACCCCCAAAAAAAAAAAAAAGAAAGAAAACAGAGATGACTGTTGCTCATTGGTCCATCTAGTAAAAGGGCAGGGACTTAAGACAGAATATGTAGGGTCAGAATCTGGTTCTTAAGTTGACCTATAGATGAAGACATTTATTTTTTTTTTTGCTTCTATTTGATTTTTTTCTGGGTCACTCCTGGTGATGCTCAGGGTTATTCCCTTACTCCTGGATGTGCACTCTGGAATCACTCCTCGTGGTGCTGAAGAGACCATATGGGATGCCGGGCTCAAACCTGGGGTTGGCTGCATGCAAGGCAAACACCCTACCTGATGTACTGTCGCCTCCAGCCCCAAATGAAGAAGCTTTAAGATAATTTTTTTTCCTTGGGGTCAATGAGGTATTGGGGCCAGAGGATAACGCAGTGGGTAAGGCGCTTGTCTTTAACATGGCTGACCTAGTTTTGATCCCCGCTAACACTGCAAGGAGTGATTACTGAGTTCAGAGCCTGGAGTAATCCCTAGATCTTGCCAGGTGTGGCCCAAATGCACCCCCTCCACCAATAAAGAGAACTTTTCCTGGGGTCCAATATGCCTTTATCTGGATCTAGAGGGTTAAGATGAACATACTGTTGAAAAGTATTCTGAACCATTCTTTGCTACTATATAATGTTCTTCCACTATGCTGCAACCCCAAGGCCCTCCTGGCATTGTCAGGGACCCCAGTTATTTTTTTTTAATAACACCCTTGTCACTTGTCACTTGTCTTCCTATTGTTCATCAATTTGCTCAAGGGAGTGTCAGTAACGCTATTTGTTGGGAATGAGGTCCATAATTGTTACTGTTTTTGGCACATCGAATACACCATGGGTAGCTTGCCAGGCTCTGTCATGGTTCTCGGTTCATCCCAGGGGGCCCAGTGTTTTTCTATGTCAGACCATCAACCATCAACCATCCAGGGCCCAAGGGTCAGAGCCCTGGGTGTAGACAAGCCTGTCTCCTGTCTGCCACCTGGGGATGCAGCCGGGCACCGCAGCCACACCTGCAACGCCTCGAGGGGCAGGAATAACTCACTTTCCAATAGTAATAGTGCTTTTTTTTGAAAATTCAAGTCATAGGGCCCTTGCTTCACGGGCCCAGTAATATCTCCTTGTCCTGTCTCATGCTAGTAGAGCCCCAGGGCTCTGCTTGTCCAGGAACTAGCGTTTTAGGTCTGGGGACCTGTCTGGTTGGCATATCCGCGGGCGCTGCACTACTTAAAAAACTCAACTACTTAAGGATATTACTTGTTTGCTACTAAGCTTGTTAATGGGATATAATGAAAACATACAAAGAATGATTTTGCAGTTTTAGGTTACATTTAAGTCAAATTCATCTATTAATAAGACATTTTTTAGTGTGGATATTTACAAAATTTCTCTTCAGTCACTAATCATAACAGTGGTCTTCAAATATGAACATTGTTACTAATGAATTAAAAATACTTAACTGAGATAAAAAACTGAAATAAAAGCTTTTCTAAAAATAATTTTGCTCAAACTTTCCCTTCCATAAAAAAAAACTGAAAAAATGAGTATGCTGAACTTCCTCCTCTTCAAAAAGAGACGCCACTTTTTGTTCCTCAGCCTTGGCAGTACGGTGAAAGGTGAATGGTCTGTTAGCAGTTTTGGGTAGGGGATTGCCAAAGCAAGCTCACCTCTTCAAAGAAGTAGGGAGAGGATCTGACCAAAGACTCAGAGTCTATGAATAGCAAGATACAGAAGTGTAGGAACTCCTTCAAGTCAGTCTGTTCTTTTTTATTTGAACCTGCTCGAGATGTGTGAAGATTCTCAAATAATATATACATTTATAAATACATATGTACATTACTTATATCACTTGTCTTCCCATTGTTCAGCCATTTGCCCAAGCAGGTGCCAGTAACGTCTCCATTCTTTGGGAATGAGGTCCATTATTGTTACTGTTTTTGGCGTATCGAATACACCACGGGTAGCTTGCCAGGCTCTGCCATGGCTCTGGGTTTATCCCAGGGGGCCAGTATATATACTTACATATGTATATATAATAGATAATAGATAATGTATATATACATATATGTATATATACATATATAATGTATATATATATAAAATGAGCAGCAGGATAAGAGAGGGGTGTTTGTCAGGAATGGTTTCTGGGAGATACAGATCAAATTTGCTTACACGGATTGGTGGAAACAGTGTGAATAATCTCATAATGCTCAAACTTAGAGGATCCTAATTGCATGGGAGGTGGCCTTCTCTTTTCCCTCCTGAAAGACACAGGGGCAGTGGCTGTGAAGAATGGGAATCTTCGCTGACATCAGCTGCTTGTTCTGCGAGCACAGCAACTGTTATTTTTCATGTAAATAATGCATGAGGAAGAGAGAAATTCTGATGAAAGATACAAGGAGTGTGGGTTCTTGTTTTGCTGATTATGCTAGAAAAAATCAGAGGCCATGTAAGAAGAGCATCATAGAGTAGAAACTCTTTATATCTGCTAATGTGTTGAGTTATGGATTAGGGAATATGGACAAGGCTGGAGTAAGGCAGACAGGACCAAGAGCTGTTCACTGTTTCTCTTTTCCCTTCAGTCACCTCTGGCTAGAGGAGAGTTGGTGAGGTTGAAGGGCCACAGACTGGGCCACAAAGTAAGTGTGATGACAAGGCACTTGTCTTGCACCTAATCAATTTGGGGCCTGTTACAGGCAGCACATATGATCCTTTGAGAACTGTCAGGAGTGATCTCCAAGCTCAGAGAGTGAAGTAAGCCCTGAGTATCACCAGGTATAATAACCACAAAACAAACAAATAAACACCAAATAAAGCAAAAGTAGCCTATACTCAAAGGTTCTTGGCAATTGCTCTTTCCTGATTATACATGATCACAAATTAGAAACAGTCCCAATATCTTCTTCCAAGCTCACCTACATACTCTTCTCTTTGTAATTACTCTGCTAAGCAGCTTTCTTTTATGATTCCCCTTTATGTTGGCCACAGAGGCAGACAGACAGACAGAGGGTATTTTAAGTAAATGGAGGGAGGTTGGCATGTTTTGGAACTGATGTTTTTCATAGGCCATAGCAAATTGCCTGTTCGACTCCCCCTTCAGACTCATTCGCTCAGCACTTTTCCACAATTTTCCTTTGCTGTGTAGTTATTATGCTCATCTTGCTTTCCTTTGTCCTGAAGTGATGAACACTTTTTAAGAGTCCATTGAAAATTGGCCATATTCATGTATAATGAGTGACTAACCCACATGTTCTAACAGAGTATGTTAGTGTTGGAAATTCCTGCAACAGATTTATGGCAAAGAACAAGATTAAAAGGCTTGACTATTTTTGTCACACTGCTGTAACACAAGCCATTTATTCACCTTAGGTTAACTTTAGAGACTTCGATAGTTCACAGAATATTGGATTTCCTAATCTGGATGTTATAATGAGTAATGTGTTGAGTGTAGTGGGACAACACATTATTATTTTAATAGGAATTAGCCTCTTAATGTGACCTCAGACCTTACTATCAACTCTGGGAGTTGAGGTTAGATAAGATGGTGGCAGACACAGAAAAGAAGAAAGTGATTAGCAAAACAACCCAATTATCAAAATCTGTGATTTATATTTAGTTTCAATATTGTGTTATAGTATATACATATATACTATATATAGAGAGAGACAGACATGGGGCAGAGCTGCTACTGGCTCTCACTGTGTCCAGCCGCTCATGAGGTGCCCGGAGGGATAGCAGTTTCTAGCCGTGGCCCGCTACCCCAGCAGAGCCTCACAACAAGCTAGACAACCCCCCCACTCCATGAGAACCTCCATTTTCCACATCCAGACTTCCTCCTCGTCAGAACTCCAACCAGCAGACCAGCCTATCACAGCCCGGCTCACGTGGCCGCTTGGGTTCATCAATAAATGCTGGATTTTGAGATGACTACAAGAGTATGCTACCCGCACGGCAGAGCCTCGGCAAGCTACCCGTGTCGTATTTGATATGCCAGATACCAGTAACTATTATAGACCTCATTCCCATGACCTGATGGAATGGTTTGAGGCTCTTTATGTTCCTGGAGCAAGCAGGTGCCCTTGGGTTCTACTAGCATGAGACAGGACATATGGAGATGTTACTGGCGCCCACTCGAGCAAATCGAAGATGAACGGGAAGACAGTGATACAGTGATTGTGTTATAGGAAATGTCATAGACTGAGTGTTTCTTAAGAAATTAATAAAATGTATAAATATGTCAAAATGTGCTCTGTGATTGTCATCCCTAAGGCTTATATAGAGTACTATTAATATGTTAGTCAAACAAAGCTTAAGCGTAGAAGTAATTGAAGCAAACACCATAGATGCTTACAAATATTTTGTTAGATTCAGTTCCTCTGAACTACCAATTGCTAAGTTCATTAATTCATATCAGACCAAACTGTACAGTTTTGTTAAGCCTCAAAATCTGTGTTTTTTTTTTTTTGAGGGAAGTCACATTTGGTGATGCTCAGGGGTTATTCCTGACTTGTACTCAGAAATCACTCCTGGAGGTGCTCAGGGGAGCCATATGGTATGCCAGAACCAAGCCCAGGTACTCCTCTTATAAGGCACTAAGTACCGTTGCTTCAGCCCCTTAAAATGTTTTTCTTCATTTTTTTTCTTGAGTGTTCTAAAGGTGAACACAGAAGGTGAAAAATGAAAACCAAGGAATGATATTAATATACTGTTGATACAATAAATCACCAAAATAGTAATATCATTTGGTTAATAGAAAATCAAATGTTCCATAAACCATCAAAGTCTGCATTCTGCCTCCTTGTATGAACTTGTGGTAGGCACCATCTTGGCTAATTATGGGATATGTTGGATATATTACTCAGACTTCTTGTGAGATGCTGTAGGATGACTTAAAAAACTGATTTCCCCTGAAAAAAATCCTGTATGCAATAAAAAAATGGGGGTTTTCTCCCCAAAATGGTGAAAAAAAATAATGTTATGTACAGTGCAATCTTACAAATCAATAGTGTATGACTTATGTGTTCATCTATTGGTATCTATGTATGCGTAGGAGTGTGTGGCCATCACTGCATATTCGCCATTGGACCTAGTTTCTGACTCTACCTGACTTTGGAAAAGATTATGTAACCATTGTCATGTGCATGAGCAGGGGTGGGGGATGAGTGACTATACTGGCCCTGGATCAGTTTTATTCACTTCCCTCTATATAATGGCAACCTGACCCAAGCACACAGTGGTGGCTGGAATAAAGGCATGTCAAGCAAAAAAAAAAAAAAAAAAACTGATTTTCTCTGTGTTTTTACAAAATGACTGTGAGCACATTCAGCCAGCAAATCCTCCTTAATTTTGTCAGTCTGTCTTAATTTGTTACAGAGATGTAGTCTTACCTTTCCTCATGTCTGCTAATCTTTTTTTTTTTGTAGAAGGCAGTGACTTTTTTTTAATTTAAAATGTGTTACTTCATTTTCCATGTAGTGATGTTTATTTTGTAATCCCCCCCCTCTTTAAATCAATAATGATGAAGGAAAATGAGTATTTTTTCTGGTGTAAAGAAAATGCCAGAAAAGAAGCCTGGAGGGGGAAATTTTGATTACTGTCCTGAAAGTTTTATGTGTACTAGCTTTTTTTCATTCTTAAAATATTTCCATAATATTCTTTTTCTCATTTTTTCCAACAATGATGTAGTACAGAAATGCACTGATTGCTCATTGTTTTACTTTATGGAGCATTCTCAGTGAAAGAAAAAAAGTGGTGGTATTCCATGCTCGTTTGTAACTTGAAATTTTTCTCTCTACATGCATTTTACTCCAGTCATTATTAATTTGGCATTTGCTTCTAATAGTTAGAATCTCAGAGGTATAATTTAATAATGCCTCTGTATGGCTATAGGACTCACTGCCTTAAGCATGAAAGTTCCAGGGCCCATCCACAGAAAAAGGTACCACTACCCATTTCTCCCACCTACACCCCCTATCCCCTCTGATAATCGTCAAAGTTTTCACCAAGTCCACACGTTTACTTATTTTGTTTTAAATAGTAGGTAATGCATAATGGTTCTCAAGGTCACCAGAGCCATGGCCAAGGGGCCACCTGAGCTATATCCAACAATGGGAAGGGGAATATGATTCCAGGGATTAAGATCAGGACCCAGTGTGGCCCCAAAACAAAACAAAACAGAAACCCAAAACAACGCAACTGTTATTGTTAGATTTTTTAAGTGATTATTGGGGGCTGAAGTGACAGTACAGTGGATAGGGCATTTACTTGCATGCAGATGACCTGGGTTCAATCCCCAGTATTTGATAATGGTCTCCCAAGCACCACTAGGAGTGATTCCTGAGTGAAAAGCCAGGATTAAGCCCAGAGCATCACTGACTGTGTCCCAACAAACCAAAAAATAAAATTTAAAAAGTGATTATCAAGATATAGGAGATAGCTCAGCGATCAGGGCATTCTCAAGGATCAAAGGCAGAATCCGGACACCATATACGCATAGCACAGTCAAGTCAGCATTTGTCAAATTAAAGGTTTATGAGTGTCTTTCCTGGGTTATTTTGTGAATACAATTTCATTTTCCCAATTTGAACTTTCCTTAAACAAAGTGGTTCCCACTTTACCTTCCTTTATTTGTAATGCTTAATAGCATGTATTGTAATTAAAATGAAATGTATGCATATTAAGAAAATTAATAATTTAAAAAGTATTATAATTTTCCTCCTCCAGAATAATTCTTTATTTTATATTGCATGCTGAGTAGAATATTTTTTAAGACTTAATTTTATTTATTTCTATCCTTGTTTTATTTATCACATACATGAAAATATATTGTTAATGTCTTTACTGAAATTTATTACATAAAAGACAAAAAAGTACAAAGGAGCATATTTTGAACATTTTGCTTCTTCAGTGAAATAACTATATGATTTTTTGCTTGTTTCCAAGAGCAGAAATTTTTTTTTGGCCACATTCACTGTCTGTACTTTTGGGGGCATACTCTTAAAATATTCTTTACATAGTGAACCCGAAACCACACAATACATAGAAGAAAATAAAACAATAAACTCCTGGGGTAGATCATTGGAGCTGCCTTTAGAGGCTCAGCTCTATTGAAAGGGATAATGAACAAAAGTAAACAAGAAGAACTACAAAAAAATGATTGTCTTCCGTCTTCCATGCAGTAAAGGAAAATATCACTACAGGAGGAGGGAGCCCAGCAGTTGCGAAAGATTATATTCACATCATGTGTTTGGCAAGGAGAGAGAGGGAGACAGACAGAGAGAGAGCAGAGAGACAGAGAGAGAGAGAGATCACAGAACAAAATAGAGGGCAGAGGGAGTGAGCAGCCCTATCAGGAGATGGGGATGTGACCTGAATTGACCCTCTTCCCATGGACACTGTTCAAGAATGTTGGGTTCCCTGACAAAATCCATGAGCAGAGTCAGGGATCCCCTTCTGCCCCCAGGGGAATGGCGGCTGGCAACTAGAGAAAGACTCGAGAATCCAGCAATGTTTCAAAAAGGTTTTACTCACACTTGTTTGGCATACAAGTCAATAATAGGAAACCCCAGTCTTTAGGTTCCTGACTAGACTCTGGCCATGTGTAGGTTTAAAATCCTAGGCCAAGATGGCTGCTACCACATGCTAAGGCCCAACAGGGTAGAGAACGGAGAGAAGGAGAGGAGGAGGCATAGAGCAGGCAGGGAAGGAGAAGAGTGCAGGAGCAGGCTACTGCTTTTATATCATCTTTTCAGCCTTGACCAGCCCACATCAATGGATAGCAGTTGGGGTCAATCACCAGGTGCCTCTCCCAGGACCTCACCTAGTCCCATTGAAATGGTAATATTGCCCCAGCCAAAAGTTTGTCCTTAAAGTTTACCTGCAAGCCCTATGCAGAGTGGGGGAAGAGCATGTATCTTTCCCATGGACCTTCTACAGCCAAGTATATATTTCTCCAAGCCTTCACAAGATCCTTGTCTTTACTTCATAGTTATTTTGGATATTAGCTTTAGAGCCACACTTGCTTGCTTGTGAGGTGAACAGCATTTCTCTCTGATCTAATTATAACTATATTATACTCAGACACATGGGGCGAGAGCTGCTACGGCTCTCCCTGTGCTCAGCTGGATCATGAGGCGTCCGGGATGGGAGGCGAGTTCTAGCCCTGGCCCACCATCCCAATAGAACCTCGCAAGAAGCCAGAGTAACCCGCACACCATGAGGGGCTGCCATTTTCAACATCCGGACTCCACAGCTCATCAGAGCTCCACCCAAGAGACTAGCTGATTATCCCTGTTGAGGTTCATCAGTAAATGCATGAGATGAGGGCCTACTACTGAGAGTATACCACCTGCATGGCAGAGCCTGGAAAGCTACCCATGTCACGCTTGATATGCCAAAACCTAGTAACAATTATAGACCTCATTTCCATGACCTGAAGGAATAGTTTGAGGCTCTTCATGTTCCTGGAGTGAACAGATGCCCTTGGGCTGCACTAGCATTCAACAGCACATAAGGAGATGTTACTGGTGCCCGCTCAAGCAAATTGGTGAACAACAGGAAGATAAGTGATACAATTGATACTTAGAGAGCCAATGTAGGCAGATAAAAATACTGGTTAGATCTATCTAGTCCTATGATGACTGTGGTAGCATGAGAGAAAATATTTATACAAGCGAACAGAATACATATGGCAAGATATTTTGCCACATAGAGTCACAGATCCAAACTGTTTTCCTGCCCCTATTTACAATGTGGCCTGCAGGAGGTAACTCCAGGCAAGATACAGAACTCTGGACAGCAGTGTACTGCAACAGACACAAAGAGGTATGTGCAACATAACTGAGACGATGCAATTCAAAATCATAATTCAAAATCATAATGACAAAGTGCGACTATGTTAAACTTAAAAAGCTTCTGCAAGATGAATAAAAATGATGCCCAAACAAAACAACACCCTACTGAGTGGGGAGAAAATATTAGCAAAATATAGTTTTGACAAAGGGCATTCACAAAGCTCAACAACAAAACAAAACATCAAATGGCAAAAATGAGAGAACAGATACTTTCTCAAGGATGACTCACAGGTAGCTGACAGGCCTATGGAAAAAATGTTCCACACTTATTATCAAGGAAATGCAAATCAAAGCAATGAGATGTCACCTCTCACCAGAGAGGCATGGTCTACGTAAAAAAGAATGGAAAGAAGCCGTGTTGGGGGATGCAGTGAGAAGCAAGAGAGGAAGTGAAAGCCATTCATTTGATAGTTTCACTCATCTGTGGAATTAATCTAAAGCAGATGAAGTATTAGAGGACCACAAGCTTCTTGGTGAAGCTTGTGAAAGCTATTGGTGGTTGCCAGAAGATGGAGAGTGGAGTATTGGTAGGATGGGGGCTAGATGGGCAGTGGGTAGAGGAATCTTTGGGTACAAGGATGGCATTGAACTTTTAGTGGTGGGTACCGGGCTCTTGTACACATATAGAAATGTTGAGTCATGTTCTTGAAAGTCACAATGTTGTCAACTAATTCTAAACCAGTGAAAAGTGGCAAGATATAAGATTCCTTAATTTTCTATAGGAGACTTAGAGATGAGCATTGTGTATATGATCATTTATTCAACATCAACAGTCATCAGGTACATAAAATCAAAATCACAGCAATACAATGACTCACATCAGACAAATGACAGTTTTCAAAAGGGGAGAAATCAAGCTGGAGTGATAGTACATTATGTAGGGCACTTGTCTTGCACATAGCTGACTCAGGTTTCACCCACAAATGGTCCCTTGAGTTCGACCAGGAGGGATTACTGAGCAAAGATCTGAGAGTAAACTCTGTATAAGGACATATAATCTTACTTATATTTGAATCTAAAGATTAAAAGTTAATGATTGTAGCTTAATGATAGATTGTGGATTTTGAATTTTTGAGCTCTTGGACTTGATCCCTAGCACCAAAAAAAAAAAAAGGAAAAAAAGAAAGAGAAAAAGGAAGAAAGGGAAAAAAGAAAGGAAGAAAAAAGAAGGAAAAAAGAGAGAAAGAAAAAAAGGAAAGAGAAGAAAGAATACACAGAACAGATTGGTGACCTCTAGTTAGGCAGTGAAATAGTGGGGGTAGGGGGTCAAACTTCAATTATAAAATAAGTAAGTGATGGTAATATGTATATATGGAATATGCATATGGACTGTATATATAATGGAATATACATGTATATATTCAGGCTATATATATATACATATATATATATATATATATACACACACACACACACACACACACGGCCTTATGACTGTAGGTAATCACTTCACTCGTATCATTTGTCTTCCCGTTGTTCATCGATTTGCTCCAGCGGGCACCAGTAACATCTCTACATGTCCCACTCTCTTGCTAGTATAGGCCAAGGTCATCTGCTCACTCCAGGAACATGAAGAGCCTCAATCCATTCATCCAGGTCATGGGAATGAGGTATATAATTGTTAGTGGTGTTTGGCATATAAATACGACATGGGTAGCTTGCCAGGCTCTGCCGTGTGGGTGAGATGCTTTCAGTAGTAGGTAGGCTCTCTGATCGTGCATTTACTGATGAACCGACTGTAGATAATATTACTGTTATTTATTTGAAAGTTACTTCTCAGGGACACTGCCAGGGTCCCCAACAGTGCCGGGAAGCGAGTTCCCTCTATCTCTGAAGCCGGCAGGGAATGGATGAAGACTCAGGAATCCAATGCAGTTTTAAAATGCTTTACTTATCACAGGTTCAGGCATACGAATTAGCAATAGGAAAAACCCTGTGCTTAGGGATTCCCGGCTAGAACCCCAGCCACGTGTAGGCCAAGATGGCGGCCACCAAGTGTTAAGGCCCTGTAAAGAGGAGATAAAGACAAGACTCCCAAGAAGAGTGCAAGCTCACAAAGAGAGAGCCCAAAAAAGAGAGAGAGAGAGAGAGAGAGAGAGAGAGAGAGAGAGAGAGAGAGAGAGAGAGAGAGAGAGAGAGAGAGAGAGAGAGAGAGAGAGAGAGAGAGGAAGAAGGCTGGTTTTATACCCCTGCAACTCAGACCTCCCACTATTATGGGAAGCAGGAAGGGTCAAATGCCCTTAGGTAATTTCTCCCAGCACCTCACCTAGGCCCTATTATATGCTAATGTTTTGAGCCAAGATCTGCCTGGAATTGCCTTTATAGGGTAGAGAAGGGGGTTTCTGAGATGGCATGTCTCTGTACTAAAGACTAATACTAATGCCAGTTAAATATTTCTCCAAGCCTTCACAAGAGTCTCGTCTGTTTCACGATAGTTTTGTATTTTAGTTGCCTTTGAGTTATCAGGGAACCATGCTTGCTTGCTTGGGGGCAAACAGCATTTCTCTCTGGTCTAATTACTTAGAGATCCAACGTGGTCAGGCAAATATGCTGGTAAGATCTAGCTAGTCCCACGATGATTGTGGTAGCATGAGAGAATATTTATACCAGCCAGTACAGAATCCATGGTCAGATAAACTGCCACATTTAGACTACCCCCTATCTACGAAGTGACCTGCAGGAGGCAATCCAGGGCAGATGCGGAGGCTCTTAGAGGAGTCCTGCAACAGTTACTAATGGATTACATCTTGAAAATTGTGGTCACAGGAAAAAATTTTAACTGTGGATGATGAATGTTAAGAAGACAACCATTTGGTTTTTGCATATACATGAAAAGTGAATCATTATGTATCTAAACCACACGGCACACCCTGGCAAGCTACTTGTGGCGTATTTGACATGCCAAATACCAGTAACAATTATAGACCTCATTCCCATGACTTGATGGAATGGTTTGAGGCTCTTTATGTTCATGGAGCAGGCAGATGCCCTTGGGCTATCTCACATGTGACAGGACATATTGAGATGTTACTGGTGCCTGCTCGAGTAATGGATGATCTATGGGAAGTCAAGTGATCAAGTGATGTATCTAAAACTAATATCTTATCAGTTATTTCTTAGTTAAAAAGTGTTCCTGACATTCTTGCTTTGTGTTTTTACAATGTTGCCAGCACATTTTCTTATCTTTTAATATTAATGACATATCCTATTGCTTAATGATTGGTTTTGAATTTTACTCTTTTAAGCTTAGAATTCACCATCAGAATTAAAAAGATAATTTTTAAAGGATATGTTAATGAATAGACTATTGTTAAACTTCTTAAAACATTATTAGCTAATGATAACACAATGGTCTTGAATGCAATAATTGTGACAAAGCGTTATTGCATCATAGTCGACAAAAAACCCAGGCTGTCGGCCATGATGCAGAGACATAGGCACATGGGACAGAACTGCCATCTGGCTCTCCCCGATATCTCAGACTAGTGAAAGCAACCACCTTTTAGAAACACAGAAAATAAATTCAAGAACAGAATTCAGCCAGATTCACCCATAACCAACCAGAAGGGGGAAAATGGGTTTATCAATAACATTGCCATGTACATGCTGTATTGGTCAATATAATTAGTGTCAGCTGAGAGAGCAGTCATGGGGGTTGGGGTAGGTTGGAAATGAGGGTCTTTGGTGGTGGGAACACCCTAGTGGTGGGAGTGGTGTGGAAGTATGAATCTTTCTAACAACTGTATTATAAAAAATCTTTTTACTTTGTAAATCATGGTGTTTCAATAAAACATAAAATAAAATAAAATAAGGCTACAGTAAACACGGGGGGCAGAGATTGAAAACTGAAAAACTCAGGAACCTTACTATTTTGTATTTAAGATTTAATTTTTATTTTTTGGGTGATAGCCAGTGGTGCTCAGGGCTTACTGCTGTCTTCCTACTCTGTTCAAGGTTCCCTCCTGGTAGTGTTTGGGAACCACATAGGTGCCAGAGACCAAACCTGAGTTGACCTCATGCAAGCAAGTTCCTTACTTGCTGTACTATCTCTCCAGCCTTGTGGTTGGAACATTTAATGGTGACTGTACCTGAAACCCTGGTTTCAGATCGTCTGAAACTGGTCTCCAAGAACTATAGAGTCCTTTAATCTTCATGCAACATAGAAGCAACATAATGAAACTCAATGGATATGTTTTTATCTAAAACATTTTTCAAGTTATTCACCTTACTGTGAATAAGGCATACAGTTAATGCTCTGTGACATTACTGTCATGAAAGATATTATGTGAATAACAGAAGGACAAGTTCTTTGAAGACTAAGTAGCCGTGAAAGATATGTGAATAACAGATGGACAGGTTCTTTTAAGACTTAGTAGCCAGGAGTCAGAAAGATAGTACAAGAGATAAGTCTTGCATGCAGCTGACCCCAGTTCCAATCCCCAGCACCTCATATAGTCCTCCAGAAACTGCACTGCCAGAGGTCACTCCTGAGCAAGATTCAGGAGTAGACACCAAGCATCATAGGGTGTGACCCAGGAGTAGACACTAAACATCATAGGGTGTGACCAGCAGTAGACTCTAAGCACCATAGGTTGTGACCCAACAACTCCACCTCCCCACCCATATTGTTAGACACACACACATACACTCACACACTCACTCACACGTACACACACACACATACCACAAAGATGATAGTAGTAATGGAGAACTTGAGATGGGATAAAATTCAGTATTGAAAACTTTAGTGAACAAATTAATTGTTTTATTCCTTGTCAGCGAGTGGGGAGCTCAGAATAGATCAGGAAAGCAAACAATGGAGGTGTCATTGTCAGAAACAATTATGAATTCTTTTGCAGAATTCTTTTGCAGGGTGTCAGTAATTCTTTGCACTACTTTTTATATTTAATTTCTTATTATGCCACCGTGTAATATACAATTAAAAGATGTTCATAGTTGGGTTTTAGTCATACATTATTCCAGCACCCATCCCTCCACCAGTGCCTCATTCCCACCACCAATATCCTCAAGTTCCCTCCCCCCTCCCCAGCCTGCCTCTATAGCAGGCACTATTTCTCTTATTTCTCTCTTTCTCTCTCTCTTACACATTGTGGCTTGCCATACAAACATTTAGGGATTATCATGTAAATCCCTTTGTGTACATTCAATGTTCAGTTCTACTGTGACACTAATATTTCCTATAATTAGTAGAGCACTAGTATATACATATATACCACTAATGTATGCAGTCATTCTATACCTGTCTTTTACAGTCTAATTTTACTCAGGATGATACTCTCCATGTGCATCTATTTGTGTGTAAATTTCATGACTTCATCTTTTCTGACAGCTGCATAGTATTCCATTGTGTAGATGTACCACAGTTTCTTTAGCCAGTCCTCTGTTCTTGGACATTCAGGTTGTTTACAGATTCTAGCTATTGTGAATAGTGCTGCGATGAACATCAAAGTGCAGATAGTGTTTCTTCTGTGTGTTTTTGGGTCTCCATGGAATATTCCCAGGAGTGGTATGGCTGGGTCAAATGGGAGCTCAATATCTAGTTTTTGAAGGAATGTCCATATTGTTTTCTCAAAGGGCTGGACCAGTCGGCACTCCCACCAACAGTGGATGAGAGTCCCTTTCTCCCCGCATCCATGTCAGCACTGGTTGTTCTTGCTCCTTTGGATGTGTGCCAGTCTCTGTGGTGTGATATGATACTTCATTGTTGTTTTGATTTGCATCTCCCTGATGATTAATGATGAAGAGCACCTTTTCATATGCCTTTTGGCCATTTGAATTTCTCCTTCTTGGAAGTTTCTGTTCATTTCTTCTCCCATTTTTTGATGGGGTTGGCTGTTTTCTTCTTGTAAAGTTCTACCAGTCTATGCACTACTTTTAAGTAATCCTTCCCTTTATCAATCCATTGGTGATTTTGCAATATCTTTAATGAAAAACTCTTTTAACGGCAAAAGATAAGTTGGCTTTTGGTAGATTATAGAGGCATCTATCATGTACATTGCTGAAAAATTTCCCCTAAGAGTTAATATAGTCAATATAATTTAATTTTTTATATTAAATTTCTTTTACAATAATGCAGTATATGTTCTGTTATTTATGAACTTCAAAGAATATTTATGGAAAAGTTTTTGAATATTTATTGAAATATAAAAAATGCCTAATTTGTGTTTAACTGGAAGAAACAAAAGTTTTACTATATATCTCTGAAAACTATATTTTTTAGTTCCTAAAATTCTGTAATCTATAGTAGATATGAGATAGAAATCACTCACACTCATTGAAGTGAAAGTAAATGGAAATGAAGTAAATGAAAACAGAATAGAAAGGTGTTTTATTTGGAGAACAATATAGAAAAGGCGTTCCCCTTATTTTGTTTTATTGTTCCCTTGTACTTGTTTCTCAAAGAGGACCCAGGAATTGGATGCTGGGAATGATTCTCATAGGCTACAGGGAGAGATAAATCAGGAAAGACTGGAAAAAGGTACAAATTGACAGTATAAAATTGATAAGATTTGAGGCGCTAATATAAAATAGGCTAATACTGTTTTGAAAACTTGAAATTTGCTAAATAGTACAAGTTAACTGTTCTCAGCGACTAAAAATTTGTTGGACAAAGAGAGGAAAATTAAGACTTGACCAAGTGCAGAGTATAAAGATTATTAAAAAAAAAAGTCATAGCATAAGATCACTTGGTTTCATCTCAGTTAATCACATATCTGGAGGTCTGTGGGAGGTAACTTAATTTCAGATCAGAAAAGAACAGGACAGTAAATCTATATGTCATCCAATCTGTTCATTTCCTATGTGAACAAATAGAACAACTTGTCATTTAAGTCAAACTTTTTTTCTGTAGAGGACCATGTATCTGAAAGGCGAGTTAAGGCCTCCCAGAGCAAATAAAGTGGCTACCCCACTTGACATTTAAGAAAATTTATTAGAAATTCCAGAAGGCAAAGGTATAACCCCTTGTACTTTTCTTTCTGTTTAAACAATCAAAGAATTACATTGCTATGATTATAACAGGTACAAATAATCAGACTTCCTTCTTGGGGAAAGTCCAGGTCTGCCCTGTGTGGTCCTGTTAGTTTGATAAAGGGATTAGGAGTCAGATAGCAGTCTTGTGTCAACAGGAAGTTCTGGCAACAGCTAAAGTGGAGTTACCTTCTCGGGAACGCACAGGTTCTTCCTGTGGCATATTCCAGACAAGTCCAGTGCATTGTCCTGCTGCTCTGCATAGTCCAAATAAAACAGAGCATACAGCAATCTTGCATGTACACTCAGAGAAATGGGTGCGAGAGGGTGTACATTGTTTGGGACAGGAAGGATGGGAAGGAGGGAGGCAGGAAGGGACGGAAATTTTTTTTCTCATAAGGAAACTGGGAGCTCTTTGGTTTTTGAAGGATTTTACCAGTATGGAGATGAACACTTGTCAAATGGTTTCCTTAGGAATATAAAGCTTCTTCTCTTACTTGAGATGACATCTGAGTTTGTTTCCTTTCTGGAACTTCAGCTCAGTCTGAGTCTAGTGATCTTGACCTCTAAAAAGTCTAGTGACCACTAGTACAGTTATTTCTGCTCATGGTCCTTTCCTTCTGCAGTGGACTAGCTCTATCTTCTGACTGGCTCCACTCAGCATTATGTCCTCTAGCTCTATCTGTCCTCCTTCTGTCTCATTTCACTCAGCGTGATACTCTCCATTTCCATCCATTTCCTAACAGCTGTATAGTGTTCCATTGGGTGAATGTACCATAGTTTCTTTGTCGAGTCTTCTGTTCTTGGGCACTCAGACTATTTCTCATTCATTGCTGGTGGGAGTAATGACTGGTCCAGCCTTTTTGGAAAAAAATATGGACATTCCTCCAAAAAAGTAGAAGTTGATCTCCTATTTGACCCAGGAATACCACTTCTGGGAATATGTGTCGGGGCTTCAAAAACACACAGCAGAAACCCGGGGGCGTTTGGGGTTGGTTCTGGTTTGGTTATTATCGGTGGGGGGGTAGAAACACCATCTGCAATTCTATGTTCATTGCAGACTATTCCAAATAGCTAGAATCTGGATGAGCATCTTTTTTATATGCTTATTGAATATCTGTGTCTTTTCTTGGGGGAAATATATTCTTTTCCTGTCCCTGCTTTTGGGAGGGGTTGTTGGATAAAAACAATATTTATAGTAGCAGTACTTGATTTGATATTTAAAGAATACAGGTTATTTAGGCAACAGGAAAAAGAAAAAACAATGTAATAAAATAGTCATTTTACTGAAAGGAGTTTAAATTTTTTAAATAACAAAATATCTTTATATTTAGAAAAATTATCTAGCACCTCCACAAATGATTCTTAATTGTGCATTTATTTTTCTATGTATATTTCTATATTAGAAATTAAAACTGATATATTAGTAATATATTCAACTGATAATTTGAAATTCACTCCAATAATATGGGGAAAAAAATTTAAAAATTAACAAATGGAACTACTACAAAACTGGAAATCTACTTCACATTAAAAAGAATGGTATCAAAACTTTTAAAATACTACTAAATGAAAATA
Source organism: Cryptotis parvus (assembly GCA_021461705.1). Classification (NCBI taxonomy): domain Eukaryota; kingdom Metazoa; phylum Chordata; class Mammalia; order Eulipotyphla; family Soricidae; genus Cryptotis; species Cryptotis parvus. The sequence goes on along the minus strand of JAJIBD010023400.1, from coordinate 18,998 downwards.
ACCCTTCATTATATTTGAATGTAAATTTTGTTCAAAATGTACAAATAAATCATAAATGTGTTAACATGAAAACAAATACCTGATTAAAAACTGGGCAAATGGCTAGCAGGTTTGAACAGAGGCTTATCCTAAGAGCGGTACCTCAAACAATGCTAAATGATCCTATTTGGGATATATTCGCTCATTGCCTGCCACCCATGACCATGCAAAGTAGTCAAAGGAGAACTGAAAGAAAGTGTTTAAAAAATCCCCCAAACCCAAATAAATGTCTTCTCCTTTTTTTCCTTACATATATTTTTCCTTATGAAGAATAAGGTGTTACATATAACAGGATTTTACTTTCTATTCATTGTGGTCCAGTTGAAGAATCATGAAAAACATGATGTTAAAGCAAGACAATACTTGTTTATTTAGGGAGTCTTAGATTTGCCAACTGGGGAGCACAAATTGAGGTACAAGTCAAAATTGTGCTTTTCTCAAGGCCCCTTTTTCAGATGGTTTTAAAGGAAAATGGATAGAAATGAAAAAAAATAGAAGTATGTATTTCTCACTGTTCATTGGCTTTTGGTCAAACTGAGGTTGGTTACTCTGGAAAGAAGAACTGAAAAGAAAAAAGATTGTTGCATGGTTCTCAGAGAATGTCTTGACAAGCTGTAAACTTTTTTTCCAGTTAGCAGGTTTTTAAAATCTATTTATTTATTCCTTTTTTGGGGGCACACCCGCTGATACTTAGGGATTACTCCTGGCTCAGGAATTACTCCTTACCATGCTTGCAGGACTATATGGGATGCCAGAGATCAAACCCAGGTTGGCCACATGCAAGGTAAATACCCTACCCTCTGTACCATTGCTCTAACCCATAACCCCATTTTAAAAAATTTAAAAAGGCTGGATAAAAGGTAAAACTTAAGAACAAATGACTCATTAAAACGGAGTCTTTTACTGGTGGAAATTCACAAGAAAAAAAGAAATCCAACCCTATAAGAAAATGGGGAGAGGAAATGAATAGAAACTTCCTCGAAGAAGAAATTCAGATGGCCAAAAGGCATATGAAAAAGTGCTCTACATTGCTAATTATCAGGGAGATGCAAATCAGAACAACAATGAGGTATCATCTCACACCACAGAGACACTGGCACATATCCAAAAGAGCAAGAGCAACCACTTCTGGTGCAGATATGGGGAGAATGGGACTCTCATTCATCGTTGGTGGGAATGCCGACTGCTCCAACCTTTTTGAAAAATGATATGTTCATTCCTCCAAAAACTAGAAAGTGAACTTCTGTTTGATACAGAAATACCACTTTTGGGAATATACCCTGGGAGTCCCAAAAACACACAGCAGAAACATCATCTGCAATTCTGTGTTCATTGTAACACTCTTCACAATGGCTAGAATCTGGAAGCAACCTGAGTGCCTGAGAATAGACACTGGGTAAAGAAATGATGTTACATATACACAATGGAATACTAAGCAGCTGTTAGAAAAAAGAAGTTGTGGAGTTTGCTTATAAAGGGATGAACATGAAGAGTATTATACTGAATGAAATGAGTCAGAAGGAGAGGGACAGATATAGAATGACTGCATTCATTTGTGGGACATAAAAGAATAATGAGACTAATAGTCAAGGCCAGGGAAAACAGGGCCTTGGAGGACTAGTCAATGGTTAGAGGGTTGCCACAAGAGTGATAGGAGGGGGTTGGTGAAGGGTAGTTAGGATAGAGAAGGGAGCAGTATGACAATGATAATTGGGAATGATTGTTTTAGACAGCAACTGATCTGATAACCTTTCAGTATCTATACTGCAAAGCATAAGGCCAAAAAGGAAAGAGAGACAGAGACATAGATAGGTCTAAAGAGAGAGAAAGAGAGAAGAAAAGTGACATAGAGGCAGGTAGGAGGAGGGGTCCTCAGGAGAGAATCTGGGGAGATTGGTGGTTGGAAATGTTCACTGGTGAAGGTACAGGTGATGGGACATTTTGTGACTGAAACCCAATCATGGACAGCTTTGTAACTGTATCTCATTGTTTCAATTAAAAAAATGTTTTAAAAAAGTTTTCTAAAAAGGAGTCATAAACACAAAGTTGAATAGAATCAGGTAAGTTTAAATATTCCCTTCCTTCAAGGTATGTCAGACTTGCCTGTTTTAGAAAGAGGAGTACTTTCCAGACTCTTCCATGTACTGTCTTATGAAGAGTCACCACCTAGCACATTTCAGTAAAGATTTATCCAGTTTTACACACCTCAAGCTCTCACCACATTCTTGGATCATTTGGCTTGATTTTTTTTAGCACAGTAATTTTGGTTTCAATTTCCCTACATTTTCGAGGGGCCCTAAGAGATAGTACAGTGGATGGGGTGTTTGTCTTGCACAAGACCCAGGTTCAATCCCTGGAGTCCCATTTGGTCCCTTGTGTACCACCAGGAGTAATTCCTGAGTAATGAACCAGGAGTAATACCTGAGCATTTCTGGCCCAAAAGGTAAGAAAATAAACAAAACAAACCACTGTTGCAGGACTCCTCTAAGGGCCGCTGCATCTGCTCTGGATTGCCGCCTGCAAATCACTTCGTAGATAAGGGGGTAGTCTAAATGTGGCAGTTTATCTGACCATGTATGCCGTACTAGCTGGTATAAATATTCTCCCATGCTACCACAATCATCGTGGGACAAGCTAGATCTTACCAGCATATTTGCCTGGCCACGTAGGACCCCTAAGTAATTAGACCAGAGAGAAATGCTGTTTGCTTCCAAGCAAACAAGCATGGCTCCCTGATATACTCAAAGGCAACTAAAATATAAAACTACAATGAAGTAGAAGAGACTTGTGAAGGCTTGGAGAAATATTTAACTGGCATTAGTATTAGTCCTTGGTACAGAGACATGCCATCTCAGAAGCCCCCTTCTCTACCCTATAAAGGCATTTCCAGGCAGATCTTGGCTCAAAACATTAGCATACAAAAGGGCCTAGGTGAGGTGCAGGGAGGGATTACCTAAGGGCATTTGACCCTCCCTGCTTTCCATAACAGTGGGAGGAAGGTCTGAGTTGCAGGGGTATAAACTAGCCTGTTTCCTCTCTTGCGGCGCTTCTTTTTGGGCTCTCTCTTTGTGAGCGCTCACCCTTCTTGGAAGTCTTGTCTTCTCCTTTTACAGGGCCTTTACACGTGGTGACCGCCATCTTGGCCTACACGTGGCTGGGGTTCTAGCCTGGAATCCTAAGCACCGGGCTTTTCCTTTTGCTGATTTGTATGCCTGAACCTGTGATAAGTAAAGCCTTCTAAAACTGCATCGGATTCCTGAGTTTTCATCCATTCCTCGCCCGGAGGTAGAAGGGAACTTCGCTTCCCGGCACTGTCGGGGGACCCCGCGGAGCTCCCCGACAAACCACCACAACAAATAAACTAAATAAAACAACAAACAAAAAAACCCACAAAGGATAAAATAAATTATCATAACCTTACTCCTAGAAATCATTACTACTAATCTTATATTCTATTTATAAGTGCATATGTAGTTTATAAATTTTAAATAATATATGATTGAGTATATATACTTTTAGGAAAGTTAGAGTTTTTACTACTCTTTTAATGATATCACATATTTTCTATAATTTATTGTTAATTATATCTATATATTGTGTTATGATCAGAAAAAAGACTGGAAGGAACCCAGAGCCATGGCAGAGCCTGGCAAGCTACCCGTGGTGTATTTGATATGCCAAAAACAGTACAATAATGGACCTCATTCGCAATGATTGGGGACATTACTGGCACCTGCTGGAGCAAATCGATGAGCAATGGGAAGACAGTGACAATGATTCTATTATGAAAATATGCCATAGTTTATTTAAAAGTATTCAGGAAATGTCAGTTGAATACATGTAGAGTAGGAATTTTGCTAAGCTCTTTGAAACGGAACAGATTTTATCCTCAAAACCTTTAGAGTTTAGAGTAGAAATGCTGGCTGAGAATGCTGCTCAGCTGATGACCAAATGTACCCTGTGGCCCCTAGGATATTCTTGGGGGCACATGTGAGAATTGCATAGGTAGGACAGCAGAAGGGCACAGTCAGGAAAAGGTTTAGGACCTAACCGTAAAACAAAGGTCAAATCAGAAGGCATCAAAGTGTTTATTGGGGATTAAAGGATTATAATTTGCAATGCATAATTTCATGTAGCTGGAGGCTGAGGGAAGATGAAGAGGTCAGTGTTCATAGAGTGTGTTTACAAGCCTAAACTACTCTAATAGATTTTTGAGTCATTCCTCTGGCAAAAGAATAGAATCATTAGTCTTATTGATCAGATCCTGTTGGGCTTTCCAAAAAATGGGCCACAAAGTAATTGCATTTGGCACAGTCTACGAGTTGTTTGTCCCCATATAAGACAGTACAATCAGTTCCTTCACCATTCTCAACCTGGCCTTATTTTATTGACTTCATCCTGGCTTGAGGCCATTCCTGCTGGCCTCAGGGTTTACTCCTTGGTCAGCTGCTTGCAAGGCAGCCTTGTGCCTTATCTCCTGTATCTCACTCAGCCCCTCGGTCCTGGTTTCAAATAGCCCTTTTTATGTCTGCTTTTCAGCTGGGGAGCACAAACTTTGAAAGGGGTGGGTTTATTAGTTCTCTTTGCTGCTATGTTGCAGTACAAATGTAGCCTGTCTTGGTTCTCTTCTTTTGCAGGGGGTAGGAGGGTCACAACTAGCGATGCTCAGGGCTTACTTCTGACTTTGGTCAGGAATTACTCCTGGCTGTGCTTAGGGGACATGCAAGATGCTGCTCAAACTCCCAAGCATGCAAACTCACATGCAGGATGGGATCAAACCCGCTTGGCCATATGCAAGGCAAGTACCTACCTGCTTTACTATTACTCTTGCCACCACCTGATTTGGTCCTAAAGGCCAGAAGTCTGAAGTCACTTTCATGGATGAAAGTCAAGGTGGAATGAGAGCTGGTTCCCTCTAAGTTCATTGAGTACTGTCAGTTTCTTATCTGATTCCAGGAATTCATTCTCCTGGAGGGTTGTGGCCCTTTCAAGGAAAGACATCTTTAAATTTATTTTCCTTTGTTGGTCATGTGCTCTTTCTTCTTTCAAAATTATTCTTATTCTTTTGTTGTGTTAGGTAATCATGGTAACGATGCCTTTGAGTGCAGTGTAGCTGCACTGCACCCAGCTCCAAAGGGCGCCCTCTACCACGTTTCCTTTCTTCCCACCCTCCTCACACACTCATCTTGGACTCAGCTCTAGGTGGAATTTCTGTATCTGTTTTCATTGACCATTGGGTCTTCTCTTCCTTTTTTTTCCCCTTTTTTTGGGTAACACCTAGAAATGCTCAGGGGTTACTCCTGGCTTTTCACTCAGGAATAACTCCTGGCAGAGCTTGGGGAACCATATGGGATGCCGGAAATAGAACCTGGGTCTGCCTCTTGCAAGGCAAATGCCCTATCCGCTGAGCTATGGCTCCGGTTCCCTCTTCCTTTGTTTCTTTATACTCTACAAATGTCTGATATTTGGCTTGTTACTCACTTCACTTGTGCTTTTTCTTTTTTTGCATAGCTATGTTTCTCTGCTTCTTTAGGAATACTTGTGACTGGGAATAGAGTTTAGAAAAAGAACATTGGCCTTGTGTGAGACCTGTTTTCTATGTCTGGTAATAAAAGAAATTAGAGGAAAGAAAGAAAAGCCCGGGGGGGGCGTGTGTCAGCCGGGTCAATTCCGGCATCCTGTCAAGGTGGAAATTATCACAACTGTGGGATTCAGAGGCTGTAAGACAAAAATGGAACAGTGTGCTAACAATGTTGAGGGGGTATAATGCCAACCTAGATGAGCATTAAATAGAGCAAAAGATACAATGCACCCTTTAAGTATTCGTAATCCATGGTCGGGGGAAGGAAAAAAGAGAGAAATGGAAAGAAATCAAGAACCTGCCTGGAGCAGGGCTGGGGAGGGGGGGAACCGGGGCGTTGTAGTGGGAGATGGGCACTGGTGGCGGGATGGGTGCTGCCCTGTACAAAAGAACTGTTAAAAAAAAAAAAAATGGAAAAGAAAGAAGAAAAGGAAAGATAAAAGAAAGATAAAAGAAATAGGAAGAAAGCAAGATAGAAAGAAAAAGAAAGATAGAAAGAAGGAAGGAAGGGAGAAAGGAAGGAAGAAAGGAAAAAGATTATGTGTGACTATATTTAAAATCTTCTCCAAAACTCTAGGATAATCTTTTGATCTCAAGGTTCTCAACTTAATCATACACACAAAGCTCTCCCTTATTTTGTCATCTAAGGTGCTATTTCCATGTTCAGACTAAGATTTGGATACCTTTATTGGCTGTTGTTCAGTAGTGGGTAAAGAGTTCTGACACCACTATCCCAACTACCCTGGGATCAGGGAAGACTGGTTGGAATGGTTAATGTCAGCGGTGAAACATTTTAGTTAGGTCTCCAGTGTCTAGTATTGGGAAAGATATAATCTAATCAAAGTAAAAGAAACCACAAAAAACTGAGGTGTAAAAGAAGGTTTGGTTTATGGGAAGTGCTAACAGTTTGGCTAGATTGAGTAGAGCAAGAAGAATTTGATTGGGCTGAGAAGTCCAGAAAGGAGAGAAAAGTAAACGTCAGAATTTGAAGGGCTCCTGTTCTTGGGAAAAAGAAACGGCACTGATAGGGTTTTGCTGTTTTTGTTGTTTGTTTTTGGGCCACACCCAGTGGTGCTCATGGGTTACTTCTGGTTCTATAGTCAGGAATCACTCCCTGGAGGTGCTCAGGGGATCCCATGGGGTGCCAGAAATCAAACGATGCACCATACCTACTGCACTATTACTCTGATTCCCCACTGCTAGGTTTTAAAAGTAGGGTGATTCGGAGGCTAGGTAAGACAGAACATGGAACAGTGTGCTAACAATTGTCGAGGGTACTAATACCAACCTAGAACTGAGCATTAAAATACAGGACAAAATATAAATATGACAACCCTTTAGTGTATGTTCTGTAATCCACAATCTGGAAGGGAAGGAAAAGAGAAAGAGATAGAGAGAAAGGGAAAGAAATAAAAGAACCTGCCATGGAGGCGGGCTGGGGAGGGGAGGGAACCGGGGACATTGGTGGTGGGAGATGGGCACTGGTGGAGGGATGGGTGCTGGAACACTGTATGACTGAAACCCAAATATGAACATTCTTGTAATTGTATATCTCACGGTGGTATAATAAAATACTTTTTAAAAAAAGTAGGCTGAATAAGGCAGCTGGTGTCCTGTAATAACTCTAGTGTGAAAAATATCATCAGGGAGGAGAGCAATCAATTATCTATCTAATAATAAAAATGTTTTCAAATCAGTGTGATCTGCTTGGCACTAAAAGCTCTCAGAATAAGTCAGACTGAGTGGTTTTCACTGAACTCTTTGAGTTTTATTTTAGTGTGAATGAGAAAAATAGCCACCAATCAAACCTAGTAATTTCAGCTTGAGAATAGGTGTAAAGTAATACCTGGTGGTTTATGAAAGAGTAACTGGGGCCTGTACGTTAGATCTGAGATTCAGGCTGAGGTGTGAAGGGTAGGAAGACACCAAAGAAAATTCCTGCCAGGAAAAATACTCTTTGTTGAAGAATGAGGAAGGAAGATGGTGGATCCCAGAGGAACTCCAATAAAAGTTGTGTGACATGAGATCTGTATGCTCAGACCATGGAGATATCCTGGGGAAGGCTAATGAGAAGCCACTGTTTTAATTCAGAGGTTACATCTGATGCATTTGCTTTGCACACACAGGGTGATGTTTGCACTAGTATTGTATGCTTGAAGTGATGTTGTCCTGGAGGATAATTGTAATTGAGATGGAAAACATTGTCAGATTAAATATAAGTATTTGGGGATTGGATTAATAGGTTTGTGATTAGTCAGAAATAAATGGTGGGGAGGTGGAGATAGAGGGAGGGGGCGTGAGAGAAGAATACAGTTTATCTGCTAGTGCTATTTTTTGAGAGATCAGAGATGTAAGAATGAAGGCAAGTTCAGGGTGTGTGTTGTGAAGAATGGTAAGGTCACTTAAGGAATGTGGAGTTTCCTGTGGAACATTCTAGTGGGTGTGTCAGGTAAGAAGTGAATCTGGATCTCAGAAGAAAGGGTGGAGTTAGGGTGTCCTTAATGCATCAGGACAATTAATACCTGGAATGGAAAGAGGTGTCCCAAAGAAAGGATGTGGAGGAAGAAGGTATCCAGTCCCTATAGATTTCCTTCCTTCCTTCCTTCCTTCCTTCCTTCCTTCCTTCCTTCCTTCCTTCCTTCCTTCCTTCCTTCCTTCCTTCCTTCCTTCCTTCCTTCCTTCCTTCCTCCCTCCCTCCCTCCCTCCCTCCCTTCCCTCTCCCTCCCTCCTTTTCTTTCTTTCTTTCTTTCTTTCTTTCTTTCTTTCTTTCTTTCTCTTTCTTTCTTTTCTTTCTTTCTTTTCTTTCTTTTTCTTTCTTTCTTTCTTTCTTTCTTTCCTTCCTTTCTTCCTTCCTTCCTTTCTTCCTTCCTTCCTTCCTTCCTTCCTTCCTTCCTTTTCTTCCTTCTTCCTTCCTTCTTTCTTTCTTTCTTTCTTTCTTTTCTTTTCTCTCTCTCTCCTTCCTTCCTTCCCTCCCTCCCTCCCTCTCTCCCTCCTCTTCCTTCTTCTTTCTTTCTTTCTTTCTTTTCTTTTCTTTCTCTCTCTCTCTCCTTCCTTCCCTCCCTCCCTCCCTCCCTCCCTCCCTCCCTCCCTCCCTCCCCTCCCTCCCTCCCTCCCTCCCTTCCTTCCTTCCTTCCTTCCTTCCTTCCTTCCTTCCTTCCTTCCTTCCTTCCTTCTTTCTTCCTTTTCAGGTCAGCAGTGTGAAGGCGAACACCCTACCTACTGTATTGTTGCTCCGACCCCAACCCAGACAGCATTGTGACTGAGTCATCTCTAAAGACACTTGGTAAAGAGCAGAGCAATCACAGAAGAAAAAAATGTGATTGTGCAATTCACAAAAGAGAGGAAGAGTTATTTAAAAAGCACAGGGCATGTGATATGCACGTCACCTAGGAGGAGGTTCTGAAAAGCTTCCTCTGATATAGAAACTCAGAGATGCATTAGTCACTTTGGGCAAGCGAAATTTCAGGGGAGTGGCTGAGACAAATGCCATAATAAGTAGGCGAGGGAGAGACTAGACAGCGGCCAGGGAGGTTCAAAAGTCAGAATTCCTTAGACAGCTCTTTCCAAATGTCTGGCTGTCACTAGCAAGATTTTGATGGGAAGGGAAAAGGGGTACAAGGTCTTGGCAGAAACTTTGTTAATATTCACTGACATTTAAAATGTCGTAGTCTTTGAACACACTCTTCACTCTATTTCTTCTCAATGACGTAATAATCTGGTGTGTGAAGGGACAATCAAGTCCACTCATGGTATATGAAAGGGATGGATTTTAGTATCTACTTTTTCTGGGCTTCCCTGAACTTACTTTCTTCTGACTCTCAGTGTAGGAGTTCATTTCTGCTATATTGGATTAGAGGATTGGGTTATGGAGTGTTTGGCACAATTACTTTCCACCCCTTTTCGAGTAGGACCAAATCCTGCATTTTCGAACTCTCTTCCTAGGTTCTGTAAATTACTGGCTAGGTGGCAGTAAAATTCATTTCCACTTAATAACCTCTTCTTCACTGTTTCCTCACTTATATGGAGGTTAGGATAATAGAATCACCTTGTAGTGTTTTTATAGTTAATATTTATAAAATTATACCTAGCACTTGGAAATATTTGAATGTTATTTTCAAAACTATCTCTCTGGAAATGGCACTGTGAGTGGTAAGAGTGTATGACTCTCATATGTGAGGTGTTGGGGTTCAACTGACCCTCCTCCTCCTATCCCCTATTTTAAAGCAAAAAAACCATTTCTGTGCTAATGACTCACATTTCAATTGCTGCTGTGTGGCACTTAAGGGATCATTAGACCATTGCCCACATATCCTGTCTCTAACTGAATATTTCAAAAGAAGCAAAGTTTAAAAAGAATTAAAATTTATTAAATTAAACAAATCTATTTCACTCTCCCAGACTAAGCATTAACCCAGTCCAAATAAAATCTAAATTAAACTTCCTATTTTCTCTCACATACACTAGATCGGTGTGTTTCTCAACTGGGGGCCATATGCCCCCTTGTGGTCCCCAGGATATTCTTAGAAGATCCCACATCAAAATCTGGTCAATGTCGGGAGGGGCACAGCATGAAGCTAAGTGGTAAACTAGTAGTTTGGGGGGTCATAGGAAGGAAGTGAGGTTGGAAGAAACCTCAAGGAGTTCAAAAAAGGTTGAGGAATAGATGACTAGATGACTAGATCCCATCGCACCAGATGACTCAAATCACAAACTGAGATCATTCTTCCTGATTCTAACAGTAAAAATGAACATTTAATTGATTTCACTGTCTAAATTGCTTCACATTAGTACGGCTGTCTCAGTGGTATCGCTTTCTTGCCTTTCTTCTGCTCTCCAATGTAGTTTTCATGAAACCATTAGTAAGAACAAATTTCTCATTAAAATGTTATGACCATTTTGAATAAACACTATGACTATTTTGAATAAACACTGCATTTCAAGTTCTGGACAGTACTGATCACTCTGCCCATCTCCACAATTGCCTTACAGTCAAGTTTTCTACCGCAGTCCTGCTCCCAAGCATGGTTGACCTCCGTATTTTTCCATATTATTCAATTCGTGTCACTTGCTAAGAGTTTTTATGTTCCATCAAATGGACTATTTCTACCTTATGAATTCCTTCTCAAAAACCTTGTTTGCTATATTTCATGTCTTTCTAAAATCTATAATTACCTTCTTTTTTGCCTTTATTAGATAATTTATCTATCCATAAAAAGATAATTTGAGAATAGTTACTGCCTTGAAATAAAATTATATGAAGAAAAATATATGCACATATCATGAAATAGAAACTCAGATTTTGGTTTTTCAAAAATGTCTCATTTTGTATAATACCAAGAAAAATGCAAATTAAAAATGAAAGCTTTGCTCTATGGACAATACTGGTGGCTATCATGCTGAGTGATGTCTGGCAGAAGGACAAATACAGAATGATCTCATATGTGGACTATAAAGAAGGGGATAACCAATGGCTGAGCCTCCCAAGAAGAGGTGTAGAAGGGGACCTGGGAACATGAGTGTGAGTGAGGGCTGTAGTGTTAGGACACTGGAGGCCTCAAACGTTATGATTGAAAGTTATGGTGTATAAAAATTGGAACTAAAGCCAGTCACAAAAGGGGCTTGCTTATTTGTTTGTATTTTGCTTTAGGGCTACACCTGGCAGTGCTCAAGGCTTAACTCTGGCCCTGAATGCAGGGATTACTTCTGGAAGTGCTTTGAGGATCATGTGTTATGCCAGGATTCAATCCTAGATCTGTTGTATGCACGGCAAGAGCCCTAACCACTGTGCTACCTCTCTTGTCAAGAGAGGCTTACTTTTTTTTTTCTCTCTTTTTGGTCACACCTGGTGATGCTCAGGGGTTACTCTTGGCTCTCCACTCAGGATTTACTCCTGGAGGTGCCTAGGGGCCATATGGGATGACGGGATTGAATTTACGTCGACTGCATGCAAGGCAAACATCCTACCCACTGTTAGAGATTCATTCCTACTCTTTTTTTATTTATTTTTATTTTATTTATTTATTTATTTTTTTGCTTTTTGGGTCACACCCGAGATGCTCAGGGGTTACTCCTGGCTCTGCACTCAGGAATTACTCCTGGCGGTGCTCGGGGACCATATGGGATGCCGGGGATCGAACCCGGGCCGGCACAGGCCAGCTGCGTGCAAAGGCAAACGCCCTACCCGCTGGGCTATCGCTCCGGCCCCACATTCCTACTCTTTTTTTAAAGAAAAAACTCAGAATATGTACTATATAAGACACTAAATTTTAAGCACTTTCTCATCTATTTGCTTTGTGCATGAATCTTTTGAAGACTAGATAAACCTTTGATCTTTAATAACAAATGCCTTTCTCAATAACTGGCAGTCATTAACTGGCAACACTAGGTTGGGTTATACCTGGTGTAAAATATGTAAATAAAATAAAAATGTAGCATTGATGATATTATTTGGTAATTTAAAATGAGTTATACCTAAGAATAATCTAGACTATACATGATATGCTACTAATATATAGTAGTGCTGAAATAACCATGTTAGTGTTTTAATGGCAAAATATTAAGATTTTGTCAGATATGTATGTACAAGAAGAAAGATGCTAGTAATTGTAATGATGGAGGAAAATTGGGTTAGACATAGGGACAAGAACCAATATAAAAAGGTGATCTTTTTTCCTTGATATACTTTGCATTATTTTACCCGTGAAACACTTTTAAAGATGACTTTAATAATGTGATCTTACAGCAGAGTTTAATTTAAATTTTCTTCGAATATTTGAACCTGGGATTGTAGGTAAGGAATGCTGTAATATTTACTATTAAGTATAGAAGACATATTTCATAAAGCCAAACTATGTTTTAGACAAGTAATAAATAATCCACAACACAAAAGCAAATGACAATGGCTTCTATTAGAAGATACCGTAAGATATTATATACAAGAATAATATATTACTTCAAAACTAGCTTCAAGTAATAAAAGAGTAAAATATTAAACTAAATAGAAAAATGAAAACTTTCTACTTATAGTAACTAAAATACTGTATTGTCATAGAAAGAGAAGATAATTTATCAGAAGAAACTTCATAAAAGCTTCTAATACTAAAATGGGTTTTATAAAAACAATTTTGTTCAAGGCAACACAAATATAAAATGATGTTTTTTTAAAAAATAAACTATTCTTGCAAGAGTCACCTATAAACTTTTATTCTGAAATAAATTTAAAGACGGTGGTTGCGAAGCTGTCAGTATTTCTGGGTAAGGCAGAAGACCCAATTGCTTATTATCTTTCAGCTTTTGTACTATAATTCTGGCAAATTCTTCGCCTTGAATGTCAGTGATATCCAGTAACTGTCTGACTTTTTGCGGTCCTTGTAGGCTTGGTGATAATAAGTTCATAGTCTTCCTTCATGAGCAAGTCCCTGGACAGAAGGGCATCTAGTGACTGGTTCAGGCAGGCTTCCGTCATCTGGCTGACAATGTCTTCCCTCTTACTCTGGATCCATTGTTGGGATATACCAGGCTGTAATCGCTCTATACGAAAGTGAGGAATGACAATCAAAATGGCAAAAAGGGAAAGTGCTATCAGTTAAATTACTTGAAAAGAGAAATATTAAGGAAAACTAAGTTTTCCCTGACATAAGGTATTTTGGGGAATGCTGTTGATTTTCAGGAAATATTCGAGATACTTGGCTTACCTTTCCCCTCTCTATCCCAGAAAAGTACATTATTTTTTTTATATACTACAAATAATGGGACAAAAATAACATTTCTAGGTATTTAAAAAATATAAAGGGAGCATACCTGTTTTATTGGCAAATCTACTGAAAATATATTACAAAGCCTCATACAATAAATGCTTACCTGAAATTCCTTCAACTAAGAGTGGATTTGTTATTGCAAAGGAGTAGAGGGAGTTCTTCTGTTCACAAAATTCTGCCTTTTGAGCTGCAGAAACATTACCATCCCAGCTGTGATTCCCTGAACAATGGTGAAACGCAGAACTGTCTTCCGTCTTTCCTAGAAAAAGCAATGTCTTTATTAGGGATAGAGGATTCCAGAGATATTTCTGTTAGCTAAAATAGCAACACATATACCATAGAGAGGAGGTATTCATGTCTTTAACTTTTCACTGCTATTAACGTAAGATGGTTAATGGTAACTCCATATAAATATCTTGTAGAACAAAAAAATATGCTGTGTTCTCATCAGATTTCCTTCAGTTTGTATGATATAAATTATAAATCATAGAATTTTATTTCTTTGGTCAATCTCACATTTATTCCTGATTTTAATTTTTTAAATAGTTTATATTGTAAGCAAACAATTTTGGCGTACTCCCAAGCAGTGCTTAGACTGTCTGGGGTCCCCTTCCATAGATAACTTGGCCAACTAGGCTGGCAGTTCAATGCAGTGGTCCAAGGGTGCTGTGATGCTCAGATCCTGTGGTGCTGGGGAGCACCCAGACATCTATGAAGCACATGCAAACCCTGTGCCTTAGCCCCTGACCTATCTCTCCAGAAGCCTCTTCCTGTGTTTCTGCTCCTCCTGCAATTTAACTGTGACCTCTAGACAGGATGGCCAACAGGGGAGACTATACTGGACAAGATATTCAGGGACCTGACCCAGTACCAGACTTCACCTACCCGGAGATGCTATGTTTGATCTCTTGAAAAGGAACATCCTCTTAGTATATTTTGTTATTTTCATGCTAAAGCGCAACAGGGAACTGAATGAAATTTACTTATACCTAGAAAATTGTCTCCCAACCCATATCTGACAGATAGAGGTAAAGCTTTCAAATAAAAATACAAAAATCACCAGAGTTCTCTTTGCTGTGGCCCATTCTATTACAGAGACACCTGTCTCTTTGTAAGCCTGATCCACTGGTGAAGGTTACCTAGACATTTAACAGGCCTGAGTGACAAGAGAAGGTCATCTCAGGGACACAAGCCACTGTTGACCTAGTACAGATGAGATACTGAACATTTGTACATTTAGCTGTAGCCCTGGCATGGTCAATCTTGGTGCCACAAGGCCTTACCAAATACCATACCACAGGCTGTAGTGCTTTTACCTAGACATATGAAGAGAAAAGATAAAATACTAAATAATTGAATCATAAGTGAAATGAAAAGTTATAAAAATTACTACAGAAATATGAAAGATTAAAGAGACTTCTGCGATCTTCAGGCTAGTAAACAGGAGAAACTTGAAGAAATATAATCATTTTTTTAGAACCACACAACCTCTCAAAATTGAGTGAGGAGGAAATAGAAAATCTAAGCAGGCCAAATATAAGCAACTAGTAATCATAAGATCTCTCCAAAAACAAAAGAACAGGTCCAGATGGCTTTACTAGTGAGTTCTACCAATCCAATTCAAGTTATTCCAAAGACAACGAAGAAAAAAAATATCCTCCCAAGAAACTTATATGAAACCAACATTACCCTGATAATAAAGGCAGAGAAAGTACATTAAAGGAAATTCCAGATCAATATCCCTGATAAGCATAGATATAAAGTAATAAAACATTAGTGAACTGAATTCAATAATGCACTAAAAATGTCATGATCAATTGGGATTCAAGGATGGTTTAACATACACTAATCAATTAATGTGACTAGAGCAGTTTTTCATATGTGTGTGCGATGTTGGAGACAGAACCCAGGGCCAGACACATTTATATTCTACTGATAAACTATATCCTATACCTTAAAGATTAGTTAATGTTA
The DNA here is from genome assembly GCA_021461705.1 of Cryptotis parvus. NCBI lineage: Eukaryota > Metazoa > Chordata > Mammalia > Eulipotyphla > Soricidae > Cryptotis > Cryptotis parvus. The sequence continues at coordinate 3,647 of JAJIBD010023400.1, read as the reverse complement.
TAATATCAATAATAAAATGAAAGTTAAAAAATATGATAAATCATGGATGCAGAAAACAATTTCAACAAGATTCATTGTTAACTTATGATTAAAAAAAAACCTCAATAAATTGAGGACAAATGGGTCCTATCTCAACACACTGATGCCTATATACAACAAACCCAGAGCTATTATCCAACTCAATGGTAAAAAAATTGGAAGTTTTCAATCTATAATATTGTTTTGGGGTTGGAGAGACAGTACAGAGGTTAAGGTTCTTGTCTCCGTATCCTGTCAACCCTGCTTTGAATTCCTGACCGAATATGTTTCCCCAAACACCACTAAGGGTTTCTTCTGAACATGGATCCAGGAATAGCCCTTGAGCACTGCATGTGGCCTGAACCACTGCCCACAAAAAACAATGTCTGCTAGCAACATTATTATTCAACATAATCTTGGGGGCCCTAGTCAAAGCAATTAAGCTAAAAAATTAGATGATTCAAGTTGTGGAAGAAGTTAACTATCATTAATTTCAGATCACATATCTCAATGATTATATACTTTTATACACTGAGGTCCTGCCCCTAGAGGTGTTGCAAGTGTGGCTGCAGTGCCCAGCTGTGTTGAGAGGTGACAGACAGGGGACAGGCTTATCTACACCCAGGGCTCTGCCATGGGCCCTGGATGGTAAATGGCTGATGGTCTGACATAGTAAAATACTGGGCCCCCTTGGATGAACCTATAGCCATGGCAGAGCCTGGCAAGCTACCTATGGTATATTCAATATGCCAAAAATATTAACAATAATGGACCTCATTCCCAATGAATGGAGACATTACTGGTGTCAGCTCGAGCAAATCGATGAATAACCAGAAGACAAGTGACAAGTGACATACACTGAGGAACTTCACAAAAACTATAGAAAATAATAAATCATTATAGTAAAGTGGTAGATTATTAAATCATATCCAAACGATGAGAAGAAATAATAATGAAATTCAAACAATAATAACAAAATATCCCATAAAATCAAGTACTTAGGGAATCATTTTGACTAAGAAGATGAAAGACTTATAATTAAAAACAGTAAGTCATTACTAAGAGAAACAGAAGTGGCACAAGGAAAAACAATGTCCATGGATTTGGATAATAACATGGCTAAAATGATCACCTTACCCAAAGTATTATAAGATTCAATGCAGTTCCATAAAAATTCCAGGAGCATCTTTCAGTGATATAGAAAAAATAACTAAAGTTTGTGTATCACAAACTACCCCAAAGAGCCACAGCAAACATGAGAAAAAAGATGGAAAGTATACTATAAGCTCCTAATTTATACTATAAGGCTGTAGCTTTATAGTATAAATAAAATAAAAAAAAAAAAAGTACAATATTGGGATCACTGTCTTCCCATTGTTCATCGATTTGCTCGGCGGGCACCAGTAATATCTCCATACGTTCTGTCACAAGCAAGTGTAGCCCAAGGGCATCTGCTTGCTCCAGGGACAGGGAGAGCCTCAAACCATTCTTCAAGTCATGGAATTGAGGCCCATAATTGTTACTGGTTTTTGGCATAGCAAATGAAACATGGGTAGCTTGCCAGGCTCTGCCGTGTAGGTGGTATACTCTCAGTAGAAATAATAATATATACACCAATAATAATAATATTATTAATAATACCCAATACTCCTCCATTTGGCTCTTGTGAAACCTTTCTCTCCTCTCCACATTTAGGTTTCACACACATTCTTTTAATCAATAAACATGGATCGAGTCCTGAGCTAAACACCAAAGACACACGATTGGGAAGCTCATTTAAGCAAGATCTTAGAAATGGCTTCATACTTGAGAAGAACTGGAAGCTGAGTCTTGGGTGAGATAAAACTCACTAAGGAAGCTTCAAGATTCAAAGCTTCAAGCTCAAAAGTCTAGCTATGGGAGAACCTGGTTCAATTAGAAATTGCATGCACCTTAGGGTAGGTAAAGTGGGGGTATGGCATAAACCCGGCTTGACCTACCCTAAGGTACATGCAGTTGTGACATGTCACAGTCAGTTGTGAGGTTCCTGGGGTTCACACTATGCCAGAGCATATACAGAATGTATATTGTGATGACTGAAGCAAACAATGAGGAGGCTGGCTTCACTCAGAAACCTATGCACACACAGGTCTTGGGCAGAGCCACAGCTCAATTAATTTACCTATAAAGTAAAATATTCACTGATTATGTGCAGGATGTAAGACTAAAGAATTGGACCACATGGAATCAAAGCCTTGACGTAGCATCATGCTCTGAGATAGTCTTGATCACTTCACTTGATCACTTGAATCCCAGTTATTCATCAATTTGCTCGAGCGGGCACCAGTAACATTTCCATTGGACCCTATCATGTGCCAATGTAGCCCAATGGTATCTGGCTGATTCAGGAATATGAAGAGCCTCAAACCATTCCTTCAGGGTCTTGACAAGGAAGTCTGACCATCTTGTAGGTGGGCGGCCCACGTGATCTTTTGACATCCCATTTTGGGATCCAGTCGGTAATGGCTCTAGTCCAGCGGTCCTCTCCAAATTGCATGACATGTCCAGCCCATCTGATTTTCGATGCCTTGGCAAACGAGATAGCGTCCCTGACTCTGGAATAGCGACGGAGGTCAGAACTCCGGAATCCTTCTCTCACTTGAGTGAGGTGTGATATTCCAAGAATAGCTCTTTCGATTCCTCTCTAGGGAGACCTGAATAGCATTCTCATCCTGCTTTCGTAGGGATGAGAACAGACAGAAAGAGCAGAAATACTGGAAGATGCAGCAGAAGCCGGGAAAAGCATTCACACCGCCCGCCTGTCCTTCGCCAACTATAAGACCAAGATGACTGCCCTCCGACACCCTGGTGGATCGATCACATCTTCCAGAAAGGCAATGGAGAAGATTATCCATGACTTCTACTCAGATCTCTTTAATAGCCACATCCACCTGCCCACATACCAAATTCCACAGGATGGATATGTTATTCCCAACGTTCTCCCTTCTGAAATCCAACATGCCATCTCGTCGGTAAAAAAAGGAAACAGCACCAGGCCCAGACAAAGTCAGACCTGAACACCTAAAGAATCTGTAGTCGGTACTCATCAATACACTAGCTCGGCTCTTCACACGCTATCTGTCTGAATGAAAGGTGCCCTCCCAATGGAAAACCAGCAGGACAGTTCTACTGTTCAAGAAGGGAGACATTCATGACATCGGCAACTATCGCCCCATCTGCCTGTTGTCCATCATCTACAAGCTGTTTACACGAGTCATCCTGAACAGGATTGGCAGAACACTAGATGAAGGACAACCATGCAAGCAAGCTGGCTTCCAGAAAGGATTCAGCACAATCGACCATATCCACACAGTAACCAAGCAAGCACATTGAGGTTTGTAGGGAGTACAAGATGCCGCTCTGTCTCACGTTCATTGATTTACAGAAAGCCTTTGATTCTGTGGAGACTGAAGCGGTCATCGAATCCCTTAGCCAAACACGGTGTTCAAACCCAATACCTCAAGATCCTTCGTGAGCTGTATTACGGATTCACCACCAGGATCTCACCATTCTACAAAGAAGTGATCATTGATGTCAAAAGAGGGGTTCAACAGGGTGATACCATTTCACCAAAACTCTTCAGCACCAAA
>JAJIBD010023399.1:0-23336 GCA_021461705.1 Cryptotis parvus | reverse complement strand
CTGACACTGGAAGATGCAGCAGAAGCCAGGAAAATAATTCGTGCTGCCCCGCTTATCCTTCGCCAACTATAAGACCAAGATGACTGCCCCCGATGTCCCTGATGGATAGATCACATCTTCCAGAAAGGCAATGGAGATGATTATCCATGACTTCTACTAAGATCTCTTTGATAGCCATGTCCACCTGCCCACATACCAAATTCCCAGGATGGATATGTTATTCCCAATGTTCTTCCTTCTTAATCCAACATGCCATTTCATCGGTATAGAAAGGAACACCACCAGGACCAGACAAAGTCAGAATCGAACACCTGAAGAATCTGCTGTCGGTACTCATCAATACACTGGCTCAGCTCTTCACACGCTACCTGTATGAATGCAAGGTGCCCTCCCAATGGAAAACCAGCAGGTCAGTATTACTGTTCAAGAAGGGATACATTCATGACATTGGCATCTATCGCCCCATCGGCCTGTTTTCTGTCGTCTACAAGCTGTTCACTTTGCGTCATCCTGAAGAGGATTGGCGGAAGACTAGATGAAGGACAACCATGCGAGCAAGCTGGCTTCCAAAAAAGGATTCTGCACAATCGACCATATCCGCACTGTAACCAAGCTCATTGAGGTTTGTAGTGAGTTCAAGATGCAGCTCTGTCTCACAGTCATTGATTTAATCAAGTCTTTGATTCTGTTGAGACCGAAGTAGTTTTCAAAGCATGAGCCAAACAGGGCGTTCAAAACCCAATACATCAAGATCCTTCATTAACTGTATTACGAATTCACCACCAGGATCTCAGCATTCTAAAGGAAGTGATCATCGATGTCAAAAGAGGGGTTCGGCAGGGTGATACCATTTCACCAAAACTTTTAAGCACCACCCTCGAGAACATCATATGACAATTAGAATGGGAAGGAATGGGAGTGAATATAGATGTCCAGCAACTACACCACCTCCACTTTACTGATGATACTTTACTGATGACAAACATTAGTGAAGCGGCACAAATCCTGGTTGACTTTGATGAAGAATGTGGAAATGTAGATCTACAGCTGAATCTCAAGAAAACTATGTTCATGAAAAAATGAACTAGTTCCAGAGGACCCATTCACTTTCAATGGAATAAACATCCCTGAATGCAGCAGTTATGTGTACCTATGTTGAAACTCAACATGATGAACGACCTAAAACCAAATCTGAGCAGGAGGAAAAGGGTGTCATTGAATGCCTTCAAAAGTATTGGAGAAATAGCTAAAAGGACAAAGAACCTCCAGCTCTGGGAATATCTCTTCAACTCCACAGCTCTCCCTGCATTAACATACGCCTCAGAGACCTGGGCCCTACGAAAGCAGGATGAGAATGCTATTCGGGTCTCCCAGAGAGGAATTGAAAGAGCTATGCTTGGAATATCATGTCTCACTCAAGTGAGAAAAAGAAATCCAGAGTCCGACCTCCATCGCTGTTCCAGAGTCAGGGATGCTAACTCTTTTGCCAACGCATCAAAAAATCAGATGGGCTAGACATGTAATGCGATTTGGAGACAACCACTGGACTAGAGCCATTACCAACTGGATCCCACGGGACATCAAAAGGTCACGTGACCGCCCACCTACAAGATGGTCAGACTTCTTCGTCAAGAGCATGAATGAACGGTTTGAGGCTACGCTCTTCATATTTCTGAAGCAACCAGATGCCATTTGGCTACACTGGCACGTGATAAGGTACAATGGAACTGTTACTGGAGCCTGCTCGAGGAAATCGATGAACAACGGGATGTCTAGTGATCTAGTGATCTAGTGACAATCCAGTATACTTTTTGTATCAATGTGGACGTAATCCTCATCTTCTGAGTTTCCTTAATCCTTTAGTCTAGTCTAGATTTTTCTCTGCTCTCTAAACAAATGCTGCTAAAGGTTCTTTCCTCAAGTGTTTTTCCCCTTTTTTAAATCAATAATCATTTTTCTATCTTACAAATTTCTCTTTCTCATTTAAGAACTAGAAAAAAAGTGGGCCTGAGAGATAATACAGTAGGTAGGGTACTTAATTTGTATATTGCTGACTCACCTTCAATTTCTACCACTCTTATGGTCTCCTTAGCACACCTGAATCGAGCCTTACATGAAGATTCAGAAGCCCTGAGCATTTCAAGGTGTGTGGCCCCAAAAACAAAACTAGCAGACATATAAAACAATTACTAGAAAAATTTAGGGGGCACAACAATATTTCAGGAACTAAGCATATGTATTGCATCCCATAGTCCTGGTTCAAATCTCTGGCACCACATATGGTTCCTCCAGCATCATCAGGGTTACTTCTAATTAAGAAAAAGTATCTTAGAACAACCAGATAGATATGACCTTCCAAAGCAATGAAATAAAAGTACTAGAAAAAATCCATATGACCCAGTCATTCTATTTCTTGGCATATAGCTCAAGGGCCCCAAAACACAATTTCAAAAAGACATTTATGCTCCTATCTTTATTAAAGTACTATTGACAATAGCCAAATTCTGGAAACAACCCAAGTGCCCAAGAACATATCCATGGATTAAGAAATTTATATATATACATATATATACAAATGTACAAAACAAAATACTACTAAGCTATATGGAGAGAAAAAACTGATTTGTCAATCAATGGATGGAACTAGAGAGTATTGAATTAAGTTAATCAGGAGAGGGCGAACACAAAATGATCTCTTTCGAATTGTATTGCAAAATTATAACACGTGGCCAAAGATAATAGAAATGGACATTGATCTAGAAAACAGAATTTACCAAGTTGGGGTATAGGGCTAAAAAAGGGACCTTGGGTTACTGATGTAGGTAAGCTAACATTGATGATGGCTAGATATTAGAACATTATATGCATAAAAGCTCTACCATTAACAGCATTATAAATCATAGTGACACAAGAAAACTAGAAGAATAAATGGAATAAAATACATAATCAAAAACAAAAAGTACTAAAAAATATTCAAGGATTTTTCTTGAATAACTTCAAAATTAGAAAAAGAAAATCCTGGAAAATTTGGATTTTCAGAAGTAAAACTATGTTGTATGTACTTTAAAATGAGGTCATGCCACTTAATAGGGTATGTTTATCTTTGGTTATAAAATAGAGATGCTTATTAGACAGTTGGGATGTGATTGCAAAACTGTAGGATATTCACAGAAAATAATCAATTTGCAATTTAATATCTAAAATTGTAACCTTAGGCAAGACTCAACCTTAGGTCTTTGTTCTCACGCATAAACTACAGGGGATGTTATAATTGATAACAAAGTGCAAGACTCCTGGTACATGGAACATTAGTTGACTTATCTTCTGGATAAACACTTGTCACAATTAAACATTACAGTCAGAGGCCATGCTTGTAGGTGTTGTTTTTGTTTTTTTTTTTTAATTTTTTTTATTTTTACAATTACAAAGATATACAATTAAAAAGTTCATATTTGGGTTTTGGTCATACAGTGTTCCAGCACCCATCCCGCCACCAGTGCCCATCTCCCACCACCAACGTCCCCGGTTCCCCCCCCTCTCCCCAGCCCTCCTCCATGGCAGGTTCTTTATTTCTTTCCCTTTCTCTCTCTCTTTCTCTTTTCCTTCCCCTCCAGACTATGGATTACAGAACATACATTAAAGGGTTGTCATGTGGATCTTTTTGCCTCTATTTAATGCTCAGTTCTAGGTTGGCATTAGTACCCTCGACAATTGTTAGCACACTGTTCCATTTTCTGTCTTACCTAGTCTCTGACTCCCACACGTTTGTGATAATTTCCACCTTTGACAAGACCTCCTGATATATGTTTCACTTGACCTTGGATATTGGTATCATAATATGTACATATATATTTATGTTATGCAGTGTTTTAAGTTACTGACAAAGCAGGATGTGCGGACTAGTCCCATTCTTATGACTTGGTCATTAGAATCTAAAGATCTAGTAGACTCATTTTGAGCACCCAATAATTTGAAAGTTGTGATAATTTTACAATGTCAGTGGAGTTTACTACCTACTACAAAGTTGTATTGATAACCCACAGAAGAATAATGAGAGACTGAAGGGTATTAACAAGCTATCCATAGTGCGGTGTGAGAGAAAATGGGTCCCTGGAGAAATTAAAAACAGTTCCTTATCTAATTCAGTGGAAGAATAGACAGATTAGTTGGCAGACCCACTCTCTGTCTTTGAACTTTCATGGTTTACAGAGATGGTTCAACCTTCCCTAGTTATAACCAGTAAGTTCTGGATGAAGACTATTTCCAGTCAAGTTATCACAACATACAATGAAATAGGAATGCCCGTCTGAAAATAGCCCCATTTCCTGGCTATCCTGAAGACATAAGATATAGTGAACATAAAAAAGAGAAATAAGATTATACTCTTAAGAGGCTGTATAAATTATATAGCATATTTTATTAATCAGAGTAATTCTTTGTATTGTATTTTTGTTGGATGAAAGATTTAGCTAATCTGGGAGCTTTGGTGTTTTGACCACTCACAGCTTAATCTATTTAAGCCAAGGTTCATTCTAATGAGACCTCTTTTCTATGTAATCACTGCTAGAGGGTGTTGCAGTTACTGAAGTCACCTTGACTGAATAACTTCTGACTTATACATCTACTTAAAATTCTATGTGGAAAATGGAGGCCCTCATGGAGTGGGGGTCATCTGGCTTGTTGCAGAAAAAGAAAAAATTAAGACTATCCAAATAAATGGGATAGGGATTGAAGAAAATGGGAAATGGTATCTGAGTTAACATTGATATCCAGAGATTCAGAGTTTTATCATTTCTCTTCTATTCAAGGGTAAGTTATTAAAAGGAGTTCTAATCAAAATCTAGTTACCACTGTAGCAACGGATATGTGATAATATCAAGTGATAGTTACATGAATTATGAACTTTATTGTTAAAACTTAAGTATGTGTTAGTAGTTGAATGGAGGAATTGTTCTTACTTTCACATATTTAATATTCTTAAATATTGAACCTGTGAAAATAAGAACAATTCCTCCATTTGATTATTAACATATGGAGTAAAAAATATAACATTAAAATCCTGGATGAAATTTCTTAAAACAATTTATTTTGTTCTTAGACTAGGATTAATATAATTACATAAACATTACAAAATGTTCATGCAATATAAAACATATACATTTTACCCATATAATGTGTATATATATATATATATATATATATATATATATATATACATAAAATTACACAGTAACGACCACGAAGGGACTCGAACCCTCCTCTACTCCATGGGGCCCGCCATTTTCCACATCCGACTTCCCTCTTGTCACAACTCCACCCAGCAGACCAGACTATCACAGTCTGGCTCACTGCGGCCGCTAGCAGCCGCGCGGTTCATCAATGAATGCTTTATTTAAAGGTGACTATAACAGTATGCCACCCGCATGGTAAGTCTGGCAAGCTGCTCATGTAGTATTTGATATGCCAATTACCAGTAACATTTATATTTGGTCATTCCCGTGACCTAATATAATTGTTTGAGGCTCTTTATGTTCCTGGAGCAAGCGGATGCCTTTGGGTTCTACTAGCATGAGACAGGGCATATGGAGATATTACTGGTGCTCGCTCTAGCAAATAGATGATTAACGGGAAGATAGTGATAGTGATATACATAAAATATACATATATATATATTTTGTATATACACATAAAAGGTATGTATATACATACATATACATATGTATATGTTCATGTGATATACATATATATCACATGCATATAGTGGAATTGGTAATATCATTAAAGAACCAAAGGATGAGGCATAGGTGGTATCTACTGTATCACCTTTTAAATTTATCAGTTAAGGTCAAGGAATATGGTTCAATGATAAAGAAAATATCTCACACATATGTGAAGTACTATATTTGATTCCCAGCACAACAATAAACAATCAATGAAGTATCCTGCCAACAGTTTACATGATGGATATTTATGATTGTAATAACATTTATAAAGGCCTTAGGTTCATGACTAAGACCATTAATTTTCTGGATCTATTTCATTTAGAAAAAGGGGAATAATATGCATTCATGATGAATAAAATATTTATAGTTCAACATCATAACTATATTATTAGCATGCATTCATCATAATATCATAAAGATTCCAGACTGCCAGAAGATAATACAAAATACCACATTAATCAGTTAGGTACATCAAAGTAATCCAGGGAGGGCCGTGTCAACAAAGAACTCTAAACAGAATGTAGTGCCACACCCTATTGCAGGTATAAACAAAGGTTATGCCAAGGACTAATCCTGAGATTATATCTTATGTAAAACACTGGAGAGAGAGAGGACAGATATAAAGTAATACATCTTAATTTCATGAGCTTCATGTAATCTAGATGGTACCCACAAGGTCCTTCTTATTATTATCTGCACCAGGGTGATTCTGAGTATCTTGTTCTCGTGTACTGAAAGGGTCACACTCGCCTGCTTAGAGCAAACTAGTATGATCCTTCCTATAGTCTTCCTATAGTCTCAATGTAGCCAGGGTGGTAGTCTCCTGGTAAATTCTAACTGTCCCAAGTTGGGTGCAGTGGGTATAAAGAGGAGCTGTGCCCAATCTAGAAAACATAGAAGTCTTAGTAGATGTATAAGTCAGAAGTTATTCAATCAAGGTGACTTCTGTAATTGCCACAACCTCTAGCAGTGTTTACATAGAAGAGAGGTCTCATTAGAATGAACCTTGGCTTAAATAGATTAAGCTGGGAATAGGCAAAAACAACAAAAGTCCCAGAATAGCTAAACCTGTCCTCCAACATTGGGCCATGTCACAATTCTCTTGCTTTCAGATGCCTGAGTACATCCAGGACACACTACTCTTCTTAGAGACATCTTTATCTCCGATTTCCCCAAGTGCTTTCTTTACCAACATTATTTAAAACTGATCTGCAGTTCTAAACAATCTTTGTATAAATTGTCTAGTCCTTCCTCTTCCTCATTCACGGGTGTCAGACAAATCACAGTCTAAAGGTTATATTAAATATTCATATTTCCTCATCATTTTCTTTTATGATATCTATTTTGCACATTTAAATTTATGTAGGTGTCTGTTTTTCATAAGTCTCAACACACCTTTTAAGACACCCTGAGCTTAAAGTTTCTGTGCCTTCAAGAAAGAAGTGCAATATGTCTTCCTCAAGATCTCATCTCTCCCTGCTAATTTTTTAAAATGTATCTTTTCTTTCCTCTTTTTGCTTCTTTCAAAAAGTTTAAAGTGACATAAAACTGGCATCTATTCAGAGATTAAGTAGGAGAGTAGGTGTATGGCAGGGTTGTTTGCATTTTATATAAAATGAAAAGGAAGTTTTCCAGAATCGATTTTATTGCATTACATTTACCAGCTTCAAAAGCTCAAATTGAAGCAAATTAAAGTCAGTCATTATTTCATGTTACCACACCTACTCAAAAAAGTCTCTGAAAAGTCACTTTACAAACTCCTCTAATGCACACCCTATCCTTGCATCTAAAAGCATTGAATAGCTATTTCTCACAAGACCAACATATAACAACTTTAGCTTAAATGAATATTCTATGAATGAGATATCAAATCTAAGGAGCTAAAGGAATAAAATAAAATGAGACACTAATTTGGCAAGTCACTTTTTTCTAGGCCCACGTTTTTCACTTCTATAAGTATTAGTTGTACTAAATTATCTTTTATTCTTTCACACTGATATTATTGTTTATTATACATACACTATAGTACTTCTGAAGAAGTTCATATTTGTGCACTAGATTTCACTTTCTTAATTTTGAGCCACACCCAGCACTACTTGGGTGTGATTCTTGGCTCTGACCTCAGGAATCACTCCCTGGCAGGCTTGGGAGTCCATATGGGATGCTGGTGATTTAACTTGTGTCCAAGTAACTTGTACAAGACAAATGTGCCACCTTGTGTAATATCATTCCGGCCCCATTATGAACGATTTTTATTCAAATAATGAAGTTTTATACTATTGCCAAAGGCTATATATCCTATTAAATAAAGCCGCAGGAAGTTCATTTTACCTCAGAATGGCATGTCAGGAGATACAGTAAACTCTGTTTCTGCTCAGCAAATCCCCAAACATGAGAGAAACAATGAAAAGTCCTCGAATTAAGCAGAAAATCATGAGAAAGATGGTACAGATTTACACTTATTTACTGAGATCTTCAATATGCAAGTCCATTGTAATCATAAGGCTGCCCCAATAGAAACAGTACATAGAAGTCAATGAATGTGATAAGAGATAATACCTTAATACAAGAAATTTCCTACACTAGTGCAAGTTTATTCTGTGTAAATCACACATATTTCACATATTATAGGCTTTTGTTATTTTAAAGCAAATAGAATAAACTTCGAATAGGAGTTGGAGAGACACTTGGTATAGTGAGTGGACTCCAACTAGGCACACTGATGTTGGTATTATCATTTGTCATGTATGCTTTAATGAGCACTTGAACATGTAAACAGAACAATGGATGGAAGTTCTGTAGTTCTTGAATGACTTCTCATTTCATAAACTAGTTTCTTATTTCCCTTTTGTATTTCTATTATTTATCTTATGCTTGGAATATCACGCCTCACTCAGGTGAGAGAAGGAATCTGGAGTTCCAACCTCGGTCGATGATCCAGAGTCAGGGACACTGTCTCGTTTGTCAAGGTGTCAAAAATCAGATGGGCTGGACATGTAATGCGATTTGGAGACAACCGCTGGACTAGAGCCATTACCGACTGGATCCCACGGGATGTCAAAAGATCACATGGCCGCCACCTACAAGATGATCAGACTTCGTTAAGACCCTGAACTAATGGTTTGAGGCTCTTCATATTACTGGAGCAAGCAGATGCCATTGGGCTACACTGGCACATGATAGGATCAAATGGAAACATTACTGGAGCCCACTAGAGTAAATCGATGAATAACGGGGCATCAAATGATCAAGTGATCAAATGATTTCCCCTCATTTAGGAGTTTACACAAAAATATCTAATTTTTTAACTGCAAAGACTTAGCCTCCATGACAGACTCACTGATCCTCTGACAGGTAACTTTCCTGAACTTCATTTTTTTTTCCATTTGAAATGTAACTGGGGCTGGAGAAATAGTACAGCAGGTAGGGCATTTGCCTTGCACGCAGCCAATCTGGGTTCATTCCCCCACATCCCATATGGTCCACTGAGCACCGCCACACATAAATCCTGAGTGCAGAGCCAGGAGTAATCCTGACCATTGCCAGGTGGACCCAAAAAAGCAAAAAAAGAAAAAGAAAAGAAAAGAGAGAGAGAGAGAAAGAAAGAAAGAAAGAAAGAAAGAAAGAAAGAAAGAAAGAAAGAGAGAGAGAAAGAGAGAGAGAGAGGGAGGGAGGGAGGGAGGGAGGGAGGGAGGGAGGGAGAGGAGAGAGGGAAGGAGGAGGGAGGGAGGAGAGAGAGGGAGGGAGGGAGGAAGGAAAGAAAGAAAGGAAGGAAGGAAGGAAGGAAGGAAGAAAGGAAGGAAGGAAGGAAGGAAGAAAGAAAGAAAGAAAGAAAGAAAGAAAGAAAGAAAGAAAGAAAGAAAGAAAGAAAGAAAGAAAGAAAGAAAGAAAGAAAGAAAGAAAGAAAGAAAGAAAGAAAGAAAGGAAGGAAACAAATGCCTACAAATTTGATATTAGAATTAGTTACATTAAAAGGTAGAACAAAATTAAAGATCAAGCAAAAAACAAAAAAGAAAAAAAAAGACGAGTGCTTGCTGTTAACTGAGAAAGTTACCAAAGAAAGATTTTCTAGGGCTCTGAGTGATAGTCCAGCAGGTAGGGCATTTGCGTTACATGAGGCTGACCTGGGTTCAATCCCTGTCATTCCATATGGTCCCCAGGCACTGCCAGGAGTAATTCCTGAGTGCAGAGCCAGGAGTTATCTCTAAGCATTGCTGGGTGTAACCCAAAAGAAAAAAAAATGATTTTCTAATTTCATTTTCACAGGACTTCTAGAGTTAATGATGACCAAAAATAGCTTACTATATTAGAATTATGCTTGTTAGTAAATAGTCACCAGAGGAATAGAGTTAAATATATATATATATATATATAAACACACACACACATATATACTGTAAGAACTTTTTATGTGCACAGTCTATAGCTAAGATTAACAAATGTTATTGTAAATTAAAAAATGTACAATTCTACACTACTTAATGAGGTATACAAAGTAGAGTTAGATAATATCTGGCATGGCATAGGGATTATGTAAGACTGATGAAATTACATGATCTGACCCTGGCACATGATGATACATATCAGTATGCATTTCATAAGCATTCTATAACCCATCTACCTTTATTATAATACCACATATGGTGTGATGAATATCCAAATAGTACTTGGAAGAAACAACTTTGCCTCTGAGGTAAAGTAACAAAATTATTACTCTAAGCTTTGCTAATGCTTATACCTCGGAGCATGTATTCTTTATAAAAATTTGATAAAATTATAAAGCTTTTAAGATAAAAAAACATTTCATTTACAGATATGTATATTTGTATTTATAAACAATGATCCATAGGTTGTATTAAGAATCTATAAGTTATTCATCTTTTTTATTAATATAAGTGATATAAACACTATAAGTACTTTTTAAATTAAATATATCTTAAATGTTATAGATTTATAAATAGCTTTGAATCAAAAATATGCATTATAGTAAGTTTCAAAGTGCTGAGAAAATACAGAAGTATTACAATGATGAATCAGAAAATAAATCAAATACAAAACAAAAGTGATCCTGTTTTATAGTAACGGTTGGAAATTAATGAGAAAAACAAAAAATATAATCAATTAGATGATAAAGTAATATAAAATGCATAGCTGACACAAAGAGCCAGCATGGACATCAATATGGAAAGGTAAAACAGCCTGCATTGTGGGCATTATAATTGGAATCCCTACAGTCTAAAATGCTGGCATACCGTTTAACTTTCTTTTTAAAACAATTATGAAATTGTATTACATTGTGACACATAAAATTTAGGTGTCTGGCACTATAATCAACATCTGTTAACTATTCTGTAGAAATTACTGTGAAATGTGTGGGAAATTGAGGAAGTCAAAATAGAGAGAAAATAATTTTGCCATTCAAAAAAAAAATAAATTAATAGATAGCATTATTTGTTTTCAGGGGAATTCTGAAGGTCTGGGTTTTCAGAGTTTGACATTTTAGTCTGCAAATCATACTGTGTTCATGGATGAAAGTAGCCCATCCCAAGTCCCTCTGGAATGCAGGGTATACCCCCAAGGGAACCATAAAACTGATGCTAGCCTCTTTCATCTTCCAGGTGCATGAAGGGCTCCAACCCCCTTCTATCCTGTAGTTTCTGCACTGCCTGCAACCTCTTCCTGGGTCCCTGAACAGAAGAAGCTCATCCCAACCTCTCTCAAATCCAAAACAGCTTGGATGCTAATGCTTGTGCAAGACAATACCACCCTTCATCCCCACCAATTCCAAGGGTCCTTGGGTCTTCTATATTTCCTTAAATTTATTTCTTTTAACCCTCTGTACATATGAAAATACAAGACACTAAAACACTATCTGTACTTCTTTATTCATCTCTGCGCTATTCACTATAGCTAGAATCTGGAAACAACCTAAATGCCCGAGAACAGAGGACTGGCTAAAGAAACTGTGGTTCATCTACACTATGGAATACTATGCGGCTGTCAGAAAAGATAAAATTATGAAATTTACCTGCAAATGGATGGACATGGAGACTATCATGCTGAGTGAAGTTAGTCAGAAGGAAAAGGACAGATATAGAATGACTGCATTCATTAATAGGATATAAATAGATACCAGTGTTTTGCTAAATATGGGAAATGGTAATGGCAGATTAAAACTCACCACTGAATATACACAAAAGAGACTTAAGTGATAAACTCTAAGTATCTGCAGGGCTAGCCACAATGTGTAAAATAAGAGGGAGAGAGATGCAGAGACAGAGAGAGAGATAGAGAGAGAGAGGAAAACTGGGGTACCTGCTATTAAGGCGGCCTGGGGGGCGGAGGGGGGGGGTATATTGGTGGTGGAAATTGGGCACTGGTGGAGGGGGATGGGTGCTGGAATATTGTATTACCAAGAACCAATTATGAACACCTTTGTAATTGTATGTTTCACGGTGGTATAATAAAAAAATAAAAAAAAAAAACACATGGCCAGTGACGTAACATCCTGGGCCACAGGCAGTGTTAGACTAATAGATTATAAAGAGTTCTGATTGGTGAGAGATAACAAATTAAATCAATCATATATCTGACAGTCTGAAACCCAAGTCATAGTACCCACAAATCTTTAAGAACAATAGTGATTCAAAGTATTGCACCTGCTCTGACAGACAGGGGCAGAAGTCTTGGCAAAGTATTGCATTCAAATAAACCTTCGATCAGTGAGGAACTTAAATCAATGCTTCAGATAACACCATGGACTTAAAGCAATCACCTGAAGAAAAATTCAACTAACTTCATGACGAAGATTCAGGATATGAAAAAGAGTTCAGTACAAATGGAATTGAAGGAGTTTAAAAATATAATACCAAGTCACAGAGATGTAATTAAATATACAGAAAATTACATCAGTGATATTAAAGACAAAATACTAGCCATTATCATTAACAAAGTTAAAAAAGAAAAAAAAATAAATAATGGAAGAGAACTTAAGATTCTTGATAGATAATAATAAGAGAAAAAAAACGTTGCTTCATAGGAATACCTGGAGAGGAAAAAGGTGAAGGGAATAATAACTAGTCAAAGAAATAATAACTGAAACCATTCCTGACATCTTGAGAGGCTCCTGAACAGATACAGAAGGTCTAAAAGGTACCAAACAAAACAGACTCAAACAAAAGCATACAAGGACACATAATAATAAAACTGGTAAAATCATAAGACAAAGACAGACTACTCAAAGAGAGTAGTCTTTGAGTAGAAGTCTTTGAGTGTAGTCTTTGAGGCAAGAGAGAAGAAAACCTTCAAATATAGGGACATAAGAATTGCAACATATAATATATTCCAAGACAGGAAAAAAAATGGAATGACATATTCAAGGTACTGACTAAAATTTAAAAAATAATCCTAGAATCCACTACCCTACATGCTGTCATTTAGACTGGAGGGAGGAATAAGAACTGTTTCAGACAAACAAGGGCTGGCAGCATTTGTATCAACTAAACCAATCCTGCTAGAATTACTGAAAGATTGCTTTTAATAAAGACTCTTGCAAAAACTACTGAATCCTCTCTCTCTCTCTCTCTCTCTCTCTCTCTCTCTCTCTCACACACACACACACACACACACACACACACACAGAGCACCACAGCTCTTTATGTCAAAATCTCACTGAATGTAAAGGGACTAAATTCCCTATAAAAAGGTGTTGAATAGTTGGATGGATCAGAAAATAAAATCTGTTCATTCACTGAGTACAGGAAACTCATTGGACAAATATAGACTTCGAGTGATAGGATGAAAAAGAGTCATATAAGCTAACGGCAGACAAAAATGCTGGCAAGTATACCTATATCAGACCAAATTTCATTCAATATAAAGAAAGTAATGGGAACAATAGATCAAGTTATAGTGTCAACATTTTTTTGAATCAATTGGGGCGCAGCAAAGTTCATGAAACTTCTGCTCACAAATCTAAAGAAACACATTGACAGAAACAATAGAATGTTTAAACATGCTAGTTTCCCCAATGGAAAGATCGCTAGACAGAGTATCAGTAAATAGACAATAGGCAGCTGAAAGAACTGGAATTGTTGGACATATACAGGAGTTGGTATCCCCAAAACAAGAATACAGATTCTTCTCTAGTAGTGCACACAAAGCAATCTCAAGGAAAGATTGCTTATTAGGGCACAAATTCAACATATAGATTTGCAAATATCAAAATTATTCCAATTACCTTCTCAGATCACTAGGCTATAAATATAAGGATTAACCACAGAAGGATTTTACTTTTACGAAAAGTAAATCATAAAAAGTTATAAGTAAAATAAAACACATTATTTGGTGGTTTTTTCCTAAATTTCTAGAACTCTGATATAACTTCCATGTAAACCATATTGTTAGATCACAATGCTATAAAAATAAGAGTTAACCACAGAAGGAAAATGGGGGAACTTCCAACACTTAGAAGCTGAACCAAAAAACTGTCAAACTACAATTGGATTAAGAATTAAATCCAGGAAGAAATAAAATGATTCAATGAAACTGAAAAAATTAAGACACAAACTACCAGAATTTATGAGATGCAACCAGAGTCATAATAAGGGGGAACTCATAACAATGCCAGCCTATCACTATCACTATCACTATCTTCCCATTAATCATCTATTTGCTAGAGCAGGCACCAGTAATATCTCCATATGTCCTGTCTCATGCTAGTAGAACCCAAAGGCATTCGCTTGCTCCAGGAACATAAAGTGCCTCAAACCATTATATTAGGTCATGGAAATGACCTAATATAAATGTTACTGGTATTTGGCATATCAAATACTACACGCAGCAGCTTGCCAGGCTTGCTGTGCGGGTGGCATACTGTTGTAGTAATCTCTAAATAAAGTATTTATTGATGAACCGTGTGGCTGCTAGCGGCCACACAAGCTGGGCTATGATAGTCTGGTATGCTGGGTGGAGTTGTGACGAGAGGGAAGTCTGGATGTGGAAAATGGTGGGCCCCATGGAGTAGGGGGTGTTGTCTGGCTTGTTGTGAGGCTCTGCTGGGGTGGCAGGCCAGGCCAGGTGCCTCCTGAGTGGCTGGACACAGGGAGAACAAGTAGGAGCTCTGCCCCATGTCTGATAGTCTCTGGTTCAGCATAACTGGGCTGGATTGAAACAAAAACTGCTGCAGGGTGGGTGTCGATGATCCGGGCTGTGATAGTCTACCGTAAGAAATGCCAGCCTACTGTAAGAAATAATGAAAAGCTCTAATCAAACACAGAAACACAAATCTCAAAAATCTGGAAAGAGGGAGAATGAGAGAGAAGTAAAGTATTTGCCCTGGAAGCAGTCTGCGGGACTTGGCACTGGGAAAACTGGGAATACTGGTAATGGGAAGTGTACACACTGGTGAAGATGGATGTTAGAACGTCTGTGACTGAAATCAATTGTAAAGGCCCTAGGTGAGATGCAGGGAGGGATTACCTAAGGGCATTGGACCCTCCCTGCTTTCCATAACAATGGGAGGAAAGGTCTGAGGTGCAGGGGTATAAACTAGCCGGTTCCGCTCTCCCTGTCTTCTTCCCTGTGGGATCTCGCCTTGTGACGTTTCATTCCCCTTGGAAGTTTTTACACGTGGTGGTCGCCATCTTGCCTACACGTGGCTGGGGTTCTAGCCTGGAATCCTAAGCATCGGGTTTTTCCTTTTGCTGGTTTGTATGCCTGAACCTGTGATAAGTAAAGCCTTTTTTAAAAACTGCATCGGATTCCTGAGTTTTCATCCGTTCCCTCGCCGGCCTCGGAGGTAGAAGGGAACTCGCTTCCCGGCACTGTCGGGGACCCCGGCGGGGCGCCCGACATTTGGCGTCCCTGGGTGGGCACAAACCACCAACCTTAACCAAAAAGGAACGGATGAAAACTCAGGGATCCGGATGCAGTTTTAAAAGGCTTTACTTATCACAGGTTCAGGCATACAAATCAGCAAAAAGGAAAAACCCGATGCTTAGGATTCCAGGCTAGAACCCCAGCCACGTGTAGGCCAAGATGGCGACCACCACGTGTAAAAACTTCCAAGGGGAATAAACGCTACAAGGCGAGATCCCACAGGGAAGAAGACAGGGAGAGACGGAACCGGTTTTATACTCCTGCAACCAGACCTTCCTCCCATTGTTATGGAAAGCAGGGAGGGTCCAATGCCCTTAGGTAATCCCTCCCTGCATCTCACCTAGGGCCTTTATTGTGCTAATGTTTTGAGCCAAATGCAGCGGCCCTTAAAGGAGTCCTGCAACAGTGAACAACTTTTTTAACTCTGTATTTTTGCGAGCCTGTACCTGAACAAGGTAGAGGTGCACCAGCTACTCGGATTCACAGACATTGGGCAGACTCACAGACATGGGGCAGAGCTGCTACCGGCTCTCCCTGCGCCCAGCTGCTCATGTGGCATTCGGGAGGGAAGGCAATTTCTAGCCCTGGCCCACTACCCAGCAGAGCCTTGCAAGAAGCCAGATGACCCCCACCCCACTCCATGAGGGTGACATTTTCTACATCAGGACTTCCCTCTCATCATAACTCCACCCAGCAGAAGAGCCTACCACAGCCTGGCTCATTGAGTTCCACCCTGCAGCAGTCTTTTTCAAGTCCAGCCCAGGTATGCTGATCCAGAGACTCAGACTTCGGGCAACTTCAGAACTTTATGTTCCTGGAGCTGCTACTGGCTCTCCCTGTGCCCAGCCGATCATTAGGCGCTCGGGGAGGTATGGTGGGTTCTAGCCCTGGCCCGCTACCCCAGAAGAGTCTCACAAGAAGCTAGAGGAACCCCCCCACACCATGAGGGCCTCCATTTTCCACATGCTGACTCCCCTCTGGTCAGAGGTTCCACCCAGCAGAAGAGCTGATCACGGCCATGCAGTTCATCAATAAATGCTGGAGATCAGAGGTGGCTATAAGAGTATGCCACCCGCGGCAGAGCCTGGCAAGCTACCCGTGTCATATTTGTTATGCCAAATACCAGTAACAATTATAGACCTCATTCCCATGACCTGATGGAATGGTTTGAGGCTCTTTATGTTCCTGGAGCAAGCAGATGCCCTTGGGCTCTTCTAGCATTAGACAGGACATATGTAGATTTTACTGGTGCCCGCTTGAGCAAATCGATGATTAACAGGAAGACATGATTTTGCAGTGATTATTTTTTAAATATGGATAAGTAATAAGCAAAAGAATTCCAAAATGTAGTAGAAGGAGGTAAATTATTAAAAACTAAAAAGAAATCAACAACATAGAACTCAAAAAGCAATTCAAAAATTCAAAAGATTAAGGAAATCAATACTTGATTCTTAAAAAATATATACATATATATATTTAGATATAGATATACCATCAGCTAGACTCACAAGGAGAAAATTTTCAAATAAATCAAATCAGTGATGAAATAGAATAAATTACAACGAATCCTTCAGAAATTCAAAATATAGAGCCAAAGTGATAGTATAGAAGGTAGGGTGTTGCATTACATGTGGCCTACCCTGGTTTAATGCCCAGCACCCCATATGACTTCCTGAGCCTGCCAGGAGTATACAGAGCCAGGAGTAAGCCCTGAGCACTGCTGAGTATGGCCCCCAAATCCAAAAAAAAAAAAAAAGAAATTCAAAATATAGTGAATGGTTACTATAAACAACTTAAGGCATCTTAATAATTTTACGATGGTGAATCTAGAAGAATCGGTTAGATTTTTAGAGTTATATATAACCTCCCAAGCTGAATGAGACTGAAGTAGAAAGCATAAGCAGTTCATTCACAAGAGAGGAAATTGTAACAGTAATTGGTGGCATGGCTATGAGCACCACAGCCTCCATCATCAGTAATGCCAACAGATGCGCAGCTGTGCCAGGTCCAGCTCCTACGTACGGTGAGCAGCCCATGGAGCAACGAGAGGGAGAAACTGGCTCGCTCCCTGGCCAGCTTCAACAAAGCTCCTATAGTCAGCAGACACATGGGTTTCTGTGGCCAAGCTGGCTGAGCTTGGAGCGGGGATTGAGATCCCTCCTCCTCACCCCCACTTCCAAAGACCCAGTGGATGTGTCTATGAACTCTGTAGCCTTCATCATCAGTAATGCAGAAGGAGAGAAGGTCCAGACACACAGCTGTGCCAGCTCCCTACCCACAGTGCGGGGTCACTTTCTGGCGGGGCACAAGGCTTAGATAACCACCATGTTTGGGGCGAGGTCTTTCCTCAGGACCTGGCTCATATAAACATTGTAATGATCAATGTAGTTGCTAAAAACTGGGGGTCTGGTGTGGGAATGGGGAGCAGGTGGTGCGCTATGAACTTTGGTGGTTGTGGTGGTAGGGGCACATTTGTGGTGGAACTGGTGTTAAACAATGAATACTTGTGACAACTGTACTATGAGAAAATTCGTCAATCACAATGTTTTAATATTTAAATAATTTTTTTAAATCTCCCCCACGAAAAAAAGTCCTGTTACAGATGGGTGATTTCACAGAATATTTATTGCCTATAATTCTTAAAATCTTCTAAACCATAAGATACAGTATTCCTTCCTGAAACCTTCTATGAAATTAATATTACACTAATAACCAGAGCAGACACACTTCCAGAAAAAGAAAGTTTCAGACCAATCTTCTTAATGAATATTGATGCAAAAATCATTAACAAAATCTTAGCTAAATGAATCCAACATATCAAAAAGTATGTTGCTATCCCCTGACCAAGTGGGATTCACCCCTGAGATGCAAGGATGATTCAACATGTGCAAATCAATTAACAAACTTACCACATTCATAAAATGAAAGATGAAAGTTATATTATCATATGCAAAGAAGCCTTGGACAAGATCCAACATCCATTCATGATAAAATCCTCAAAAAATAGGTGGAAAGAACCTTTCTCAAGATCAGAATCATCATCTATAACAAGCCCACAACTGGTATCATCATTATGGTGAAAAACTAAAATAATTCCCTCTGCTATCAAGTATGAGGTGAGGACATTCACTCCCTCTACTTTTACAGCATAGTACTAGAAGTTCATTCTGCCCCTCCAGGTGTTGCAGGTGTGGCTTCGGTGCTAGACTGCATCTGCAGGTGGCAGACAGGAGACTGCTTAACTGCACCCAGGGCTCTGCCCCTAGGACCCTGATGGTAGATGGTTGATATTCTGACATAGGAAAAGACTGGGTCCCCTGGGCTGAACCCAGAGCCATGGCAGAGCCTGGCAAGCTACCTGTGGTGTATTCGATATGCCAAAAACAGTAACAATAATGGACCTCTTTCCCAAAGAATGGAGACATTATTGGCTCCCACTCGAGCAAATCGATGAACAACGGGAAGACAAGTGGCAAGTGATTAGAAGTCCTGATTGGCCCTACAGCAATCAGGGAAGAAAAATAAATCAGAGATCAAAATTGGAAAAGAACTCGGATTATCACTATTTGCAAAAGAAATGATTATGTATAAACCAGACCCTAAAGAGTACAAAAATGCTCCTAGAAAACAAGAAACCAAAGCAGAAAAGTGGCAGCTTACAAAGTCAATATACTAAAGTCAATCAAATTGTTATACAAAGAATGAATCAATGGAGAACACAATCAAGGATTGTGTTTGGATACTATTGGATGACAGGTTTAGCTAGCTAGGGAGCTTTGCTGTTTTATGTGATCACAACTTAAACTACTTACATGTTCTTTAGCCAAGGTTCATTCTAATGAGATCTCTCTTCTATGTAAACACTGATAGAGGGTGTGGCAGTTACAGAAGTCACCTTGACCCTAAATAACTTCTGACTTATTATACATCTACTAAGACTTCTATGTTTTCTAGATTGGACACAGCTCCTCTTTATACCCACTGCACCCAGTGTGGGACAGTTAGAATTTACCAGGAGATTACCACCCCAGCAGAGCCTCACAACAAGCCAGACCACCCTCCCCTATTCCATAGGGCCCGCCATTTTCCCACATCCGGTCTTCCCTCTTGTCACAACTCCAGCCAGCAGACCAGACTATCACAGCCTGGCTCACGCGGCCACTAGCGGTTCATCAATAAATGCTTTATTTAGAGGTGACTACAACAGTATGCCACCCGCACAGCAAGCCTGGCAAGCTGCTCGTGTAGGATTTGATATGCCAATTACCAGTAACATTTTATATTAGGTCATTCTCGTGACCTCTTATAATTGTTTGAGGCTCTTTATGTTCCTGGAGCAAGCGGATGCCTTTGGGTTCTACTAGCATGAGACAGGACATATAGAGATATTACTGGTGCCCGCTCTAGCAAATAGATGAATAGATGATTAACGGGAAGATAGATAGTGATAGTGATACCACCCTAGCTAGTTGAGACTATCTTTAAGATTATAGGAAGGATCATACTAGTTTGCCCTCACGCAAGTGAGTGTGACTCAGTATATGGAGAACAAGATACTCAGAATCACCCTGGTGCAGATAATAAGAAGGACCTTGTGAGTACCATGTAGATTACATGAAATCCATTAAATTAAGATGTATTACTTTATATCAGCTCTCTCTTTCTCTCCAGTGTTTTACATAAGAGATATAATCTTGGAAGAAGGGATTAGTTCTTGGTGTAATCCTTTGTTTATACCTATAATAGGGTGTGGCACTACCCTTATACAAGCTGTTTATAGAGTTCTTTGTTGACAGGACACTCCCTGTCACAGATAGGATTACTTTGGTGTATATAAGCGGACTGAATTGAGGCTCCTTTCCCTTTTTTTCCTGCTCCTTCTTTTGGGTAGGACTCCTCTTGGATTAGATCCTCTCTCTTTGGTGGGAGACTTGGGCTCTTTTGTATGGCCTAAGTTCTGAGCAGAGCTAGAGTTCTTTCATTATATTGGATTGTGGTGGTAGAGCTTTTGTACTATTAAAAGTCTTTTTGGAACTCGCCCGGACTCGTGAGTTTTCATCTTTTCCCCTGGTGGCCTTGGAGGTAGAAGAGAACTTCTGTCCTGCTACTGTTGGGGACCCTGGAGGCTCCCGACAGGATACTATTTAAAACAGTATCCAAAAACATCAAATATCAGGGAATCAGCTTAACAAAACATGTCAGAGATCTATACCATGATAACTTAAGAAAGAGAAGAACTTAGTAAATGTAAAAATATTACATGCTCATGAGTTAGAATAATCAATATTATTAACCTGATTATTCTACCTAAGCTATAGCTTCAATGCACTTCCCATCAAAATTCAGACAACATTCTTCAAGGATCTAAAAATAATCAATGAAAAAAGTTCATACGGAATCAGAAAAAAAAAACTACAAATAGCCAAATTACAATGAAAATTAAGAAATTTGGAGTTATTTCATTACCTAATTTTATTCTCCAGATAAATATTGCTGAGAAGTAGAAAAAATTTTATTTTATATCTGTTTCCTCTTTATAGACTAGAACTAGGCCATTTATACTTTACTTTCATCTCTCAAATTATATTTTCCTCCATAAAGAGTTCTAAAAATTATCTATAGTGTATTAGAACATATATACATTATGTATTTAAAAGAATGTAGATAATAATTTATTATAATCACATTACCTAAAGAATTATTTATTTAACATAAAAATGATTGTTATTTTTAAAATTGTGTTTCTAAAGAGTTTGTACATGATTCCAGGAATTAAATCACAGTTGAGCCTAAAATGTAACCAACATGTGACTTTCTCATTATTAGAATATACGTCTTCAGTGCATACATGTAAATAAGTATAATATAGGAAACTTTTGTTTTAATATACCAATGAACCATCCAATTTCTGCTGCACATTATTAAGGTTAAAAAGTATTGGAGATAAGGCAGGAGTGATATTACAGTGGATCAGGCATTTGACCACTTGCATGTGGTCAAACTGGTGTGATCCCTGGAATCCCATATGGTCCCCTGAGCACCATCAGGAGTCATTTTTGAGCAGAGAGTCAGGAGCAACCTCTCAGCATTGCTAGGTGGGGCACAAAACAAAAAAAATGGTTTTGCCAGGGACTAGTCCCTTCCTCCAAGATGATCTTTTATGTCACAAAACTGGAGAGAGAGAGGGCTGGGATAAAGAAATACATCTTAATTGATGTATATTCATGTGGAGAAACACATAATAATTTCATGGGCTTTATGAAATCTAGGTGGTACCCACAGGAACCTTCTTATTTATAATCTGCGCCAGGGTGATTTTTTGAGTAACTTATCCTCGTTTTACTGGAAGGGTCCTGACAGCCTGCTTGAGGGAAAACTAGTATGATTAAAGGAAGGATCCTTTAATCTTAAATGGTAGTTTCAACTAAGCCAGGGAGGTGGTCTCCAAGTAAATTCTAACTCTCCCATCCTGGGACCAGTGGGTATTAAGAGGAATTGTGCCGAATCTATATAACATTGAAATCATAGTAGAGATTATAATAATATTTTGGAAGTTATTAATTCAGAGTCAAAATGACTCCTGTAACTGCCACACCCTCAGTGCCAACACCTATCAGTGTTTGCACAGAAGAAAGTTCTCATTAGCATGAACCTGGCTTAAGGACATGTAATAGCTTAAACTGCAAGTCGATTAAACAGCAAATCTAAGCTAGTTAGACCCCTTTATCCAATAAAACGCTCTGAAAAAATATGCATTTTTAAATAATTAGGAGAATATTTTTGTATAATATAGGGAGGTGTTTAGCACTCAGTAAAGTGGTCAGGTCATAAAACTGTTGCCTTGATGGTATCAAGGCAAGAATTAAGAAAAGATGGGAGGACTTACTGTTTTTTTTCAATTCATAACTAAAAGTTCTTTTTGTTTACTGAATCATTTGAAAGGGTTTACTGGATCATTTGAATACTGAACCATTACAATGAAACATGTTTATTCACACAGGCTGATATCCATAGCTAATAGCCCATATGCATAAGGAGTGTTCCACCATTGGCTCTAAGTCCTGCTTCTGCTATTGCAGTTTAGCTCACTGAATGTCTGGACTCAAGTTTCTGCTTTGCTTGTCTATTATACAACATTTGCAGAACAGTGCTTTCAAAGCAAGAGTCATCCTGAACCATTCCCAATATGATCCATTTCCTTTTCTAAATAAAGTTTCATTAGAACACATTCTCCCCATTTAAGTGGATAGCTTCTATAGTTCCTCCAATAAAGTGAGCAACTCTAATAGAAACTATATGAGCCAAATTATCAAAATATTTTCTCTTGAATTTACAAGTTTTGAAGAGTGACACATTTTTCTCCTTGGATATCAAAACTGAGATTACCCTAGCTGGGAGAAGCAG
Organism: Cryptotis parvus; assembly: GCA_021461705.1. Taxonomy (NCBI): domain Eukaryota; kingdom Metazoa; phylum Chordata; class Mammalia; order Eulipotyphla; family Soricidae; genus Cryptotis; species Cryptotis parvus. The sequence continues at coordinate 330 of JAJIBD010023399.1, read as the reverse complement.
GAGGTTGAAGAGCTGGATTAGGTGACAGAGGGACAGTGGTGGAACATCTTGGGTATTTTGGTGGTGGTGGTTGCAGTAACTTTTGCATGTAATACTATAGACATGCAAAAGACTATTTTATAGACTATTTTTTCTTTAGTTTTAGGGACATACTCCTAGCTACACTCAGGGATCTATGCTTAGGAGATCATATAGGATGCCAAGGATTCAACTTGGTTGGCCATCAGCAAGACTAGTGCCCTCCCCAGGCATACTATCACTCTAGCCTGACATTAACACTATTATAACCATGCTACCTAAATAATCATATTGATTTAAATAAAGTGCTTT
>JAJIBD010023398.1:0-51621 GCA_021461705.1 Cryptotis parvus | reverse complement strand
AGTAACAAAGTAACATATGGGCAGGGTTGTTTTTGGTGTTGACGGTTTAGATACTGCAATCCTTGCACTTGTTATTTTTGTGCTTGGAGCCTTGCGGTTATGGAGACTGATCCGCGCGCGTCTGAAGGAAGACAGATGTGGCGACATTCTCCTTGAGGGAAGCAGGAGTCTCGCAGAGCACCGAGAAAGCATGTCCGATTTAAATAGTAAAAGTGGAGGAATTGAAAACGGAACAGAGCAAAAAACAAAGCAAGGTGTACACAAAGAAAAACAAAGGCCTGATCAGGGAAAAGAGGTAACTAAGCCTCCAGGACTGTATTCAGTTCTGGATGAATTTTCAAACTTGTCAATCTCAGAATCTGAGGAAGAAAGGGAAGATATGTTTAATTCAGAGGAAGATGCAGAGTCAGAGGAAACTGCGGTGGTATATGAGAGGGAAAGGTATGATCTGGAGCTTACCAGACCCCCGCCATATAACCCGCCAAAACAACAACTATGCATGAGGGTGCAAGCCTCATTCCTCATAAAACTTGGAGAAAATTGGCTTCGGCCTTTCCTGTATTTGAGGATGCTACCACACATAATCGGTTCCATCAACCAGTGGAATATAAGCAACTTAAAGATTTAGCTGAGGCAACCAGGAGTTATGGTGTTTCTCTGAGCTTTACCATAGCTCTTGTGGGCAGCTTAGCCCAAAATGCCATGACACCTTCGGATTGGTTCCATGTGGCCAAGGCATGTCTAAGCATGGGTCAATACCTGGACTTTAAATCACTTTTATACGGACTATGCCCAGGGCCAAGCTCGCACTAATGCGGCAAATGGTCAACCTCATTGGACCATGGATATGCTAACAGGGCAAGGGCAATGGACTAATAACCAGACTACTTTCCGAATTGAAGTATATAATCAAATTAATGGTATAGCCACCAGGGCCTGGAAAGCCATTCCAAATAAAGGGGGAATAGCTGAAGGCTATCCACCCAAAGGTAGACTGTCTCTTGCCTTATTTACTTTAAATTTTCTAATTTTGAATGATGAAGGCCACTCAGCTGCCGATCGACATGTCAATAATGTTTGTTCTACTAATATAAAAGTAAAGTGGAAAAATGTTTTGGATAACAAATGGTATGAACCGGATCCTGTAATGTCAGGATCCAGGGGAGCTGTCTGTGTTTTTCCACAGGACAAGGAAGATCCAATCTGGGTACGGAAAGACTGATGCGCTTCATCCGTCAAGATGACAAGAGAGCTGATCATTCTGGCGTTGCTGATGAATCTGCAGCAGAGCTTTGGGAAGAAGGAATGACTTTGGGCGATAACCAGGACATGACCGATGCCAGTGCCAATATGAAAAGTCAAACAACGAAAGCAAAAGACTGTGAAATATCTTGCGAGCAGTTGGTCGCAGGGAGACGGTGGACTTGTTATATCGGCAATTGATGGGCATTGTTACTCTTAACGCCACCCAAGTTGAACCCATTACCCTTGGGGATTTTACTGAGTGGATGTTTTCCGCCTTTAACTTCTTTAAGGAATGGGTGGGGGTGGGAATTTTTGGTGCAATCTGCTGTGCTGGCGTGTTCCTTTGCCTCTGACTGTTATGCAAACTTAGAGCACCTCATGCCCAGGATAAAGCTGTAATCATACAGGCCATGGCAGCCTTGGAGCAAGGCACATCTCCCCAGGTTTGGCTTGCTAGCCTCAAGAGAGATCTTTGAACATGGTCTTGGCACCAGGAGGTCTTGTTGCCATTGCACCCTGTAAGACATGTTTAATAGCACGTTGCAGCCTTTGCACTCTTTAGACTTAGTGCCATTGCACAAGGAAAGGTGTAACGCTGTTGTCTCTTTCTCCAGGCAACCACCCTCGATCGGCTGGTGCTGAAGAAGTATTGGCCTTGATCGGGTAGATGCCTAGGTGTCTTTTATAAAACAAAAAAGGGGGAGATGTTGGGCGCCATTTGGTGCTGGACTCAGCGCATGCGCAGGGTCCTGTGTCCTGTGCATGCGCAGGGTCCTGTGTCCCGCATATCGCGAGAGTCCCTGGAGTGGTGTGATTGGGCTTTGTCCAATCAGGGCATGTTTCGTCAGCTCATGCGAGCTCGTGACGACCTGCGCCCGGCCAATGGGAAGTGGACACGTTGACTCGCACCATTTGCGCCAGCCAATGGGAAGCGGACACGCCCGAATACCACTGTATAAAAGCAGCTTGCACAAAGGGTCTGGGTCCTTTTCGCCATCATAAATTTCAAACTAAAAGAGCTCCAGTAAAGCGTGTTCTGAGAAGAATCCTGTTGGGGTCGTTCTTCACCGCGGGCGGTCCAGGGCTTCCAACATGGAGAGTAGATGCTTTTGATAGCACTGCCCCCTAGCGGTTTTCTCATGCATCGTCCCAACAGAAGATTTCCTTGTCAAGGGATATTTGTGTCATGTTTTCCCTCCTTCCGTTTCTTGCCTCTGCTGATGTCCTGACTCAAGGGCCGCCACCCGTGCCTGGTTCTGATGCTCACATATCAGCACTCTTGTCCTCGGCACTTTCCCGGATGGCCCCTCTTTAGTTGTCCTCACACACTGGGCTGTTGTGAAACTGGAAATTTCTTGAGGTCCAGGGGTCATAACCCGCAGCCGCTGGAGACGAACAGAAGTCACCAGGCCATGCTCGGTGCATGCGGCAGCTTTCCAGCGATGAAACTCTGGCTCTCACCCTTGCGAGGCAAGTGCTTTAACCACTGATTCATCTCCCAGGCCCCAAGATTTCATTTCTTTCTTTCTTTCTTTCTTTCTTTTTTTTTTTTGTTTTTGGGTCACACCCGGCGATGCTCAGCAGTTTTTCCTGGCTCTGCACTCAGGCATTACTCCTGGCGGTGCTAGGGGGACCATATGGGATGCCGGGGATCGAACCCTGGCCGGCATGGGCTGGCAGCGTGCAAGGCAAACGCCCTACCCGCTGGGCTATCGCTCCAGTCCCTCCAAGATTTCATTTCATTTTGGAGGGTCTCCCAGCGGTTCTTGGGGGCCTAGGGGCCACTCCCACTGATACTCAGCCAACTTGACGGGTGGTTCAGGCTGGAAACTCCAATTATTGGGGCCCTTCAGCACTGGCAGCCACAGGGATCACCCTGGATAGGCTCCAGAGTGTCCAGGACCCAGGAGATGGAACTGGATTTTTTGCAATTTCCAAGCATGAGCTACTGACCCTCAAGTATCTCTCCAGCCCCAATTTCCTTTATAAAAAATATTAATTTATTTTGGCTTGGGGGGGGCACACTCTGTGATGCTCAGGGGTTACTTTTTGGCTCTGCACTCAGGAATAATCATATGTGAAGCTGGGAATTGAACCCATGATGGATGAATGCAAGGTAAACCACCTTCTTCTCCTTCTCCTTCTCCTTCTCCTTCTCCTTCTCCTTCTCCTCCTCCTCCTCCTCCTAATCCTCCTCCTCCTTCACTCCTCCTCCTCCTCCTCCTCTTCTTCTCCTCCTCCTCCTTCTCCTCCGCCTCCTCCTCCTCCATCTCCTCCTCCTCCGCCTCCTCCTCCTCCATCTCCTCCTCCTCCGCCTCCTCCTCCTCCATCTCCTCCTCCTCCTCCTCCTCCTCCTCCATCTCCTCCTCCTCCATCTCCTCCTCCTCCTTCTCCATTTCCTCCTCCTTCTCCTCCTTCTTCTCCTCTCCTCCTTCTCCTCCTTCCCCTCTTCCTCCTTCTCCTCCTCCTCCTTCCCCTCTTCTTCCTTCTCCCCTTCCTCTTCCCCCGTATTCCCCCTCTTCCCCCTCCTCTTCCTCCTCTTCATCTTCCTCTTCTTCCTCCTCATCTTCTTCCTCTTCCTCTTCTTCTTTTCCTCCTCCTTCTTCCTCTTCCTCATCTTCCTCTTCCCCCTCTTCCTCCTCCTCTTCCTCCTCTTCATCTTCCTCTTCTTCCTCCTCCTCTTCCTCCTCATCCTCTTCTTTTCTCCTCCTCCTTCTTCCTCTTCCCCATCTTCCTTCTCCCCTTCCCTCTTCCCGTATTCCCCCTCTTCCTCCTCCTCTTCCTCCTCTTCATCTTCCTCTTCTTCCTCCTCATCTTCTTCCTCTTCCTCTTCTTCTTTTCCTCCTCCTCCTTCTTCCCTCTTCCTCATCTTCCTCTTCCCCCTCTTCCTCCTCTTCATCTTCCTCTTCTTCCTCCCTCCTCTTCCTCCTCATCCTCTTCTTTTCTCCTCCTCCTTCTTCCTCTTCCCCATCTTCCTCCTCCCCTTCCTCTTCCCCCTTCCCCTCTTCCTCCTTCTTTTCCTCCTCCTTCTTCCTCTTCCTCATCTTCCTCCTCCCCTTCCTCCTTCTTCCTCTTCCTCATCTTCCTCCTCCCCTTCCTCATCCCCCTCTTCCCCTGCTTCCCTCCTCCTCTTCCTCCTCTTCCTCTTCTTCTTTTCCTCCTCCTCCTCCTCCTTCTCCTCATCCTCCTTCTTCTCCTGTTAGTAATTTCTTCTGATTTCAAAGGAAATCTAGAAAATCCTTATAGAGACTATATATGGGTAGCAATAACCCTTCCTTTGGGTCAGTGTGGCTGGAAGCCTGGTCAGCCTCATGCTTGCCCTAAGCTGGCTGGGTCTCACCAGTGCGAGTGTGGGCAGGTAGGGCTGGTGACCCGAGAGCTTCAGCCCTTGGGGTACTCCTACGTGCCTCCCTCAGCCTGCAAGGATCGGGTTTGCAATAAAAAATAAGAACCTCTACTTTTTTCTTTCGTAGTTTGATAATCACTAAAGAAGCTGGAGCTATTAAACTATTTTGGGGGAAACCGTCTGAAATGTTTTATTTGCTGTCATGAAACCGCTACTGCCTTCAATACTTGATTAGCAATTAATTGTTTTGTATTCTTGTTTACGGTTTTCATTTTGACAAACAAGCACTATAATTATAGTTATTAGAATAAAAACTCTTAGCCATATTTTTTAAAAACCTACATAGCCAATATCCAAGGGTTTGCCTTGCATGCGGCTGATGCAGGTTCTATCTCCAGCATCCCATATGGTCCCCCAGCACCACCAGGAGTGATTCCTGAGTGCAGAGCCAGGAGTTATCACTGAACATCACTGGGTGTGGCTACCTACACCCCCCAAAATTTGGGGACTTCCTGTAGCGCAAATACTGCCATACAACATCTCAAACGCTACAACTCTGATAAACCATAAGTAGCACTCCAGCTTAGATGGGATATAATGCAAAAGCCAAGCAATCTCGATGAACAAAATACAAACACAGAAGACAACCACAACAATATTTTAGTGTTCTCTTACACAAGGTCTTAAAGGTGTAATATATCTTCACTAACTTTCCTCTAAGGAAACATTTTTTGATCATTCTGTTAGGAAATTATTGACAACAAACAATATAAAATAAACGATTGAGGGCTTTCTATGGAGACAGGCCTAAGGGGTGGTTAGAACATTGGAGACAATAGTGAAGGGAAGGTGGGTAGTAATGGCGGTGGGACTGGCATCGGAATAAGTGAGCGTGTGTAACATCATCATGAACAACTTTGTAAACCAGTGTTTATATAAAGTGTAAAGGGAAAATAAAATTTAAAGCAAATTAAATTGGAATTTTATTACTTTTTGGTTATATAGTTGCAGATAAGCTATGTACCCAACCCAGAGATATGCACAGCTTTATACTTTTTTGAAAATAATTTTACAAAGTTCCAAAAAACCCACCTGCACAATACTGTGTTTCTATCCATGGTTTTGTGTTTATACCTCAAGTAATAATAAATTAATTTAAAAATTATTATCAAGAGTAAAGGGATTGTGGCTGAAGAGATAGTGCAGTGGTTAGGGCGCTTGCCTTGCATGTGACTGGCGTGGGTTCCATCCCCAGCACCCTACATGGTCCCCCGAGCTCCACCAGGAGTGATCCCTGAACACAGAGCCAGAAATAAGTGCTGAGCACTTCTGTGTGTGCCCCCTCCAAAAAAAAAAAAGTGAGTAAAAGGAATGTTTTCTTTAAAATGGTCCATATTTGGGCCGGAGCAATAGCCCAGCAGGTAGGGCGTTTGCCTTGCCACGACCAGCCTGTTACCCGCCTGGGTTCGATCCCGGTATCCCATATGGTCCCCGAGCACCGCCAGGAGTAATTCCTGAGTGCAGAGCCAGGAGTAACCCCTGAGCATCGCCGGGTGTGACCAAAAAAGGAAAAAAAAAAAGGTCCATATTTGGGGCGGAGCGATAGTCCAGCGGGTAGGGCGTTTGCCTTGCATGCGGCCGGCCGGTGCTGGCCTGGGTTTGATCCCCGCGATCCATATGGTCCCCCAAGCACTGCCAGGAGTAATTCCTGAGTGCAGAGCCAGGAGTAACTTCTGAGCATTGCCGGGAGTAACCCAAAAAAAGCAAACCCTAAATTACAGTATAGATTTGATGAAGTATGAGAACCAAATTCTAGTTACTTCATCTAACAGCTGTACTGAATTCAGTACACTTCTAGAGAGAAACTGAAGGGCAGCTTACTAGGCACATATCAGCTCAGGCTTCTCAGGGTCTCGCCCACTCCGGTGAAATGGGAAGACCCAACTGCACTAACAACTTTTTTTTTTTTGCTTTTTGGGTCACACCGCGATGCTCAGGGGTTTCTCCTGGCTCTACACTCAGGAATTACTCCTGGCGGTGCTCGGGGACCAAATGGGATGCCGGGGATCGAACCCGGGCTGGCACAGGCCGGCCGCGATGGAAGGCAAACGCCCTACCCGCTGGGCTATCGCTCCGGCCCCTGCACTACAACTTTCAAGCACAAATGCGTACTCTCCGTCACACTCCCTAGCAAGAGTCCATGATTAAAATGGATGAAAGATAAGGGCTGGACATAGATATTTCTATGACAAAACAGCTGCCTTGCAAGTCTGAGGCCACAAGAACAATCCCAGGGTTGCTCATAGTGTGGCCCTGGCAGTTGTCCTTTCTTGGTGCCATGCAACACAATGAACAATCTCCTGTGTACAGCCAAAAGTGTGAGAGCACCGCCATCAAACAACTGTGTGACCTTTCATCATCACAACAATGGAAGGGGAGGGGACACTCATTCCCTTTCAGACTCAACAGGTTTCAAACAAGAACCCATATCGTAGGGAGCATAGCTCTGTCTTGGAGCGAGTAGGTTGTTGGAAGGGAGTTAACTAGGCACTGAGGAACGCAAGTTTGACTTGACACTGTGGAAGGCTGGTCTAACGTATAATTAAAAGAACCAGGCCCACAGAGCCTAGACATAATGACTCTAAGTGACTAGACACAGGGCCACCGAGAATGCATGACAGACATTTTTCATAAATTCAGTGCTGAGTCCTAGAAACCAGCTGCCACATCAGCACATGTGCCCTGCTTTCGGGGACCGGACCTGGCTTTTGACTCTGCCAACTGCTTCCTCATCTATGCAGAACACTTTGGAAAAGCCAATCACTGACCCATTCATTTAGTTGCTCACCTAAGATAAAGGAATAATTCATAAAGATAAAGGAATAATTTATGGCTGGAAGAACAAAATACATTTTCTCAGGCTGGCCTGGATGACTTCTCTATTGCTGCCCAGTCAGTAGTTGCTAAGGCATCTATATAGGCTTTCTTCTTTGCACCCTCACAACCCCCCCCCTCCCTCCCTAACTGACCTTCCAGGAACCCCAATCTCTGAGCAAGCACCTAGAATGTGAAATTTGAAGCCAAGTAACCCAACACAATGGGATTACCCTTCTCAATTCCACACTTATTCTCAGACCCACATGTGCATTTCGGCCCATCTGTGTTCAGTTTTAAATGCAGAGAATAAAAGGTTTCTCAGACAATGTGAGCTTCCTGTGGCCCAAACTCCCTAAGGATGAAGCCAGAACCTCAGCCAGCCCATAGGGGGGTTCTTTCAAGCCCCGCTTTCTTATCATCACCAGTGGTTCCTTTTCTAATGCCTCTGAGGAAAGCTGCCCACTCTCTGCGCTGACCACTCTCTGCCTGGACTCAGTCCCATGCTACTAGCCTTGGCCCAGGCACGTTCCCTTATTACCCTCTGCCCCTCCCTTAGCCCCTAAAAAACCTGAGGAGTTGCTGCAGAAACCGCTGCTCTCAGGTAAAGTTTTCTTTGAGAAACTTGAGCTACCCAAACACAGCCTTAGAGAGAAAATTACCCAGGTTCCCCTCTGCTCTTTACATCGGTGCCCTCTACCGGGCGCCCTGAACAAATGCCTCCCAAGACCGAGTGGTTAAAGAGAATTCAGGATTCAGCTCGGAACACGGGGTCTGCTCTAGTCTCTTCTTCACCAGGCAGCACAGAACTCCTGTTGCTGGATCAGATTTTCTGCACAAGCTTGAAGTCCAATTTTTATGTGTGTGACTTCTGGAGGCTTAAAATATTACTTGGTTTGGGGATGAGAGGAAGATTAGACTACACTGGATAGTACTCTGGACATTCTACTGGCTCTGACTTCACTCTTGGCAGAGCTCAGGGGACCATGTGAGGTGCTAGGGATTGGCTCAGGTTGGCTGCATGGAAGGCAAGTGTCCTACCTACAGTATTATCTCTCTAGCCCTGATGGCTTAATTTGTTTGTTTGGTTTTTGGGGGGGGTAACTTCTGGCTCTGCACTCAGGAATTACTCCTGGTGGTGCTCAGAAGACCATATGGGTGCCCGGGATCAAATCCGGGTGACCACATGCAAGGCAAACATCCTACCCACTGTGCTATTGCTCCAGGCCCCAGGCTCAATTTTTAAAAAGCAAACAAACTGAGCTTATGTTTGACTTCTGTTCTGGACTACAGGACTTTATTCATGGCAAGGTTTAATAAAGGGTAGTGGGTGAGTTAAGAGCCTATCTCAGTGCCTAGATTTAGGGTTTCCTAAGTGCATTGGACCAGAGAGCTTGAGGTCCAAAGCAGTTACAACCTCCAGGTATAGGCCGGTATCTCTGTTTCACTTCATTTCCTCTGTCATAGGCATATACTGTTTAACCTTCTCTATCCTGCTTCTTTTCTTCAAGATGAGCAGAAATTTTGGTATGCACAGGGCTAATTTTGCTCAGAAAAATTGCAACATATCAAAAAACTAACCCAGAATGCCAAGCCTATCTCTCTCTCAAGAGCTCATGCTCTTCTGCCCAGACAACTGAGCAACTGAGGGCGAAGAGGGGGTTTTGCTAAAATCCTGCCATTGCCAGAAAACAACAACAACCCAAACCCACATCAGGCTGCATGGTGTGGAAGAACCTCATCCTACAGCAATCACTATCACTATCTTCCCGTTCATCATCATTTTGCTCGAGCGGGCTCCAGTAACATCTCCATATGTCCTGTCTCATGCTAGTAGAGTCCAAGGGCATATGCTCGCTCCAGGAGCATAAAGAGCCTCAAACTATTATATTTGGTCATAGGAATGACCTAACATAATTGTTACTGGTAATTGGCATATCAAATACAACACGGGCAGTTTGCCAGCTTGCCGTGCAGGGGGTATACTAATATAATCACCTCTAAATAGAGCATTTATTGATGAGCGGCGCGGCCCAGGAATAATTCCTGAGTGCAGAGCCAGGAGTAACCCCTGAACACTGTCAGTGTGACCCAAAAAAGACAAAAAAAAAAAAAAAACAGAAGGGAGGTAAAACTATTTCTGACTATGGGAGAGGCAGCCCAGAGTTCCAAGTTACTGACTATCAAGGGAAGGCCAGAGGGCTGCAAAGGGTCTGGATAAAATGAGGGGCACAAACAGCGCAAGGGCCCTCGCCTACAAATCAGAGGCCAAAGATCTCTCCTGCCCGGCCACAGGCCTCGGGTCTTCCATGGAAATGGCATGTCCTTGCTCTCTGCATCAACAAGAGCGTTGGAGAAGCACGAATGAGCTGACCAGATGGAACACTGGAGACAGCAAGCACGGCGGCATGTGTGGCTCCGCATCAGCACAATCCTGAGTGTAGAGAGCTGTGGGACTGGGCGGGGCACAAAGAAAGGGGGAGAAAGAGCAGCGTGTGTTAGCTTTCAGGGGTGTGGTTTGTTTGGGGGCACACCCAGCACCGCTCAGGGATCACTCCTGGGGGACCTGGAGGCCATAAGGCGTGATAGGGTGACCATATGGGGGTGAGCTGGTCGGCCATGCCCGGCCTTACCCCTACATCTTTCCTCCCCCATGAAGTGTTTTACTTTCTAATGCATAAAAACTGGTTCTCGTCCATCTGCAGTGGTCAAGAGGCCTTGAGGAAGGACTGGCTGGGCTGAAACTGGGGCTCTGCCTCAGCCGTGCCGCCCTGTAGTCCTGTCCGTGGCCCAGAACAGATCTCTCCAGACAGGGGATCTGCCTCTTCGTGGGGCTGTGTAGCCCCCTTCCCAGAGCTTTCACCTCTACTTCAGAACGCCTTTTGCTGGTCTTAACTGGGATCTTAGTCTTAGCTTCCTGGTGGGATTAGTTTAGTAATAAAATCGAATCTCAAACTTTAAAAGCAGAAGACAGGCTGGGATGTAGCTCCATGGGAGAGCGCTTGCCTCACATGCATTAAGGCCCTGGGTTCAATCCCTGACACCGCCAAGAATAAATAAAAATTGGATATGCAGTAAAACAGCACAGATGTGATGCATATTTAAACCAATGAAGACGCAAAAGTACTAAGTTCCCAAAGCAAGAACCTGTTTCTACTCAAACATGCAAAAGCACTGTGTGATCCCGCTTTCTCCCTAAAGCATGTGACTTCGACCTGCATTCCCACAGCTAACTGCTTCTTCCAAACACTCCACACCACTCACGTCTCTGAGGCAGTGTGAAATTACCAAAAAAAGAGCTGCTTTCCCCTTCCTGACACACCAGTCTGTTTAATGAGCTCCACAGCAATGCATCGCTAATATTCCCGGTCAAAGGAGGGGCCTGCAGAAACGTCTTGTTGCTCAGGATGAAAACCTGAGCTGCTCTCTCAGAAGAGAGCAAACCCTCCCTGAAGGGAGCAGAATTCTCCTGCTGGCCACAGTAGGATGCAGCCCTAACCCCAAGAAGTGCCCACACAGCTCCCCCACCTTCCACTGGACGCCCAGAGGACCCACACTCACCTTCTGAAGCATGAAGGGCCACGCAGGCTGCCAAGGTCATGAGCGCGAGTGCCGGCTGCTGCATTCCTGCAGGTCACCACTGCCCCAGGGAGGCAACACTGTGCAGGCTGTGAGATCAGGAAATGAGACGAAATGCCCTTGAGTGAGCAGGGAGGCAGAAGGAGCCAGGAGGCCCGCCCCGGGAGGTGCTGGGGTACCTCTTTCTTGTGCCTTTCCTGGAGACCAGCCTCTGCCTCTAAGACCAGGCCTGGGTCCACCATCTGAGGGGCATTGGCGACTGGACAGCTGAGGCGGCTGTGACTTGGTGGTGCACTTCAGAGTCATCTGGTCTACCCATACAAGTTCCTCCCCAGACTTCCAAGTCAGAATTTTTGGAGCTGGGCACCAATCACTTGAATTTTTTTCAAAGCCCCCTTGGTGATTCGGGGCAGCCGCTATGAACCGTTGCACTAAGGAATCAGTTCTGAAATGGCTTATTCAAAGTAGGAGTTTCTGGGGACAAGGGTGACAAGTCATAAACAATTATCTGGTGGTGATAGGGAGAAAAGTTGACTCTACTCTTGTTCTTGGTTTGCAGCCAAACTGATTCCAATAAAGTTGTTCATGAATTTAGAAAAAAGGCAAGGAAGTAGAGTGGCCTCTTTCGTTCTTCCTTCTTTTTTTTTTTCTTTCTTAGGTCACACCCAGCAATGCTCAGGGGTTTCTCCTGACTCTACACTCAGGAATCACTCCTGGTGGTGCTCGGGGGGACCATATGGGATGCCAGGGATCGAACCCAGGGCAAACACCCTGCCCGCTGGGCCATCGTTAGTTCAGATTAGCCTGCTGAACTGTTTAGATGGTCCCAATGTGGTTGGCAACATTCAAGGCGTCACAGACAGGAGCTGGTGAACTTGTGTCTTCTCTCCATCAGGTCTGATGGGGTCTTGACCTCGGCTGCATCAATGTCATAAGAGTTTCTTCAGGGCTGTTTAATGCTGTGCTTGTTGGCTTTGAAATCCACAATGAACACAAGCGTTACTACCGTCTGTCTTCTCCACAGCTGACTTGATGGCCAGATGAGCTTGATAACTGCGTAAGGGTCAAGCCCGTTTCTCTTGGGGGAGCTCTTCTGAGGATATCCGGGCTGCTTTCTCAGCTGCCTTCTTTCTCAGCGGGCAGCGTGGGGAAATGCAGGCAACGTCTTAGCGATGTGGGTGATGTGCAGATGTCCTTGTGGTTGGATGCCTTTCAGCACTGCTTTTTTGGCCTTCAAAGCGTTGGCTTCAGCTTTGGGAGGGGCAGGGACTTCCTTCCTGGCTTTGGTGCTAGCCCTCTATGCTTATATTTTTATGCTTATATTTTTACTTTTAAAAAAAGTTTTTTTTACCTTATTTAAACACCGTGATTTACAAAGAACAAAGTTTTTCACAATATGGTTGTTAGAAAGATCATTTTCAACACCAGTCCCACCACCAGTGTGCCCCCACCACCAGAGACCCTCATTTCCCACCCACCCCATCCCCATGCCTGTTCCCTTCGCTGGCACTAATTATATTGACTATTACAGCCCATAGGCGGGAATGGTATTGATAAAGTCATGACTTTTTTTCTGGGTTGTTATGAGCGAGTCTGACTTGGTGATTCAGGGGGATTTCTGTTCTTGCGTTCACTTTTTGAGTTTCCAGAACATAGTGGGCTTGTACTAGCCAACCCCAGGCCTACCACCATTACGTTCACGGACAACACTTATTTCAAATTTTCCTCAACCTCTGTTTGAACTTGTTCTATGCATACACTATACATTCTATTCTATATTGCTTTTGGAACTAATACTCTAAATACGGTTGATGAATATATTTAGATGAAAGTTAATAGAGATTATTAAATCTCCATTTGTGCCATTTGAGCCCACTATATAGGAAATTATCGCTATGTTCCCACAGACCACACATTGGGCCCACACACTTGATTGCATGCTCCATATTCAATTCTATAAAATGTGATAGGACACCTAGTACATCAGTATTACAGGTTTTGAGGTATTGCTGCCAAACAATGAGCAAAGCGGCCAGGCACCATGGGGAGACTCTATCAGGAAGGCAGGAGAGGATCAGAACCTCCCGCACTCCAGGACACTCATGGACAGCAAGCACAGGAGAGTGGTCAGGAGCTCTTCTGTGCTCTGTGTCCCTGGATCATGGCTGACTGTGCTGGCAGCAGGTCTTCCAGAGGGCACTGGGGTGGGGAAAGGGGCCCCAGCTCCAGCTCCATGGAAGCCTGGTGAGTTTAGCTGCCGAGACTTGCATGCCAGTAGCCCACTACGTTTAATAAGTCCAAGAAGTGAAATCAATAACAGAGATGATCCAATTTGCATTTAACAACTCAAAAAAAAAAGATCATGACTTTAGCAATACCATTCTGAGATATATGTTGTAATAAGCAATATAATTAGTGCCTGCCGAGCGGCGTGGGGATGGGGGTGGTGGTGGGAAAGCGAGGGTCCTTGGTGGCTGTAAGGGCACATTGGTGGTGGCACTGGTGTTGGGATATTGAATACCTGAATAAACTGTGCTTTGAACAACTTTGTACATCAGTGTTTAAATAAAGTTTAAAAATAAATTTAAAAAAGATTTTCTTCTTTCTTTCTTTCTTTCTTTCTTTCTTTCTTTCTTTCTTTCTTTCTTTCTTTCTTTCTTTCTTTCTTTCTTTCTTTCTTTTCTTTCTTTCTTTCTTCCTTCCTTCCTTCCTTCCTTCCTTCCTTCCTTCCTTCCTTCCTTCCTTCCTTCCTTCCTTCCTTCCTTCCTTCCTTCCTTCCTTCCTTCCTTCCTTCCTTCCTTCCTTCCTTCCTTCCTTCCTTCCTTCCTTCCTTCCTTCCTTCCTTCCTTCCTTCCTTCCTTCCTTCCTTCCTTCCTTCCTTCCTTCCTTCCTTCCTTCCTTCCTTCCTTCCTTCCTTCCTTCCTTCCTTCCTTCCTTCCTTCCTTCCTTCCTTCCTTCCTTCCTTCCTTCCTTCCTTCCTTCCTTCCTTCCTTCCTTTCTTTCTTGGAAGATGTAGTTCAGGCAAGATGGTTACAATAGTGTTAAGTTTGACATATTGATGTGAGAGTTACTGAAGCTTCGCCCCACCCATGTGTCCAATGTCCTCTGCCCTGTTGCTTCTGGCCCACCTCGTCCTCCCCCCCCCGACCCCACCAACCCCTGACAAAGGCCTTCATTATATGAACTACTGCCATATGTTATCTACTCCCTGTTTCCCTTTGTCTGTATTGCACAAATGAATGAGATCATAAGTCGTATGTCCCTAAAAAGGGGTGTCTTTCTTCTTTCTTTTTAGTTATTTTTTAAAAATCATCATTCAGGGCCGGAGCGTAGCCCAGCGGGTAGGGCGTTTGCCTTGCACGCAGCCGGCCTGTGCCAGCCTGGGTTCGATCCCCGGCATCCCATATGGTCCCCCGAGCACCGCCAGGAGTGATTCCTGAGTGCAGAGCCAGGAGAAACCCTGATCATCGCCGGGTGTGACCCAAAAAGCAAAAAAAAAAAAAATCATCATGAGTTACAGAGTTACAAAGTTATTCATGCTAATTTTCAGGTCTACAGTGCTCCAAGCCTAAATCCCTTCACTAGCGTCCACTTCCTCCCACCAGTGTCCCCAGTGTCCCTCCTGCCCCTCACCCAGCCTGGCTCTGCGGCAGGTGCTCTCCCCCTCCAATATCGTCCTAGTGTTCCCTTTCCTAACTTAATCCCCCAGCCCCATTCCGGGGACAAGCTTCCCTACCAAGGACCAGTTCTCCTGCTTGTTGTTTCTCTGGCCTTTGGGATAGGGGGTGTCTTTCATGTAGACTGTACCCCAGCACCACGTGTGAGTCCAGATCTGTTGCTCCTGGAGTTCTGAACAGATGAGAAGGCTGAGAATAATTCGTTTTAACCCTGCTCTCCCCACCAACCACTGTGTAACGTCAGAAAAGGCACTTTACTCATTGCTTCTTGTTCTCTTAAAACATGATTTTGTACATTGTGGTTCTTTAATTAAAAATATGCTTAAAAAAGAAGAAGAAACTACTTTACTGTCATAGCAATCATGACGGGTGACCTCCAACATCCTCTGATGCTTTCTCTAGGATACTGGCCAGTAAAAGTGTCACCTGGGACCCCAAATGACTTCCAGTATTTGAAATGTGGTGGTGGGAGGGGGGGGTTCCTGCATCTGTCAAATGCACACCGGATTGTGAAGACAGCATAAAATGTGTGTACCTGGGATTAAGGCACTTACTTTGCATCCCACTGACTCTGATTTGAATCCCTGTCACCACATATGATCCCTGAGCACTGTCAAGGAGCACTTCTGCACAGAGCCAGGAATGCCCTCTTAGCACTGCAGGATGTGCCCCAAAAACTAAAAAGCATAGGTCTATTGGTAATAATTCTTATACAGATTGCATGCAGAAATAACAGTTGGATAAATTAAGTTGAGTTATATAAATTATTCCAATTAATTTCACATGTTTCTGTTTTGCTCTTGCCTTTCTTTGTTTTGTGAAACTTCTCAGTACCAGGACCTATGAGTGTGTGTGCCCACCACAACCCCGGGAGCTTCCTGGACCTAGAAGAGTCTCTGAAGAGAAGCAGCACCAAAGTGACCGTCAGGAGGCTGGAGAGATAGTCCAGAGGGCAGGACACTTGCCTTGCCTGTGGCCAACCTGGGTTCAATACTTGGGACCCCTTACAGCCCCCTGGCCAGGAGGCACAGACACAGACACAGACACAGACACACACAGACACACAGAGATACACACATACACACACGGAGCATCAGACACAACCCAGATTTCAAAAACAGCGCAGACCTAAACATTCACCAGGTGATACTCCTGCCCGCATCCTCCATGGGACAAGTCTCCGTGGGGGACGTCTCTGTGTCGTGGGCAGTGACCTTGCTCTCCAGTCTACTAACGCCAAGGCAGGGCTGTTTCTGTGAGCCTGGAGTCTGCTCCTGAGGCACAACAGACACTTGCACCATTTCTGTGTAACACAACAGCTTGCCTCACGCTGCGTGACTTGTTTTTCTGCTAGGATATGTATTCATGCTGCTGGGGCAGAAGTCAAGAACTCAGAAAACATAAGGGGCTCCCCTGGGACGGGCTCTCCTGGCCTGGGTCTCCCCCTTGGAGGGCTCTCCCGGGTCAGACTCAGTGCTTCCCCTCACACTGACTGTGTGACAGGGCTGGGTAGGAGCAAGTCACAGTTGACGAAGAGGAAAGTGCAGGACTGTGGGGCCAGAACTTGAACTTTGAGCCCAAGAGGGAATTTCCCTCACACTGAACATCTTATCCCGGGGAAGGCCGATTTCCTGTCTCGACTTAGGAAAGCAACTTACAACTCTCTGTAGCATTCATCTTTTCCATATAAGAGAAATGTCAGCACATCTGTTTCAGCACTGCCGAATTTGCTTAATTAAGATGCTCAAGCACAGAGACTAGATGACTTATCTTAAACTAAGTAATAAATTAGGAATCGTAGGGGCAAAATATTGTCTCATACCTTAAAAAAAAAGTATGCCTCCAAAAAACCCAGATCACTTGATCACTTGATCACTTGAATCCGGTTATTCATCCATTTGCTCGAGCGGGCGCCAGTAACATTTCCATTGGACCCTATCACGTGCCAATGTAGCCCAATGGCATCTGGTTGATTCAGGAATATGAAGAGCCTCAAACCGTTCCTTCAGGGTCTTGATAAGGAAGTCTGACCATCTTGTGGGTGGGCGGACATGTGATCTTTTGACATCCTGTGGGATTCAGTCAGTAACAGCTCTAGTCCAGCAGTCATCTCCAAATCGCAAGAAAACCCAGAAAGAAAGAAAAAGAGGAGAGATGGCACAACTCTCTGAATGTTCAACTGATTGATTGGTTGGTGGTGTTTGGGCCACTCCTGACTGGGCTGTCTGCTCAGGGATCATTCTCGTGCATGCTGGGGATCAAACTGGGGGTCGACTTCGGGCCAGGCAAGAATGTTAACCCTTGTAGTTAATATTAAATGTAATATCTCTGATTCTTAAAATGTATCATAAAATAAAGTATAACTAAAAGAGCAGCAATAGACACTAGTGTTTGTGATAGAGACTTTCAGAAGATACAATGCTTTGTGAATATATGTACATGCATAGTACACAAATGCATGTAAGTTACACACAGTGCTCTGTGAATTTAGCATATAGACTCATATAAAGTACACAAATGCATTTAAGTTACACACAGTGCTCTGTGAATTTAATATATATACTCACACATAGTACATAAATGCATGTAAGTTATATACAATGCTCTGTTATTGCTATACACACATACACTCACGCGTAATACACAAATGCATGTAAGTTAAATAGGAGCAGAAGAGTTCTTTAGCAATAAAGAGCAAGTCTCAGTTGCTTCTGAGGTCAGTGAAGGTCTGGGGTGGAGGTGGAAGAAAAATCACTATGTAATATTTATGGTTTGAAATTTTGATATTCGCAATCATTTTTTATTAGCATAAACTTGTTTTGTTTTTAGACCATACCTGGTGTCACTCAGGATTTACTACTGGCTTTATGCTTAGGAATCAGTTCTGGCTGGGCTTGAGGCACCATATGCTATGCTGGGGTTCAACCCAGGCCAGCCTTGTGCAAGGCAAGTGTGCTACCTACTATACTATCTCTCCAGCCCACAAACTGACTTTTGTTTTTTGGCCAACACTCAGCAGTGCTCGGGGATCACTCCTGGGGGTGCTTGGGGAATCCTGCAGTGTAGGGAGTTAAACCTGGGCCTCCCACGTGCAAAGCAAGTGCTCAGCCTATTTGCTATGCCTTTGGTCCCAACTTAGTGACTTCAAAAACAGCATCTATTTATTAGCTTACAGTTTGGGAGAGGGGGTGATCAGAAGTCAGGGATGGCAGGGTCTCTGCTCAGGATGTGACAGGCTGCAATTCCATCTGAGGCTTGGGGTCTTTCCAAGCTCTTGTGCAGTGGACTCCATTCGCTTCCTCACAGTTGTGTTCCGGGGACTTTGCTTCTTTGAGCACAGCAGGCGAGGCCTGGACTTCTTGATTGCCCTTTAGAGATCTTCTCATCGGAGCAGGTCAGGGCCATGCAGGATAATCTCCCTTTGAATTTGTTCAAATCAGCTGCAGGCGCAGAGAGATAGTAAAGTGGATCAGGCTGTAGCTGTCTTTCAGCTTCGTCCCCAGCACCATATATGGCCCCTTGAGTTCCTCCAGAGAGTGATCTTCAAGCACCCAGCCAGCGTAAACCCTGAGCACAGCCAGGTGTGGCCCCAAAATAAAAACAAACAAAGCCATATGCTCAAATAATCTTCAGGGACTTCAGCTCTTACGATGTCAGTGCTGCCAATAGTAAAATTACCGGCGGAGTGATAGCCCAGCGGTAGGGGGTTGCCTTGCCGCGGCCGGCCCATGCCGCCGGGTTCAACCGGCATCCCATATGGTCCCCTGAGCAACGCCAGGAGTAATTCCTGAGTGCAGAGCCAGGAGTAACCCCTGAGCCGCCGGTGTGACCCCAAAAAAAAGTAAAATTACCTTCACCATTAGTTTGCAGTAGGCACTGTTCCTAACACCTTGCCTATATTAAGACACTCAAGCCTATGACATAAGTTCTTGTTACTACCAACAGAAAATGTTGGTAAATCAGGAAAACTGTTCCCATGATGTTAAATCAAATTCATACCCATCTTTTTCTTGTCTGCTTTTGTACACCGAGGTTGCTCTTCCCTTACAGTTCCCTTTGTGTGGAGAATAAATGAAAATTTCATCTTCTGTGTCAGGTAATTGCCACTGAATAAAATGAATACTCAGAATTTTCTTATTCTTTCTTTTCTTTCTTTTATTTTTAAAGGCTTTTTGGGTCACACCTGGTGATGTTCAGGGGTTACTCCTGGCTCTGCATTCCTGGTGATATCAGCTCAGGGGACCATATGGAATGTCGGGGTTCAAACCCAGGTTGGCCATGCACAAGGCAAATGCCCTCCCTGCTGTACTATTGCTTTGGTTCCCAGAGTTTTCTTTTTGATTGACCTGCTGAGATTCTCCAGGGAAGTAACCTAAGGCAGAGCTGACTGGGACACAGCAATCCTTCTACGAATGGCAGAAAAGGGGAAATGGATATAATCATTCATTCATTCATTCATTCATTCATTCATTCATTCAACTAAATAAATCGAGTCCCCTCCACTGAGCACAAGTCAGGAGACGGGGACAAGGTGTTAACCCTCATGGAGCCCGTGCTGGGGAGAGGGAGAGGAGAAACATGAGCAAAGGAATATTCATTCCTGCAGTTCCCCATTCTGTTCCCCAGAGTGAGTCTAGGTAATCTCTGAAGTGGGGGGGCAGGAAGACAACCACGCACCGGGTCCTCACCTGGGGTTTGAAGTCTGAGAGCAACACGCCCCAGCCCCTTCCCCTCAGACAGAGGCTGCACTGTGATACAGTGAGCGACGCAGGAGAAAGGCACTGGCGCTGCATGCAGCTAACTCCAGTCTACTCCCCTGTACATGTGGTCCACAGAGCCAGGAGGAAGCCCCGAACCCCTCCCAGTTGGCCCAAGCCAAACCTCTGCCCTCCACTCCCTAAATGAATAATGCGGGTCTCAGTTCTCAGCGTGCCCAGATCACTGAACTATTTGAGGTGCTGTGGGATATTCTACACTCCCAAGGGGGACACGAAGACACCAGCTGAACACGATACAACGAAACACCGCAAGTTCTTTGGATGTGATGAAATACCCGAACTATATGATATTTTTTTTGGTTGGTGCTACAGTGAAAAAAGAAAACTTGAGAGATTAAAGCGAGTCCAGAAAGTTTGCGGAACGCCTAAGAGCACCTATCAATTTTCCTGCTATTTCCCTCTGCTCTTCTCCAAAACAAACACACGTTTGTTTGAGCCGCTCTTTCTCTGGGCAAGGCTTTATCACCTGAGGTTCTGCAGGGACTTCTGGGTAAATCTGGAGACAGCCTCAGGCGGTGCCTGTCTCATCTCTCCCCTTCTGTCTGCCTTCCTGCAGGCTTAGCCCTTAACCACCCCATCCCCTTCACATTCTCTATTTAAGCTTGTTCCTTCTCCAGGGTGCTGGTGGTTTCCTAAGGAAAGAATCGATTCTCACTCCTAACTGGTGTCTGCTGAGGATGTGAATTCCTTTTCTGCTCTGCCCAGTGACTGCCCCTCAGCAAAAGAAAAAGACCAGGGGTTGGGGGACATCGTGTAGGGGTAGGGTCAGCTAAGCACCCTGAGATTCGTTCCTACTCGACTCCTATTTGCGATGAGAAAGAAGGCTTTTTGTGTCACACCGCTAAATGCCCCCAATTGTTCTTATTACAGATATTGTCCCCTGGTTTGAGTGATGGTAGGTGGTGGTGAGGTGTGTAATGGTGGGTGGTATGTGAGAAGAATGCTATTTCTTCACTATCCTATCTTTGTCCTAGTTTTTTTGTCACTAAAATCCAGGAGCTGCTCTCAAACATAGTTTACATTGAATAATAGTACACATATAGTTTAACATATATTGCTATGACTGAATATCTACTCTACATTGACTAATAGTAGAAGCTGTATGCCCCGAATTGTTCTCATTACAAGGATTGTCCCCTGGTTTGAGTGATGGTGGTGGCGGTGGTGGCGGTGGGTGGTGTGTGGTGTGTGTGTGTGTGTGTGTGTGTGTGTGTGTGTGTGTGTGTGTGATAGCTGAATGAGGATGAGTCATCGATCATAAGAGCATCTCATCTTTGCCACCACATCACGTGTGGATGTCAGGAAACATGGATGCAGAAGGCGGAAGTCGTGGGGGGCCCTGGATCCTCCATGGAGAATGAGTAAAGATTTAAAGTGACTTTCAGGGGCCGGAGCGATAGCCCAGCGGATAGGGCGTTTGCCTTGCACACGGCCGGCCTGTGCTGGCCTGGGTTCGGTCCCTGGCATCCCATATGGTCCCCTGAGCACCGCCAGGAGTAATTCCCTGAGTGCAGAGCTAGGAGTAACCCCTGAGTGTCGCTGGGTATGACCCAAAAAGCAAAAAAAAAAAAAAAGTGACTTTCAGACAAAACATACTGGAGATGAGTCTTTAAGGAGGCGTAAAGGCCACTGGACACCACAGTAGGGACAGAGGAACCTTCTGGTCTGAGGGAACATGCTGTGCCTGCACATATTCTGTTCCTCTGTAGACCATCATGCTTTTGCATGTGAAGCAGCCAGGCTCAGTCTAAAGATGGTTACCCTGGAGGGAGAGGGGTGAAATAAACCACATCCCTGATTTGCTTCAGAGAGGGGTGACTGTGTGTATGTTGTTTCTGTGTTTCATCCTCAGACCATAAGCAGCACAACTTCACAGGCAACTGGCACTGGGAATGTGGGTTTCTTCTGGATGTTCTGCCTCGAGCCACCTAGAGTGGTGACATCAGTTAATATTCAGGAGGGTTGGAGTGATAGTACAGCAGGTAGGACATTTGTCTTGCAAGAGGCTGACCCAGGTTCGATCCTTGGCATCCCATATGGTCCACCGAGCACCACCAGGAGTTATTCCTGAGTGCAGAGCCAGGAGTAACCCCTGAGTACGGGTTATCAGGGTACCATGCACACAGGTCATTGACTATCACACACACACACACACACACACACACACACACACACACACATCACCATCACCCACCATCACTCAAACCAGGGGACAATCTTTGTAATGAGAACAGTTGTGGCCATTTAGCGATGTGACACAAAAAAGCCCCCCTTTCCCCCCAAATAAAGTTCAGAACTCTTGGGTTCAGTTTCCAAGTCGTTCCCCCATGAAGAAATGCAAACCTGATGGGCCAGACCTGAAGGCAATCCTCCATGTGTGTCCATGTGGCCCTACCAAGAATACTGCAACAGGCTGTCTCAGCTCTGGGCCTCCCTTGTGGTCAGCTGAATGCCTTCAGCTCTCCTCACTCTCCCACCTCACACACCTAGCTGCAGCAGTGCTGAATTACCTGCGCACTGTCCCTCGGGGCTTTGGAAAGTGCTATTTCTCTGCCGGGTTATCTTCCGAGGGCAGCTGGGCAGGCGGCTTGGGTACCTGGATCTGAGATCTGAGCAGCAGGGGAGAGATGGAGAGCTGCAGAGGGATCTGACGCGCTGTATTCCCTGCAGTCTACAGGGAGGTCTGACGTGCTTTATTTTACTCACAGACCTGGGACGCTCTCTTCTAGAGAGCACAGCAAAGCTGACACAAAGCCCAAGGCCACCGGTTCTCTCCCAGAGTCAGGCACAAAGGCTGCTGAACCACCTGGGCCAAGCCTGCTTGTGCTGGGAGGAGCCTAATGCAACCGCCTTTGCTCTATCATTTCGCTGGCACTCACCTCAGGGCACTGCTCTTTGTTAACCTAAAGGCATCTTCTTCCCTACAGGACTGCAGAGGTCTTGGGCTTTCCTGATTGCAGGACGTGGATCACAGCTCTCTCCTGTGCGGCTTCACAAACAGCCTAGGGAGTTCTCTGAAGGTGGGGACGATGTCCATTACAGCACTTGGTTTTCAGACAAGACTTGCTACGTAGTAGGAAGACATCAAACGTTTGTTATTGGTCCACTGAACAGTGTTATGTTTTCACCAGAGGGAACCACGAGTGTTTAACTGGCAGAGATTGTAATTAATTTTAATTATTTATTGTCCCCAACTACTACCACCAATACCACCACCAGAGAATAGAACAGTTAAAAAAAATTCAGAGGCTGGAGTGATAGTATAGTGGGCAGGGTGTTTGCCTTCCATGAGAATGACCTGAGTCTATCCCCAGCATCCCATATGGTCCCCCAAGCACTACAAGGAGTAATTCCTGAGTACAGAGCCAGGAGTAACCCCTTGGCAGCAATGCTGGTTGTGACCCAAAAAGAAAAAAAAATAAAAATTCAGCAGTTCTAGCTAGAGAAAACAGAGATGAAATACAACCAGTGAGGTTTAAAATACAATAGAAAAATGACATTATTATCCCAACAACAGGGGCAGCCCTGGCAAGGCAAGCTGGAGGCTATTTCCTCAGATGCAGAAAGGAGTTGTCATTAGTGGGACAATGACACTTATAGAAAGTCAGAATTATAGAATTATAGTCAGGATTATAGAAAGTCAGAATCTTGACTTCCGGCAGATTCTTGGAGATATGTGACTCATCTAAAGACAACAGAGCTGGGGCCGGAGCGTAGCCCAGCGGTAGAGCGCTGGGGGCAGGGTAATTCCTGAGTGCAGAGTCAGGAGTAACCCTGGCACCGCCGGTGTGACCAAAAAAAAAATAAATAATAATAAAGACAACAGAGCATGGTCTGATGCACTGGATTCAAAAGAGTATTCCCAGGAATAATCCCATTAAACAAAACCAGCAAACCTGAAACCCTGAGACTGAGGTGGGGGAGGAGATTGCCAACGGTGGTGTTACCTGTAGACACTTTACTTACAAGGCAATTTGTAACTTTGCAAGTGTGTTCAAGAATCTTGACATGGGGCTGCAGAGATAGTACCCAGTTCTATCTCCGGCATCCCATATGAGCACGACCTGGAGTAATTCCTGAGTGCAGAGCCAGGAGTAAGCTCTGAGCATCTCCAGGTGTCACCCCAAAATAAAAACAAAAGAATGACATAAATATACTAGGTGATCTTACCGAAAGTGGAAATTACCACAAGCGTGTGGGAGTCAGAGGTTGGTTTAGATAGAGAAGGGAAAATGTGTGAATAAATGTCTAAAGTTCTGATGCTAACATAGAACTGAGCATTAAATACAGACAAAAAATGCAAATGATGGCTTCTAAGTGTATGTAGTGCACTTAGAAGTGTACAAATGTGTGGGAGAAGGAGGAGAGAGAGAGGGAGAGGAGAGGAGATAAAGAACCTGCCATTTAGGCAGGATGTGGGAGGGGGAGGGAATTGGGGACATGGGTGGTAGCTGGGGGGCACTGGTGGAGGGCGGGTGCTGGAACACTGTGTGACCGAAACCCCCAAGCGTGAACAGCATTGTAATTGTATATCTCGCTGTGATATAATAAAATGTTAAAAAAAAAAAAAAAAACTTGAGATGAGGCACTTGGCCTGGGTTCCTTCTGTGAACCCAATCTGATCTCAGAGCTCTTTTGTTGGAAGATATTCCCACTGTAGTCAGAAGGGACTTGATCAGGGAGCACATTCTTGTGATTGCTTAATTGCGGGAGGGGTTGACCACAAAGGCCCAAGGCAAGCACATGCTGCTCTCATGACCCCCAAGATACATCTGCCTTTGAGACCCCCCTCTGGCCTGGAGGACCTGTGCTCTCCCTTCACTGCTATCCAGCCGCCCAGTTTTGCGTCATACTCCATCAAGCCCCTTTCCTTTCTCCTGGCCTGGAGACCTGAGCACATGATGGCAGTCTGTGAGCTCCCACAGGTACGGACAAGAGCATCTTTTACAGAAGATTATCTGAGGGGCAGGAGATAGTACAGCATTAGGGCTTGCCTTGCATGTGGCCAGCTCAGGTTTCACCCCAGGGAAGCCCATATGGTCCCCTGAGTTCTACCAGGCATGATTCCTGAGTGTGGAGCCAGAAGTGAGCCCTGAGCACCACCCTGTGTGGCCCCAAAACAAGCGAACAAACTAGTCCCAGGAATTGAACAGGCAAAGAACTATTCTCCTCAAGAGCCTCAGGACAGAACTCATCCCCTGCCGATGCCCTGATTTCACCCTGTAAGACTTGCCTTGGAGTTCTATTTTGGGCCACACTGGTGGTATGTGGTGGACCGTGCATGGAGCCTGGGCCTCCAACAAGCAAAGCACTTGCTCAGCCCTTCGAGCTATCCTCCAGCCCCATCTCTTGTCGAAGACTGGCTCGGTCGGGACCACCAGGCTGTGGGACGCGGGGTGAAGTTATTCAGGAAAGCAGAGAGTCGGCGATTGACAGACAGACACCAACGCAAGAGAGGTTGAATGCTGCTGCAATTTTACTGAGGGCTTCATAGGGTTTATATATCATAATACAATAAAGAAACTTGGTAGGGCATACACGATGAAACAGAAAGTGAATACATGCTTGGCAGGGCATACACAATGAAACAAAAAGTGAATATGTGACATAATGAAACAAAAATGAATTATATGATACCACAACTACTTAAGCCATTTGGTTAAAATTAAACAAGGTTTTTTTGTTTTATGTCTCGCCCCAAGAACCACAGGCTTCGCAAGTCCAGAGGTCACTCTGACTTCATTAGACAATCATACATCATATCCAAGGTTTTGTGTATTGTGTAGATGGTAACATATTATTCAGCATTTTCTTTCTTTAACAAGCACCATGAACGTACGTGCTTTCCCTCATCTTTGTGTAGGGGGTTAAAATGTCACAATGCCTCCTGCAAATAATTGGATTTGTAACTATTAAACTTTATACTGTAAAACTATAATATGTACTAATCTATTGTTTCAATCATAGCATGTGGCTTCTTTACTGATTTCTGTTAAATATCTGGCTTTATTAATAAGCTTCTACACTAATAATTATTAAAACTATATAAATCAATTTTCAATATACTAAAAATGATACTACCAATCTTAACCTCTAAAATCATAACAAATAGGCAGAGGATTTGAAAAAACTTCAAGCTGGGAAGCAGAGGGACTGCGTGCCCAAAACGCCAACAATAACAGGGGGCAGCCGGAGGCATAGTCCCGTGGGCGCGAACCTCCCATTCCCAGGGATATGAGACCTGCTCAAATCCCTCATAGCATGTTGCTACGCAGGCTATGCCATCGTAGGCGTGGCAGTATCTTTAACCTTTTTTTTTTTAATTTGCTTTTTGGATCACACCCGGCGATGCTCAGAGGTTTCTCCTGGCTCTGCACTCAGGAATTACTCCTGGCAATGCTCAGGGGACCATATGGGATGCTGGGGATCAAACCCAGATAGCTCACATGCAAGGCAAACAAGTTACCGGCTGTACTATCGCTCCGGCCCCTATCTTTCACTTTTGAGGAGGTTGTATGCCATTTTCCAAAGTGGTTGCACCAATTTTCTTGCTGACCACCAGTTCACAGGAGTTCCTTTCCCCCCACAATCTTGCCTACATTGTTGCTTTTGAAGCAAGTCATTCTCATAGGGATTAGATGGTGCCTCATTGGGTTTTCACTGGAAGTTTGAAGTTCCCTCATCAATAGGGATGAGGGTTTTCTCAGATGTCTGTTAGCCACCTGTCCATGCTCTCTGGAGTTGTGTTCATATTGCTGTCCTGAACCAGAGGTCATGGGATTTGTTAGAGCTGTGAAAGGAAAGCTATTTGGGAAATATCACCCCAACACACACACACACCCCACAAAATACCAAAACAGACCAAGTAGGCAGGGTCTCCTTTCCCATATTTTCTTCTCACTTCTTGGTAATATTTTTCCTTTCAGAGAGTCCACTGAGATTTATTTCAATCCCATTTCACTTGGACTGATTTGTGGTGTGGGGAGTGGAGGATTGCATTAGGATTAGCTCTGAGTCTCAAAGCCTACGAATGACAGAGTGGCTTGGGCTCGCGCCACACTGGGGGATCAGTGACTAATTGGGAACATCCTCTGTCAATCAGTTTAAATTCCAGAGAAACACAAGGATCTCTGCTGACCAGGGCATCTGGCCCCTCTCTGAGATGCAATTGTTGGAGTCTGGGCAGAGAGCCCTCTAGGTCCAGGAAGAGGGAAATTGGTATTTACCAGAGGCTGGCGCCAAGAGAAGCACCGGTTCTGTGGGTGGCCGGGAGTGAACTTTCCACAACAGACAGTGTGTGTGTCTGTATGCTTGATGCTTTTTTTTTTTAAGCAGTAATTTATTTATTGTCCCCTCCTGCACACCAGCACAATGGATTATTTTTTGCGCTTGTAGATCTTCTGCACCATCCCCAGGAAGACGGTCTGCGGCAGGGGCTGGCATACTGTTCGATAAGGCTCAAAATGAGACTGTAACTGTCTTCCTCATACTGCGTGTACACGGCGGGAATATCCATCTCCTCATAGAGCGCCTTCACCCGAGCTACCTTCTTGGGGTCTTTCTGTCCGTAATTTTCCTGGAGAATCTGATGCTGCTCTGGAGTGCCTCGTCGCAGACACTGGACCACCAGCCAGCTGCACTTGTTGTCCTCAATATCGGTGCCAATCTTGCCCGTCACACTGGGGTCCCCAAAGAGGTCCAAGTAATCATCCTGGATCTGAAAGAACTCGCCCATCTCCATGAGGATCTTCTTGGCATTAGCATGCTCCTTCTCCCCATCGATGCCTGCCATGTACATGGCAGCAGCGATGGGAAGGTAGAAGGAGTAGAAGGAAGTCTTGTACTTGACAATGGTTTTGTACCTCTCTTCAGTGAATCTGGCAAGATTCACATTTTTCTGGGGCAGTTATGGTGTCCATTGCCTGTCCGATTTCAGTCTGATAGGTAGTCTGCAGGAAGAGCTCGATGAGGTTCAGGTTCAGGATCCCAGGTATGCCCAGAATCCCTCTGGGCATAACTTTACATGCAAAAGTAAATGCTCTACATTGAATGACATCCTTGTCTTTCTGAATACTCATACAAGTGCCAACTGTTATTGTTGGATTATTGTTATTTGTCTTAGTTGCCAATATATTTTGATAACCCTTGACATTTTTGAGAAAGAGGGTCAGGAACTCTTCATTGCTGCCTTTGCCACCACCTTGGCAAAGGGAAAGATAGGTCCACTTAAATTCCTGCTAATCTTACCTTGACCCCAACTCCACACAGTTACTCAGAGTAAAAAAGTGAACCGGGAGTTTTAAGCTCTAAAGGTTCTCTACAGGTCACCCTATGGGACCAGACAATGACTGCTAAGTCCTTCCTCAAAATGAGATGTGAGGGCGGAGGCGATAGCCCAGCGGGTAGGGTGTTTGCCTTACACACGTCCAGCCTATGCTGGCCCAGGTTCGATCCCGGCATCCCATATGGTCCACTGAGCACCGCCAGGAGTGATTCCTGAGTGCAGAGCCAGGAGTAACCCCTGAGTGTCGCCAGGTGTGACCCAAAAAGCAAAAAAAAAAAAAAAAGGGGGATGTGAGAAGCTGGAGAGACAGTGAAGGACAGTAACATGCTGGTATCAAGGACAGTAACATGCTGGTATCAATATTATTTTTTTATATGTGTGTGAAATTTTAATTTTTTTTTGACATTTTATTATACCACAGTGAGATATACAATTACAATGCTGTTCACGCTTGGGGGGTTTCGGTCACACAGTGTTCCAGCACCCTGCCCTCCACCAGTGCCCCCAGCCACCACCCATGTCCCCAATTCCCTCCCCCTCCCACATACTGCCTAAATGGCAGGTTCTTTATCTCCTCTCCTCTCCCCCTCTCTCTCCTCCTTCTCCCACACATTGTGGGTTGCACTACGTACACTTAGAAGCCATCATTTGCATTTTTTGGTATCAATATTATTGACCTGGGAAGAACTCAAATTAGGTCAGATGAATTTTGAAGGAGCAAGGCTGTGTGACTCCTGAGGGGGACTTCCCTTCCCTCCCTCCCTCCCTCCCTCCCTCCCTCCGTTCCTCCCTCCCTCCTTTCCTTCCTTCCTTCCTTCCTTCCTTCCTTCCTTCCTTCCTTCCTTCCTTCCTTCCTTCCTTCCTTCCTTCCTTCCTTCCTTCCTTCCTTCCTTCCTTCCTTCCTTCCTTCCTTCCTTCCTTCCTTCCTTCCTTCCTTCCTTCCTTCCTTCCTTCCTTCCTTCCTTCCTTCCTTCCTTCCCTCCTTCCTTCCCTCCTTCCTTCCTTTATTGATTTTATCATAGCACTGTGAGATAGACCATTACAAAGCTGTTCATGATTGGGTTTCAGTCAGTGTTCCAGCACCCATCCCTTCCTAACAATGTCCCCAGATTCCCTCCCCTACCTGCCTTTATGGCACTTTTCTTCTCTCTCTCTCTCTCTCTCTCTCTCTCTCTCTCTCTCTCTCTCTCTCGATGAGTCTTTGTATTCTATTTCCTAGTATTTTGTTGAAGACCTTTGCATCTGTGTTCATCAGGGATATTGGTCTGTAATTTTCTTTTTTGTGATGTTTCTGTCTGCTTGGGATATCAAAGTGATATGTGCCTCGTAGAAACTGTTTGGGAGTGTTTCTGTTTCTTCAATTTCCTGGAAAAGCTTGCAAAGGACTGTCAATAGGTCTTCTTTAAAGGTTTGGAAGAATTCACTAGTGAACCCATCTGGACCAAGACTTTTGTGTTTAGGAAAAATTTTGATTACCATTTCAATTTCCTCAATAGTGATAGGCTTGTTCAGATTTTCCAAGTATTCTTGGTAGGTCATAGGAATCCAGGAATTTGGCCATTTCATCTAGTTTTTTGTTTCATGGCATTCAGACTCTCAAAGTAATCTGATGGTCTTTTGAGTTTCTGTGGTTTCTGTAGTGATGCCCCCTTTTCATTTCTGATTCTATTTATTAGGGTTCTCTCTTTCCCATTCTTTGTGAGTCTTGCAAGTGGTTTGTCAATCTTGTTTATTTTTTGAAAGAGCCAGCTCTTGATTTCACTTATCTTTTGGATTTTTTTCGGGGGTATTCCAGCTCTTTGATTTCTGCTCTAAGTTTTATTATTTCCTTATTGCCTGAGTTTAACTCCTTTTGTTGTCAATTTCTAGGATCTTAAACTGTGAAGTTGAATTATTTATGTGACTCTTTCTTCCTTCCTTCCTGATGAATATTTGCAGAGCTATAAGCTTTCCTCTTAACGTTGCTGTAGCTGTGAGGGGGACTTTCTTTAAAAGCTCATAGAGAGGTCCAAGGAGGATCCAAAAAGAGAGTTCTAATCTGCCATTCCCAGCCTCTTCTGGTAATTAGGGGCTGATGGGACCATAGTGCTGCTGGGGATACAAAGCAAAGGAACTCCTGAAAAGGTCAAATGCTTCAAAAACTCTTTGCAAGGAAGGAAAACAATGCCAAGAGAATGCAGGTATCCATGGGCCTTGGGTCTGTGTAAAGTGGCTGAAATCTACTGGTTTACAGAAGTATCTGATAGGTGAAACCCTGAGAACTTGCTTGGCTCTGGATCTCATATGGGCATTGGAATAATGCTGGAATCTGATTAAATAATTCAGTAATTGTCACAGCTACATGGGTCTAATCGCTGTTGAATGCAATGAAAGGGAGCAGACAATACAAACTCCTCTCTCTCTCTCTCTCTCTCTCTCTCTCTCTCTCTCTCTCCCTCTCTCTCCCTCTCTTCCTCTCAGGGCTCACTGCTCTGCACGCCAGGATCACCCCCTGGCAAAGTTCAGGCCACCATATGTAGTGAAGGGGATCAAACCTCGCTGCATGCAAAGCGGGAGTCCTGCCTCCTGTACTCTCTCTCCAGAACCTCCAGTTTCTTTTTATTTAGGGGTGGGGGAACACACCTGGCGATGCTCAGGGGTTACTCCTGGGTCTGCTCTCAGGAATCACAGAGTGCTCAGGGGACCATATTATGATGCTGGGAAATGAACCTGGGATGACCATTCACCAGCTAAGAGCCTTATTCGCTGAACTATCCCTCCAGCCCCTCCAGTTCTGTTTTGTTGGGTTTTTTATACCCCAAGTTGATGTTGGCCTCATCTGTGTGCTTCATACTCAGGAGTATTTTCATGCATGTGTTTCCTGTTACACCAGAGTCAGTGAGGCCAGGAGAACAATGCTGGTGCCAGGAGGGAGCTCTCGAAGGCTGTGCCAGACTCCCTCAGCCAGCCCGTGGCCTGGAAGCTCTCACGAGAGGCAGACCACCACAGCTGTGTGGCCGCACCATCACCCATATTACCCACTACCACACTACCCTATTTCGTCTTACTAAAACTAGCTCTATAGACACCCTGTACCATGACCTGAGAGGAATTAGCGATGTGGGGACAGGTTCTCCCTTCTCCCTCACCTTACGAGCATTTATTCACCTGAATAAACTCGTTTTTCTGGCACCGGACATGTCTCTCCAGTATTGGCTTGCAAGCAGCGAGTAACTGGACCAGTTCCTCTTTTGAAATTATGCAATACATAAATATAGAATAAAAACAAAAGTTACTCAACTAGGAGTCACTCCTGACCACTGTGGTTGATAACTTTGCTTCAATTTTTTTTCTACATAATTGCACCCCTATTTTACACAGATAAATCCCACCATTCTAGATTTTCTTCAAATTTTATATGGCTATTTATGGATTTCATAGCAATCTCTGTTTAAATGCCTTGAGCCTTAGTATCTTTTATATAATACAACACTGACCCTCTAGGCCTTTAGATGCTTTCCAGGTACTCTTTTTTTTTTTCATTTTAAAAATATTTTATTATACCACTGTTAGATATACAATTACAAGATGTCCATGTTTGAGTTTTGGTTCTACAGTGTTCCAACACCCATCCCTCCACCCTTGCCCATCTCCCATCACCAATGTCCCCACCTCCCTCCCCCTTCCCCCAGCCTGCCTCCATGGCAGGTTCTTTTTATTTATTTATTTATTTATTTATTTATTTATTTATTTATTCCCAAATTTTACTACACCACTTTTAGACATACAATTGCAAGATGCTCATACAGAGTTTTGGTTCTACAGTGTTCCAACACCCATCCCTCCACCGAACCCATCTCCCATCACCAATGTCCCCACCTCCCTCCCTCCTCCCACACCCCAACTACTTGGCGGGTTCTGTATGTCTTTTCTCTCCTCTCTATCTCTCCCTCCCGCCAAACCTTCCTACACATCTTAGAATGCAGTACATCAAAGGACATAACTGTTTCCACTAGTTTGATGGACTTAGGGGCCTCATGGTCAGCGTCTGGACAGCGAAGGTGGTGGCTAGTGTGATGGGCGAGTCTCATCCGGATGCTTCCAGGACCCCACCCCCCCCCAGAGGTGATGGGCCCACTCCCAAAACCCATCTGTCCTCCTGGGAGCCCCATGGTCAGCTGAGCCTGGGGAGAGCGGAGTTCCAGCTTCCCCAGCTGCGTTTGAGACTGCATATTTTGGCTGGTCACCCCAGGGCAGCTCCTGGGCAGGGCCACCAGGCTCGACAAAATGGAGGGGGAAGGGCCGACCCCTGGCTCCATCTGACGAATTCCCAGTGATACCCGCTTCTGGGAGCTGCCTACTTGGGCTCGAACTCGTTTTGCTCTGTTAATCTGGTCTTGAGGTAGCATCCCAGTATCTGGACAGCGAAGGTGGCGGCTAGTGTGGTGGGCGAGTCTCATCCGGCTGCTTCTGGGACCCCCAGAGGTGATGGGCCCACTCCCAAAACCCGTCTGTCCTCCTGGGAGCCCCATGGTCAGCTGCGCTTGGGGAGAGCAGAGTTCTTGCTTCTCCAGCTGCGTTTGAGACTGCAGGCAGGTACTCTTTCTTTTCTGTCCTTTTTCTCCTTTTCCTTCCCCTTTTCTCATTTTATTTCTCCTCTTCTTCTCCTCCTCTCTCTCACATTATAAGCAACCAAAGGAAATAATTTAACTCTGTATGATTATGTGTTTAATTATTTTAAATCACTTGTATCACTTGTCTTCCTATTGTTCATCAATTTGCTCAAGTGGGCACCTGTAACATCTCTATACGTCCTGTCACATGCTAGTGTAGCCCAAGGGCATCTGCTTACTCCAGGAACATAAAGAGCCTCAAACCATTCCATCAGGTCATGGGAATGAGGTCTATAATTGTTACTGATATTTAGCATATCAATTATGACACGGGTTGTCGGGAAGCCGCCGGGTCCCCGACAGTGTCAGGACCAAGTTCTCTTCTACCTTTGAGGACGCCGGAGAACCACGAGTCCAGTGCAGTTCCAAAAAGGCTTTTAATAGTACAAAAGCTCTTCCACAGCACTCCAATATAATAAACAAACTTTAGCTCTGGTCCTAACTTAGACCATACAAAAGAGCCTAAGTCTCCCACCAAAGAGAGAGGATCTCACCCGAGCTGATTCCTACCTAGAAGAAGGAGCAAAAGGCCAAAGAGCAAAAGGCCAAAAGCAAAAAGCAAAAGGCAGAGGAGCCAAAAGCCAAAGCGAAAAGGCCAAAGCCGAAGGGGCCTCAAGTCAGTCCCCTTATATACACCAAAGTATCCAGGGAGGGTTGTGTCAGCAAAGAACTCTAAACAGAGTGCAGTGCCACACCCTATTGCAGGTATAAACAAAGGTTAGCCAAGATCTAATCCTTTCTACTGAGATTATCTGTTATGTAAAACATGAGAGAGAGAGAGAGAGAGAGAGAGAGAGAGAGGGCTGATATAAAGTAATACATCTTAACTTCATGAGCTTCATGTAATCTAGACGGTATCCACAAGGTCCTTCTTATTATTATCTGCACCAGGGTGATTCTGAGTATCTTGTTCTCCTGTACTGAAAGGGTCACACTCGCCTGCTTAGAGCAAACTAGTATGATCCTTCCTATAGTCTCAACGTAGCCAGGATGGTAGTCTCCTGGTAAATTCTAACTGTCCCACGCTGGGTGCAGTGGGTATAAAGAGGAGCTGTGCCCAATCTAGAAAACATAGAAGTCTTAGTAGATGTATAAGTCAGAAGTTATTCAATCAAGGTGACTTCTGTAACTGCCACACCCTCTAGCAGTGTTTCCATAGAAGAGAGGTCTCATTAGAATGAACCTTGGCTTAAATAGATTAAGCTGGGAGTGGGCAAAACAACAAAACTCCCAGAATAGGAGTCCTTAACAACGGGTAGTTTGCCATTTTTGAATTGTTACTGGTATTTGGCATATCAAATATGACCTGGGTAGCTTGCCATATCAAATACGACATGGATAGCTTGCAATTTTAAAATTATTTAAAATAAATTCCTATAATTGAAAATTTTGGTTAATAGGTTTATAGTTTTAAACATACTATCACAATTTTCTCTGGCAAGAAAATATGTATTGTTTCACCAACAATACTCTTTTTTATATTTTTTTGTCAACACTAAGTGGTATTTTTTTAAGAAATTGACAAACTATGAATTTTTTAATCAGTATTCTTATTTTACATTTTAATTAAATTGAAACTTAATTAATAAAATTTAATTAAATGTTAAAATTAAATAATCAATTTAAATAGATTATTTCTGTAACTTATGAAATTATTACACTTGTAATAATTGTAAATAAAAAACAAGAATTTCTTGATATAACACAGAGAAAAGTATACTGATAACATAATAATATCCATATCCCTATAAAGACCAAATCAAAATAAATCTGATCCCATTCAAGTTAGATTTTGCATATCATATATATGTATATGCAAATATGCATATATATAATAAAATACATTTAAAACATCATTTGTATCACTTGTCTTCCCGTTGTTCATCGATTTGCTCAAGCAGGCACCAGTAGCATCTCCATACATCCTATCACATGGTAGTGTAGCCCAAGGGCATCTGCTCACTCTAGAAACATGAAGAGCCCCAAACCATTCCTTCATGGGAATGAGGTCTATAATTGTTCCTGGTTTTGGCATATCGAATACGACATGGGTAGCTTGCCAGACTCTGCCGTGCGGGTGGGATACTCTTGTAGTAGCCTGTCATCTCGTGCATTTATTGATGAACATAGAGAAAGATCGGCTTTTCTGCTGGGTGGAGCTCTGGCAAGCTGTGGAGTTCGGATGCTGAAAATGGCAGCCCTCATGGTGTGGGGGTTCCTCTGGCTTCTTGCAAGGCTCTGCTGGGATGGTGGGCCAGGGCTAGAACCCGCCTTCCCTCCTGGGTGCCTCATGATCAGCTGGGCACAGGGAGAGCCGGTAGCAGCTCTGCCCCATGTATCTGAGTCTCTGGATCAAGCATTTTACAAATTATTAAATTTTTAGTGAGCACTGTTTTAGGAGTCTCAGAGTATTGAGTGCTGTAGCGCCAAGTTTACTGCATTCCAATGTCTTATTCTGTGAACAGAATCATTAGAAAAACTTTTTTCATTGACTTAGCAAACTTTTTGTAATGAGCACTGTGATCAGAGTCCAAAGCCTCAAGCATCATAAAAGGAATCTATAGCAGCCAAGTTCTTTTCCTGTGAATCTCTGAACGAAAGCATTAAAATTTTGTTTTCATTAGTTGTTAGCAGATTTTGATATTGAGCACTATACTTGGAGTCCACCCTTTTTTCTCCATTTTTTTCAAAGCATTAAAAGACTTCTTTAATACCTTTTCCTTGAGGGTTATTTAGGTGCTTTCACCTTTAAACACTTCAAGGCAGTCAGGAAACATTAAGACACTTACACATTAAACACTTAGAAAAAATATATTTTTATGGTACCTTCTTTATGGAAAAAACCCTTTATGGAGTGATTTAGGTGCTTTTATCTTTAAACTCACTCCAAGGCAATTTTAATTTTTTTAACTTTTAAATTTAAAAAATTTTTAAGGCTTTTAAGATTTTTTAAAATTTTTAAAAAAATTTTAAGAAAGAAAGGGGTTATCTCCAGCTAAAGCATTAACAGGCTGCAATGCAAGGTTAATTTTGTTAAAGATAAACCAAGATCAACAGACTGCAAAGCAAAATTATTATTATTAAAGATGGACCATGTTCAACAGGTTGCAAAGAACCATGTTCAACAGGCTGCAAATACATTATTTTAATAATGATTTAAAACATAAATTGAGATTATTGTAATATGTAAATATAGAGTAAAAACAACTGGTGAAAATAACTGGTAAATAACTGTCTCAGATAGGATGATGGAGACTGTGATGGAAAAGGGTTCAGCTGGGAAGTGGTAAATGAAGACCAGAATATCTCCGATTCCTCTTTTCAGTTAGAAAAAATGGGGAAAGCGAAAAATAAAAGCGGCAAAAAGAAAAAGAAGCTGGGGTATCTTCTTGTTTGGGATAGTGGCACAGAGGAAGAACTGTTTCTGCCTAGGAGGGGCTATGTTAAATAAGG
Organism: Cryptotis parvus; assembly: GCA_021461705.1. Lineage (NCBI taxonomy): Eukaryota > Metazoa > Chordata > Mammalia > Eulipotyphla > Soricidae > Cryptotis > Cryptotis parvus. The sequence goes on along the minus strand of JAJIBD010023398.1, from coordinate 15,733 downwards.
TTAACAACAGCATTACGTAGACTACCACTATAAAAGGCAGATTTAGATTGAATAAAGAAAAGTTCAATACTTTTTCCTGAAAGTTTCCCTGAATAACCAAAGTACCTACATTGTTGTCAAAACAGTACAGGGGGCCGGAGCAATACTACAGCGAGAAGGGCGCTTGCCTTGCACACAGCCAACCTAGTTTCGATCCCCAGCATCCCATATGGTCTCTGGAGCACTGCCAGGAGTAATTCCTCAGTGCAGAGCTAGGAGTAATCCCTGAGCATCATCGGGTGTGATCTCCAAAGTAAAAAGAAAAAAAACCCCGGTACATTGGCAGGCTGCATCTGCCAAATGAGAAACAATAAATGGAGGGACAATTAGAGGCTGGGAGAAAACACTCAAGCAAACAGATATAATCCAGCTCTCAATGTGATTTATTGACACAAACTTCTTCATTGGGGCAGGAGAAAAATGTGGGAAACTGGTTGCTTTATTTCTTGAGGTTTCAACCATGTAGACAACATGGAACGCTTCTGACAGTAGACATGAAACAAAAATAAACACATAAAGTTTGCAGATATTTCTAAAGCAAGGAGTCATGGTCAAAGTAAAAGTCCATTCTAAGACAGAAAGTTAAGACGGGCTTCAAAATACCAATGTGATCATTTGGAAGTAGCCCTATATTTTAATGATATCCCTTTGAAACAGGAATGAAACAGAGAAATACACCCCAAAAAAAGTAGTTTTAATCTTCTTACACAAAGTTACACAAGAATTATGTTTTGTTTTGTTTGTTTTTGGTATGGAGGTCATGCCTGGCTGAGCTGAGGGTTACTCCTGGCTCAGCACTCAGGGGTGGCTCCTGGCAGGGATCAGATGATCCCTGCCTACATGGTGTTAGGGATGGACCATGGGCTGGCTGCATGCAGGGCAAGCACCTTACCTGCTGCACTACCTATCACCCCTAAGGACTAGCTTTTATTTTCACAAATGTCTGAAGTGAGATATTTAAAAAAAACTTTACCATCACTGTCACTGTCTTCCCATTCATCATCGATTTGCTCGAGCGGGCACCAGTAACATCTCCATATGTCCTGTCTCATGCTAGTAGAGCCCAAGGGCACCTGCTTGCTCCAGGAACATAAAGAGCCTCAAACCATTCCATCAGGTCATGGGAATGAGGTCTATAATAGTTACTGGTATCTGGCATATCAAATACGACACGGGAGGCTTACCAGGCTCTGCCGTGTGGGTGGCATACTCTTGTAGTCACCTCTAAATCCAGCATTTATTGATGAACTTCAGATATTCACAAATATCTGAAGTGATATATATTAAAAAACTTCACCATAATAAAAATTTATTCCTACATTCCTATAGCAGAGTAGCAGGGTACAAAATCAATACCCAAAAGTCAATGGCCTTCCTATATGCAAACAGCGAAAGAGAAGAAAGGGACATTAAAGAAACTATCCCATTCACAATTGCCGCGAGAAAATCAAATACCTAGGAATCAGTTTGACAAAGAATGTAAAGGATCTCTACAAAGAAAACTACAAAACGTTACTTCAGGAAATAAAAGAAGACCTGAGGAAATGGAGACATATTCCCTGCTCATGGATCGGAAGGATTAACATTATCAAAATGGTAATACTCCCTAGAGCTTTATACAGATTCAATGCGGTCCCTATAAAGATACCCATGATGTTCTTCAAAGAAATTGAACAAACACTCCTGAAATTTGTATGGAATAATAAAACTCCACGAATAGCTAAAGCAATCCTTGGGAAAAAGAAGATGGGAGGTATCACTTTCCCCAACCTCAAGCTCTACTACAGAGCAGTTGTAATTAAGACAGTGTGGTATTGGTATAGAGACAGACCTGTAGACCTATGGAATAGAACTGAGTATCCTGAAACACATTCTCAAATATACAACCACTTAATCTTCGATAAAGGAGCAAAAAATATTAAGTGGAGCAAAGAAAGCCTCTTCAACAAATGGTGCTGGGAAAACTGGGCAGCTACATGTAAAAAAATGAACTTAGACCTCCTTCTAACGCCATGCACAAAAGTCAGATCAAAATGGATTCTAGATCTCAACATCAGACATGAATCTATAAGGTACATCGAAGAAAACATAGGAGAAACGTTCTACGACATCGAAACGAAAAGTATCTTTAAAGATGACACACCACTGACCAAGCAAATGGAAGCAAAGATAAACAAATGGGATTATATAAAACTAAAAAGCTTCTGCACCTCAAAAGAAACGGTGACCAAGATACAAAGACAATCCACAGAGTGGGAAAGGATATTCACCCAATACCCATCTGACAAGGGGTTAATATCCAGGATATATCAGGCACTGGTAGCACTCCACAAGAAAAAAAACAGCCAACCCCATCAAAAAATGGGGAGAAGAAATGAACAGAAGCTTCCAAAAAAGAAGAAATTCGAATGGTCAAAAGGCATATGAAAAAGTGTTCTTCATCTTTAATCATCAGGGAGATGCAAATCAAAACAACAATGAGGTACCATCTCACACCACAGAGACTGGCACACATCCAAAACAGCAAGAACAACCAGTGCTGGCGTGGATGTGGGGAAAAAGGACTCTGATCCACTGTTGGTGGGAGTGCCAACTGGTCCAGCCCTTTTGGAAAACAATATGGGCATTCCTCCGAAAACTAGATATTGAGCTCCCATTTGATCCAGCAATAGCACCCCTGGGAATATACCCGAGAGACCGAAATACACATAGCAGAAACAGTATCTGTACTTCTTTATTCATCTCTGCGCTATTCACTATAGCTAGAATCTGGAAACAACCTAAATGCCCGAGAACAGAGGACTGGCTAAAGAAACTGTGGTTCATCTACACTATGGAATACTATGCGGCTGTCAGAAAAGATGACATTATGAAATTTACCTGCAAATGGAGGGACATGGAGACTATCATGCTGAGTGAAATTAGTCAGAAGGAAAAGGACAGATATAGAATGACTGCATTCATTAATACGACATAAATAGATACCAGTGTTTTACTAAATGTGGGAAATGGTAATGGCAGATTAAGACTCACCATTGAATATACACAAAGAGACTTAAGTGATAAACTCTAAATACCTGCAGGGCTAGCCACAATGTGTAAAATAAGAGGCAGAGAGATGCAGAGACAGAGAGAGAGACAGAGAGAGAAAGAGAGGAAACTGGGGTACCTGCTATTAAGGCAGCATGGGGGTGGGCAGGAGGGGTGGGGTACATTGGTGGTGGAAATGGGGCACTGGTGGAGGGATGGGTGCTGGTATACTGTATTACCAAGAACCAATTATGATCACCTTTGTAATTGTATGTTTCACTGTGGTATAATAAAAAATTAAAAAAAAATAAAAATTTATTCCCTTAACATAATACTTCAAGTTATACCAATCAAAATAACAGAAGAATTGCTCTTGGAAGACAATAGAGTATAAGGCTAAAGATTATAAAGCATAAAATATAATAAATTGCAACCAAGTGGTTAATAACAAAAAAGAAAAGTCAAAGAACCTGAGCCATCATAACAATTTACAGTTATCTCTGTATCTTAATAAATAGGACAAATCTACTTTGAATAAGGCATTGTCTTCCCATTTCTCAGAGAATAAGGCACACCATCACTAGCATTACATATCACAATTTATAAAAAAACAAACTGAAGATAGCCGATGGTCCAATATGATACCAACAAAACTGCTGCTCCTAGATTTTTTTTTTAATCAAAGTGGCAAACAGTAAAAATGTGACACAGCAACTAAATTCTCCTTCTCTAATGAATACTAACCATTTTTTACAGATTAGCCTGAATCAACAAAAAGTCAATTTCTGGAATCTGTTTTGAAGATGATTCCTCTCTATCAGACTGATTTTTAAATAATTAACCGATACACTTTAGAATCATATGTACAATGATATTATAGCCGTTCATGCCATTTTAACGGCAAACTGTAGATAAGATGACAATATTGCTAAGTCCTTTGTGTGTGATTTAAAATTCCACAACTATGGTGAAGTATCATTGTGTTAATTTTGGAAAGGCTCAGCCACACTAGGGGATTCTAGAGGGCTACGCCTGGCTCATTGCTCAGGGGCTGCACCTAATGGGGTGGGGGGGCAATGTGTTTCCAGGGACTGACCCTGGTTCTTGCACATGCAAGACCCGTGTTGTAGTCCTTTGAGCTATTTCCCCAGGCCAATCTTTTCTAATTAAAAAAAATATTTTTTGGTGGGGTTTACCCAGCGATGTTCAGCGGTTACTCCTAGCTCTGTACTCAGGATACCCAGGATCGAACTCGGGTTGGCTGTGTGGAAGGCAAACACCCTACTTGCTGTACTATTGCTTGGGCCACCTGTTTTGCTAAATTTTTCAAAAACAGCTAAAATCATGAGACCCTTAGTAAAAACAAAACCACTTCAGTAAGATGTTACTAGAGCTAATATAGTATAATAATAATTATCTAAAGTAATTTCAGAAACAATAATCCAGAGCTAATATTATTATTACTATAATTATTTATTATTATTATTTTCTTTTTTGGTCACATCAGCAATGCTCAGGGGTTACTCCTGGCTCTGTAGACAGGAATTACTCCAGGTGTTGCTCAGGGGACCATATGGGATGCTGGGAATCGAACCCAGATCAGTCACGTGCACTGTGCTATCGCTCTGGCCCCTAATATTATTTTGTCTTATGAGTATTATCATGATTATAAAAGTACTCTGAAAATGACTGTGCTAGTAAATCACAACTTACTAATGTACTATGGAAATTGAATTTTAGTCAATGTCAACATAAAATAAATAGGGCCGAGGCGATAGCCCAGCAGCTAGGGCATTTGCCTTGCACTGCGGCCGGCCCATGCCAGCCCAGGTTCGATCCCGGCATCCCATATGGTCCCCTGAGCACTGCCAGTAGTAATTCCTAAGTAAAGAGCCAGGAGAAACTCCAGAGCATTGCCGGGTGTGACCCAAAAAAAAAAAAAAAAACATAAAATAAATAAACGTTATATTCATCCATCTTAGTCAAATCTCTTGTTTTATTTTTGGGCCACACTGTTGGTGCTCAGAGCTTACATCTGGCTCTACCGGGGACCATATGGGGAGCCGGGGATTGAACCCAGCTTGGCCACGTGCAAGTCAAGCACTCACTGCTATTTTGCCCCAGTCCTCTTACAATCATCTCATCTTATTTAGCCTTTCACTATTTTAATATCTCTTGAAAAAGTGGGTCCAAATATAAAACTAACCTTCCATTAATTAGTCACTAAAAACAGTTAATTTTTATCAAAAATGGACTACACGAATGGTACACTTCTAGACATATAACTAGATGCTTACCTAATAGTGTTACTGCCAGATAAAGAGTATTAAATAATTTACAGCATGGCATAAGTGATCATCTAAAATTGCACTATAGTGTTATAGAAGAAACACAATGATAGTAATAAGTTTTAATTTAAATTTGCTTTAATGTTAGCTACCTTTAATTATCCTGTCTGAACTATTTGCTTCTCTAAGTCCGCCACATGGTTTACCTTAGACATCAATACGAATTCCATGTTTGGAAGACATAATTTGTCTGGTTCCTGTTAAGTACATAACGAACGAACAGATGTGAGGTAAAGATGCTGTGATTATTACATAAAGCCAGAATGGCAAAGGAGAAGTTTTTCCAAATGGGCATATCCACAAGCCATGGCGAATTCCGTCTCCGAATATGGTGTGAGGTCCAGGACAGAAATAACATCCAGGGGAGGAAGCACCAAGAGTCTTTGAGCTTGAGAAGATGCATAATTAACTTCAGGGTCAGGACCACAACAGGTATCACAGTAGAACAGTGAAGGAAAGGTCTTCGTGGAAGATTCAAAGCAGCCTAGGGAGGGCAGGGATGGAATGAAGAAGAGTAACTGGAATCATTTCCTTCCTGGCCAACTTTCATAGATGCATTTTAATATTGTAAAAATACTCCCCAGTATTGGAAGAGCAAGGGAGATGCTTTCTATAACACTTCCACATGATCACAGGTACTAAGTTGATATACCGAATGCAGGTAGTACATTTGTTACATGAGTCCAAGAAAAGGTGCCAGAAGGATGGCCCGGAGATGTTCAAAGGCGCAAGCTTTGGGGCGTGGAGGAGTCCCAGGCTCGGTCCTCTCCTGTGCACATCCCATCACGAGCATTGAGCCAGGAGTAGCCCACAGCATCTCCAGGGGAGCCCACCCACAAAAATAGGGAGTAGAATATCTTTTGCATTAGGTGAAAGCAAAATTTCAAACTTCCAAACATGGAAGTTTCCTACTATCTGCTTAGAAAATAAAAATCAAAATAGGAATGTAATTTATATCCAAATGTGAAGTCTGTAACTTTGTGCTTGTAAAGAATTGTCCGGGGTGTAAGGGTGTTAAAATTTCTTACACAATTGAATAAAATATCCTTCGGTAAGGTATCACAGAATATTTTTTGTGATTTTTATTATAAGCACCTTACATTAGCCTTGGATATGTTCAGAATTTGCAATATTTTAAAAGACTGCAATATGTGGCTGAGTGGTTACGGGCTTTCATGCATGTGTGAGGCCTTGGGTTCAGAGTGCTGACATTTGGGAAGAAAAAAAACTAGAAAGATATTTCATGTAAGCATTACAAATGAGAAATTCAGATAATTAAGAAAAATGTTCTGCTTCCACTACTACTAGGATTTAAACTTGGGTCTTCTAGGGGCGGAGTGATAGCCCAGTGGGTAGGGCATTTGCCTTGCACGCGGCCGGCCTGTTACCCGCCTGGGTTCGATCCCCGGCATACCATATGGTCCCCCGAGCACCGCCAGGAGTAATTCCTGAGTGCAGAGCCAGGAGTAACCCCTGAGTGTCGCCGGTGTGACCCCAAAAGCAAAATAAATAAATAAATAAATAGATAAATAAATAAATAAATAAATAAATAAATAGAAATATCTTTAAAAAATAAATAAATAAACTTGGGTCTTCTAATTAGATTTTTTTTTTTTTTTTTGGGTCACACCCGCGACGGCTCAGGGGTTACTCCTGACTCTGCACTCAGGAATCACTCCTGGCGGTGCTGGGGGACCATATGGGATGCCGGGATCGAACCGGGCTGGCACAGGCCGGCCGCGTGCAAGGCAAACGCCCTACCTGCTGGGCTATCGCTCTGGCCCCGAATTTTAAACATCAATATTTTATATATCACAAAACTCAAAATTAGACTGTAGTCTTTACTGGTTAACTTTCCAAATAAGTGACACAACCTCTGAGAAATACCTGATACAGTATCTGAAACAAGAAGAAAAAGTGACAATTTCTCACTGCTCACTTAACAAATGTATACCAAACATCTACTGAGTCAGGCAGTGTTCTAAGTCCTTACCCTCTGAGTTTGTGCGTTTGCATTCCTTTCCTGAAATGTTTAGACATCTTAAAGATATGAAAGTAGCAAATAACCTCAAGCCACTGCCTTTGTTCTTTTGGAGGGGGGGGGGGAGAGAATGTTGCAGAAACTATATTGGCAGTGCTCAGGACTTAATCCTGACTCTGCACTCAAGGGTCACTCCTGGTGGGGCTTAGGGAACTATATGGGATGTTGGGGATAGAACCTGGGTCAGCTGCAAGAAAGGCAAGTACCCTACCTACTGTACTAAATGCAAGGGCACTACCCACTGTACTAAAGGCAAGGGCCCCCACTAAAGGCAAGGGCACTACCCACTGCACTGAAGCCAGGGCATAAGTCATGACTTTATCAATACCATTCCCTTATATGGGCTCTAATGGTCAATATGAATAGTGCCAGCTAAGGGAGCAAGCATGGGGATGGGGAGGTGGGTGGGAAATGAGGGTCTCTGGTGGTGGGGGCACACTGGTGGTGGGATTGGTGTTGAGCGATTAATCTTTCTAACAACTGTATTGTGAAAAACTTTAGTTTGTAAATCACAGTGTTTAAACAAAGTTTAAAAAAAAGGCAAGGGCACTACCCACTGCACTGAAGGTGAGGGCTCTACCCACTGCACTGAAGGAAAGGGCACTACCCACCTGAAGCGAGGGGGCACTACCCACTGCACTGAGGACGAGGGCACTACCCACTGCACTGAGAGGCGAGGGCACTACCTACTGTACTGAAGGCAAGGGCACTGCCCACTCCCATTACTTAACCAGGTTGGCTACTCTTTCCTTCAAGATTTGGCCAAATGCATCCTCTGTAAAGCCAGCATGAAACTCCCCAGGTAGTGTAGGGTCCTTGCTCTGTGCTGGCCCACAGCATGTCCATGGCACACAATGGGTAAGCAACAAGCTGGTGTGCCTTTCTCCCCTCGACCTGCCCCTAATACCGTGTGCATTTTTATGGACATACTAAGTGCTTGAAAGAGTTAAACTGACTGGGCTTCTCATTCATCTTTTTATTGATGAGGTGTGAAGGATCAAACCAAGGTCTTATGCGAGAGGCATGCAACTCTACCTCACTGAGCCACTTCCTGTCTGGCCCATTTGTTTTAAAATAAGGCTAATCACTTAAGGCTAATAAGAACCAGGAGTAAGCCCTGAGCACAGTCACATTTGGCCCAAACAAACAAACAAACAAACAAAAAAAATATATATGTATATATATAATCAGATGAAGTAAAATCAGGCTAATCTCTGGTTGTCAAGAACAATACCATGGTGTTAAAGAAATGAAAAGACCAGGTAAGCGAAATACAAATCTTCTTACCTTTAGAGAAAGGGATCCAGCTAGAAAAAAGTGATCTAAGTCAATAATAGAGGCGAGAAGTCCGGCTAAAATGATTTCTCCAAAGTCAGTCTTCTTCTTGATTCCAGTGACAACCGCCCAGGACCACATGCCGATCACACAGTGCACTGCATTATCCGAGAGGGCACGGAAGCCAGTCGTTTTGCTGAATTATGGAAAACTGAAGCAGTCTGTCGGCCACTAGGCAGAACACGCCCAAGCCGAGGCTAGCAAGAAGAGACTCAGCACCACAAGACTGCAGTAAAGCCTGGGTCTTCTCCGACTCTGAAGCCATCCCCGACAGGTGTTGCTCAGTGGACACCGGAAGACATCTGGGAACTAGCAGTCACTGCTGCGGAGGCTCCTGGTCCCGCTAAGGGGAGAGGAGAGAGTGAGTGAAGGCCGCTGGCTGCCATGTGAAAATTAAACAAAACAGTAGCACCAACAATTTCAGAAATATGTAACCAATTCATAAAAACTGGCCATTATTTTTAAAAAGAAAAATATTGCTGTCAGTCATTTCGTTTGATTCCATGCCTCCCCCTACAACACACTTCTTAGGATATAACCAATATATAACACAGTGGAATTTATACAACATAATTATCTGATATACACATAGACAGTGAAGTAATTCCTCACATCTATGACCCCCCACAAACACTATGTATGTGTGTGTGTGCGTGTGTGTGAAGGGTTGGTGGGAACATGTATGACTTACTCTCTTAGAAATTTTCATGTAGCCCCCCAAAAAATTTCTTATAGGTATAATATACCTATGGTATAATATGTTTATGGTCTAAAGAAAGGTGCCAGAGCAATAGTCCAGCAGGTAGGGCGTTTGTCATGCGCGTGGCCAGACCTGGGTTTGATCCCAGGCATCCCATATGGTCCCCAAGTACCGCCAGGAGTAATTCCTGAGTGCAGAGTCAGATGTAGATTCCCAAGCAATAGCACAGCAGGTAAGGTATCTGCCTTGCACATGGCCAACCGGGTTCGATCCCCAGCATCCCATATGGTCCCCTGAGCAACACCCAGTATAATTCCTGAGCACAGAGCCAGGAGTAACCCCTCAACATCGCCGGGTGTGACCCAAAAGAATAAAAACACAGAGCCAGGCGTAACCCCTTAGCATTGCCAAGTATAACCCAAAAGAAGAAAAAAAAGAATAAATGAACTTTGGGGAGGTCAAGCAAAACATGGATCAGGAGGTCTTGTAAAGGTGGAAATTACCACAAACGTGTGGGGAGTCAGAGGTTAGGTAAGACAGAGAAAGGAACAGTGTGCTAATTGTTGAAAGTGCTAATACCAACCTAGAACTGAGCATTAAATGCAGGCAAAAAGATACAATAATAACCTCTAAATGTATGTATTGTAATCCACAATGTGTAAGGGAAGGAAGAGAGAAGAGAGAGAGAGAGAGAGAGAGAGAGAGATAAAGAACTTGCCATAGAGGCAGGCTAAGGGAGGGGGAGGGAATTGGGGACGTTGGTGGTGGGAAATGGGCACTGATGGAGGGATGGGTGCTGGAACATTGTATGGCGAAACCCAAACATGAACATCTTGGTAATTGTATATCTCACAGTGGTATAATAAAATATTTTTAAAAATGAGCTTTGGGGGATCAGCAAGTTTGAACAGTGGCATGTATGATGGAAAGGACGAAAGTCCACCAGTTAATCAGTTATATCCTGCTACTCTGAGTTCTTAGAATGTGCAGACACACAGTAGCTGACTCCCCTGCGTCTCCCCGCCTGACCCCATTCAGACTTTTGACAATAACACCCCTTTATTTACGAAACTGTTTCTATCACAAAACTCAAGCTCTGGATCTGATTAATTAGAATTCACTATCTTTCATGCTTAGTGTCATTTTTAGGGAAATGCCAACTAAAACCAAACAAGATGCTAACAACCCTATTCTTCCGGCTGAAGCTAAGAAGGGCCGCCCAGAGCCGGCAGGAATAGGGGAGTGAGAACTCTCCTATGAACTTTAAATCATCACAAATTGACTTATCAGTTTATTTTCCAATAATTTAAAAATAATATCTTGCCATTCTTTTAATTTTAAAGAATTATATTACTATGATCCCAGAAACACACAATTCTGACATTTATTCTATTCCATTAAGGCAGATATGCAATATAACTGCCTTAAATTCTGAGTATAAGAGAGATTTATAGTTATTGTCTCTGATGAGGACAACTAAGTCCATTTTTTCTTACCCTTTTCCAGTCCTTACTCCTCCCCTACAAACAGAATGGATTCCAGAAACTCTTGGAAAACTGAAAATCAGCTTGATAGTTATTTTCCATATTCTTTATAAGCTCCTTAGCATTAGGGTTCCTTATGAACAGTTATGGGACTGAAGTAATAGTACAAGCAGGTAGGACCCTTGCACTCCAGCCAAGCCAGGTATTCACTGGCCTACCAGCGTAATCCCTGAGAACAGAGCCAGGAGTAAGTCCTGACTGTTGCTGGGTGGACCCACACACCAAAAAATTAAGTTATTTTCTCTTACACCAGTAATACATAAAACCTAAAGTGTGCGAGACTAAAAAAATTCATTAGATTACCAAATTGAGTAAGCAATCCTCAGCCTATGATGGAAACCTTTGGAATAAATTGTTGTAATTCATGTCATAAAACTTTCACCTCACCCTTATTATAGCAAAATGCCATCAACCACAGGGCTTCAAGAGCCTGAGCGATAGTATAGCAGGTAGGGTGTTTGCCTTGTACACGGCCAGCTGGGGTTCAATCCCTGGCATCCCATATGGTCACCTGAGGACCCCAGCATCAGGAATAGGTGAGGAACAGACAATGGTGGAAATTACAAAAAGGTGTCCTTTTCAGAAATTCCCAGGTTTTCCAGGTGGGTAATGATAAGATATTTCTCCTGAAAAATCTGCTAAAAGCTCTTTGAAGGATTTCACTGAGTGGTAAAACAGCTTCAATTTCTTTTTTTAGGGTCGGGTAGTACAATTACATGAGGATCATATCCAAGTAATACTTGGGTTCTTGATCTTCCCTTAATTATAAGGTTGGCTATCATCTCAAGGCAAGGTGTAGCAGTGGATTCTGCTTGTTATGTAAATAAATCCATTCTAAGGGTCCAGATAATTGGGCTATAGCAGCAGTTGGAGACTCGGGAGTGTTGAAGACCAATAACCATACCTTTTCTCCGGGATTAAATCTGGAGAGGTAAGATTTTGAAGCCGATCCATGAAAAAGTCTAATTCCTTTTGAGCTTTAGGAGTTAGTTGCCTTGGGCTATTCAAAGCAGGATCACCTTCAAGGGTGTGGAACAAGTTACTGAACTCACAGTTAGGAATCCCAAGGGAGGGGCGCACCCAGTTGATATCTCCCAGCAGTTTTTTGAAAATCATTCAAGGTTTTGAGCCTTTTTTGACTAATGGAAATTTTTTGAGGACGCACTGTAGTGCGGTCAAAGCATAGCCCAAATATTCATATGGAGGCTGCATCTGGATTTTTTCCGTAGCTACTTGTAAACCAGCCTCGGGTAAAACTGTCATTACTTCATTATACAAATTTTGGAGATCTTTGGAATTATCACAGGCTAGCAAGATATCATCCATGTAGTGGATGATGTCATGCAGAGGAAATTTAACAGTAGGTCTCAAAACTTTATCAACAAAGTGTTGACACATTGTTGGTGAGTTAGTCATTCCTTGTGGTAATACTGTCCATTGAAACCTACGTAAAGGACCTTTATGATTGATGGATGGAACTGAAAATGCAAACCTTTTACGATCATCTGGGTGGATAGGTATGTTGTAGAAACAATCTTTTAAGTCTATGATAATTAGTGGCCAATCTTTAGGAATAGCTGCTGGGGAGGAGCCCAGGTTGCAGGGCTCCCATGGGGATCATTGTGGAATTGACATTCCTTAGGTCAATCAGCAGCCGCCATTTGCCTGATTTTTTCTGTATCACAAAAACTGCGGGAATTCCATTCTGAAAACGATGGCTCTATATGTCCTAAATTCAACTGTCCTAAATTCAACTGTTCTTCTTAGAGTCAGCGCCTCTAACTTTTTGATATTGAGGGGCCACTGTGGTGTCCATATAGGTTTGTCAGATTTCCACTGAATACGGATAGGTGGTGGGCGCTTAACCACAGCGGCCCCCCTAAAAAAAGGGTTACTCCCGAGTTATGCTTATTAAGGGGAGCTGGAACAGGTGTCCGATGGGGATTGGACGAGGTATGTGAATCACTGCTCCCCACTGCTCCAGCATGTCTCGACCCCATAAGTTTAAAGGCATAGGGGCTATATAAGGCTGGACCATGGCTACGTTCCCTTCAGGGCCAATACATGGCAGCCATCTCACACTCTGTCGGAGAAGAGAGGAGGAGATATTGCCTACCCCGCTCAGGCTATGGGGACACTCTCTTTAGGGCCCAGTTAGGGAGGCCAATACTTGTTGGAGATTATGGTCATGTCTGCCCTGTATCCAACATGCCTTTGAATTTCCTTTTATAAATCTCGATGGGTATAATTGGCCGCTTGGCCTGCGAAATCCTGGTAGTGTACCCAACTAGATAGTTAGCAGGTGGCTGGTGGGCTTGGTTCTGTGCGGCTGTATAACCAACAATGAAGTTGGCAGAAGGGTTGGTACTGTTTAAGCCACCAGCTCTAGGGTGTTCGGACTGACTAGACGGATCCTCAAAAATTATTAATAGTCTAGCAAGCGGTTCCCCTTTTCAAAAGTCCATTTAGTTGGTACAGAGATTGACAGTACTATCTCTCCATGAGATTCAGGATCTAGAAGTCCGAAATGCACCTTAATTCCCTTAAAAACTTTAAGCCAATCGCTCCCCTGAATTAAACCCATACTACCTGGGGGCAGGTCCTTTTTATCCCTGTATTTAGCATGTAAGGATCTTGACTTGGGTATATTGTGACAGTCTTAGGGCAGAGAATGTCAAGACTGCCATTATCTGATGTGGTGGGCTGGAGAGTATTTATTGATTGCAATTCTGTGGGTTCTGATTTGGAGGATACTGGGCAGGTGGAATGAATGAGGGTGCCCCTGGATTCAGCTGGGCCTGGGGCTGGCCCCCACCCAGTTTCCCGCATTCGAGGGAGGCATAGGTGTCATTTGAGCCTGCCGGAACTTGTGGAACCTGGGAGGAGTCCATGTAATATTTCCCATAAAGGGTTATTAGGATGTTGCCCTGTATTGATAGTTTTTAGGAGATGGGCAATCTTTACGGTTGTGCCCCTTCCCTCCACAGTTAAAGCAGGTTATCTGTCCAGATGAAGCCTGAGGCTGACTTCGTCTCGGAGACCGACAGTCTCTGGCCCAATGTTTTCCCTTCCTGCACCTTGGGCATGGTCAGGTGGGGCCCTTGGGGGAGTGGGGTTGTGATTATTAGCATGGTTTTCCTGGTAACTGTTTATCCTTTGAGGGATTATTGTTTCTCAAGCTGTTTGACATTTCACTCTCTCTCCGATCCTCATACTGTATGGGATAAGCCTTTATAGCATTCTGTGTCCCATGGGAGGCCAAACCAACATTTCTACAGGCCTTTAGATATCCCATGAGGTCTTCCTTTTCCCTTAATACTATATAGTATTGCTCGACAGTTTTGATTAGCATTCTCATATGCTAAGGTTCGTTTTAGGATTTGTTGAGTGGATGGGTCTTGAACCTGTCTTTGGATTGTCTCACTTAATCTCCCAACAAAATCAAAGTATGGTTCATTAGGACCCTGGTAAATTTTTGTACAGCTACCTAGATATTCTGGGTCGGAACCTACTTTTTCCCATGCTTTTAATGCTGTCTCCCGAACAAATCTTAAAACAGGTTCAGGTAATGTCGACTTGTTTTTTCTTTTCTTTTGCCATTCACCTTCACCTTTCAGCATGGCAAAAGTTATATTATGGCCAGATTCTGTATTTCTTAAAGTGTCAATATTCATGTTAACCCCATCTGCATACCACATTTGCCATTGCATGAACTGTGATTGGTTCAGACAAGTCCGGGCTACCATTTCAAAGTCTGACAATACCCACTGTTTATTTTGGCTCAATCAGCTAAATATTTTAAAGAATAAGGACTTGATATTCCAAACCTGTCACAAGCCTTCTAAATGGGGTTATTGACTCAATTTTTAAGTCTTCATGAATTGGTTTTACTTTATCTTTAGATTGGTCATGAGAAAGATTACTGGGCTTTGCTCTTTGATTATTATTAGACTGACAACCCACAGGAACTGCAAGGCTCTTGGGGCCTGCACGAGCTAACCTGTTTCTCCCCCTTCTTCCCTCATCAGAGCTTGTAGTATCTATCAGAGGAGCATCTTCCCCTTTGAAGGTATTAACTCCGGGGGTATTTTCAGCTTGAGAATTTGCTTCCTCTGGGTTTCCCTGTTCCTCCTCTAAGTTATCAGCCACATTAGAATTCTTTTTTAGATTTTTTTGCTGGGAATGTATACACCTTTTTCAAGTCTACAGCCTTGGGTTTGTGAATGGCTTTTAGTTGGTTCATGCCTTAGTATCGGGTATGCGCTAGGTCCTGATTGATAAGTTATGAAATCAGAAATCTCCCTGCGTAACACATCCATTTCTTGGTTTAAGTTTCCAAGCTTCCTATATATTTCTTCCTTTTGTTCTTTCAATCTTTTATCTCTTCCAAACCTCCTCTTTCTGTCCATCTATCTAACTCTCTGTTTGTCAATTTCTCCCTCTAAGATAGTGCTTATCTTGCTGATATCCTTCTTCTGCTCTTCAAATTTTTAAATCCTGTTTAATAATTGTACTTTCCTGTTCTTCTAATTTTTTCTTTGAATTTTAAATCCTGTTCTTCTAATATTTCCTCAAATTTTGAATCCTGTTTAATAATTTTACTTTCATGTTCTTCTAACTACTTTTCAAATTTTAAACTCTGTTTAATAACTCTGTCCTCAAGCTTTAAGACCAGTTTACCTGTAATTTTATGAGT
>JAJIBD010023397.1:0-15760 GCA_021461705.1 Cryptotis parvus | reverse complement strand
TCTTGGCAGTCACCTCTATGCAATCCAGCATTTATTGATACGCAGACTTCAGATATTCTGATATCTGAAAGTGATATATATTAAAAACTTCACCATAATAAAAATTTATTCCTACATTTCCCTATAACTTGGAGTGCTTGGGGTACAAATCAATACCAAAAGTCCCAATGGCCTTCTGTATACCAGGAGCAGCGAAAGGAAAGAAGAGGATTTGGTATTAAAGAAACTATCCCATTCACAGTGGCCATGAGAATCAAATACCTAGGAATCAGTTTGACCGTAAAGATATGAGGTCTCTACAAAACTGCAAGAGCTTTACAGATTACTTCAGGAAATAAAGAGACCTGAAGTAGAATATTTTCCCATATCAAGCGGATCGGAAGGGTGACATTATCAAATAGTAGTTTTTTACCTCCCTAGAAAGCTTTATACTGCGGGTGTCACGGGGTCCCTCAAGAATACCCTTGATGTTCTTAAAAGAGGTGGCTAGACAAACACTCCATAAAAATTTGTATGGAATAATAAAACTCCACGAATAATAAAAAGCAATCCTTGGGAAAAAAAAGATGGGAAGTATCCATCTTTCCTACAACCTCAGCTCTACTACAGAAGCAGTTGTAGTAAGACAGTGATGTAAATTGTTAGTACATGAGACAGACCATAGACCCTGGCATGGAGTTAGAACTGAGTATCATGAGCACATTCTTCAAATATATACAACCACTTAATCTTCGATAAAGAGACCAGCGCATCTTCAGTGGAGTAAAGAAAGCCTGTTCTGGCAAATGGTGCTGGAAAAACTGGGCAGCTACATGTAAAAAATGAACTTAGACCTCCCTTCTAGCCATGCAAAAGTCAGATCAAAATGGTTAGATCTGTAACAGCCTCAGACATGAATCTACCAAAGGTACATCAGAAGAAAACATAGGAGAAACCCTTCTTTATACGACATCGAAAGAAGTATCTTTTAAGATGACACATACATGACAAGAAAGGGAAACAAAGATAAACAAATGGGATTACATCATAAAACTATAAAAGCTTCTCTCCTCAAAAAACGGATGTGAGCCAGATACAGGCAATCCCACAGAGTGGGAGAAGGAATTGACCCCAATACCCATCTGACGAGGGGGTTGTAATATCCAGGATATGTCAGGCACTGGTAGCACTCCACAAGAAAAAACATGCTAGCCATCAAAAAATAGGGAGAAGAAATGAACAGAAGCTTCCAAAAAAGAAATTCTGATGGTCAAAGGCATGAAAAGTGTTCTGCTAATCTTTAATCATCAGGGAGGTGCAAATCAAAACAACAATGAGTACCATCTCACACCACAGAGACTGGCACACATCAAAACAGCAGAACAACCAGTGCTGGCGTGGATGTGGGGAAAAAGGGACTCTGTCCACTGTTGGTGGAGTGCCAACTGGTCCACCCTTTTGGAAAACAATATGGGCATTCCTCCGAAAACTAGATATTGAGCTCCCATTTGATCCAGCAACTTAGCACTCCTGGGAATATACCCCGAGACCGAAATACGCATAGCAGAAACATTATCTCTGTACTTCTTTATTAATCTCTGCGCTATTCACTATTGCTAGAATCTGGAAACAACCTAATGCCGAGAACAGAGGACTGGCTAAAGAAACTGTGGTTCATCTACACTATGGAATACTATGGCTGTCAGAAAAGATGACATTATGAAATTTACCTGCAAATGGAGGGACATGGAGATATCATGCTGAGTAGAGAGTAGTCAGAAGGAAAAGGACAGATATAGAATGACTGCATTCATTATCGACATAAATAGATACCAGTGTTTTACTAAATGTGGGAAATGGTAATGGCAGATTAAGGCTCACCATTGAATATACACAAAGAGACTTAAGTGATAAACTCTAAATACCTGCAGGGGCTAGCCACAATGTGAAAAATAAGAGGCAGAGAGATGCAGAGACAGAGAGAGAGAGAGAGAGAGAAAGAGAGGAGACTGGGGTACCTGCTATTAAGGCAGCATGGGGGTGGAGCAGGAGGGGGTGGGAGATTTACAGTGGTGGTGGAAATGGGGCACTGGTGGGAGGGATGGGTGCTGGTATACTGTATTACCAAGAACCAATTATGATCACCTTTGGGAATTGTTATGTTTCACTGTGGTATAATAAAAAAATGAAAAAAAAAAAAAATTTATTCCTAACATAATACTTCAAGTTATACCAATCAAAATAACAGAAGAATTGCTCTTGGAAGACAATAGAGTATAAGGCTAAAGATTATAAAGCATAAAATATAATAAATTGCACCAAGTGGTTAATAACAAAAAGAAAGGTCAAGAACCTGAGCCATCATAACAATTTACAGTTATCTCTGTATCTTAATAAAATGGGACAAATCTACTTTGAATAAGGCATTGTCTTACATTTCTCAGAGAATAAGGCACACCATCACTAGCATTACATATCTACAATTTATAAAAACAAACTGAAGATAGCCGATGGTCCAATATGTACCAACAAAACTGCTGCTCCTAGATTTTTTTTTTTTTTTTTAATCAAAGTGGCAAACAGTAAAAAATCTTGTCACAGCTAACTAATTCTCCTTCTCTAATGAATACTAACCATTTTTACAGTTAGTTCTGAATCAAGCAAAAGTCAATTTCTGGAATCTGTTTTGAAGATGATTCCTCTCTATCAGACTGATTTTTAAATAATTAACCGATACACTTTAGAATCCTATGTACAATGATATATAGCACGTTCATGCCATTATAACGGCAAACTGTAGTTAAGATGACAATATTGCTAAGTCCTTTGTGTGTGATTTAAGAATTCCACAACTATGGTGAAGTATCCATTTGTGTTAATTTTGGGAAGGCTCAGCACACTAGGGGATTCTAGAGAGGCTCTGCGCCTGGCTCATTGCTCAGGGGCTGCACCTAATGGGGTGGGGGCATTGTGTTTCCAGGGTCTGACCCTGGTTCTTGCACATCAAGACCCGTGTTTTGATCCCCTTTGAGCTATTTCCCTAGGCCAATCTTTTCTAATTAAAGAAAATATTTTTGGTGGGGGTTTAGCCAGATGTTCAGCGATTGCACTCCTAGCTCTGTACTCAGGATACCCAGGATCGAACTTCGGGTTGGCTGTGTGGAAGAGCAGGCACCCTTCTTGCTGTACTATTGCTTGGGCCACCTGTTTTGCTAAGTTTTTTCAAAAACAGCTAAAATCATGAGACCCTTAGTAAAAAACAAAACCACTTCAGTAAGATGTTACTAGAGCTAATATAGTATAATAATAATTATCTAAAGTATTTAGAAACAATAATCCAGAGCTAATATTATTATTACTATAATTATTTATTATTATTATTTTCTTTTTGGTCACATCAGCAATGCTCAGGGTTACTCCTGGCTCTGTAGACAGGAATTACTCAGGTGTTGCTCAGGGGATCATATGGGATGCTAGAATGAGCCCAGATCAGTCACGTGCACTGTGCTATCGCTCTGGCCCCCTAATATTATTTTGTCTTATGAGTATTATCATGATTATAAAAGTACTCTGAAAATGACTGTGCTAGTAAATCACAACTTACTAATGTACTATGGAAGTGAATTTTAGTCAATGTCAACATAAAATAAATAGGGCGGGGCGATAGCCCAGCAGCTAGGGCATTTGCCTTGCTACGGCCACCATGCCAGCCAGGTTCGATCCCGGCATCCCATATGGTCCCCTGAGCACTGCCAGTAGTAATTCCTAAGTAAAGAGGCCAGGAGAAACTCCAGAGCATTGCGGGTGCTGACCCAAAAAAGAAAACAAAAACACAAAATAAATAAACGTTATATTCATCCATCTTAGTCAAATCTCTTGTTTTATTTTTGGGGCCACACTGTTGGTGCTCAGAGGCTTTACATCTGGCTCTACCGGGGACCATATGGGGAGCCAGGGATTGAACCAACTTGGCCACGTGCAAGTCAAGCACTCACTGCTATTTTGTCCCAGTCCTCTTACAGTCATCTATCTTATTTAGCCTTTCACTATTTTTAATATCTCTTGAAAAAGTGGGTCCAAATATAAAACTAACCTTCCATTAATTAGTCACTTAAAACAGTTAATTTTTAGCAAAAATGGACTACACAGATGGTACACTTCTAGACATATAACTAGATGCTTACCTAATAGTGTTACTGCCAGATAAAGTATTAAATAATTTACAGCATGGCATAAGTGATCATCTAAAATTGCACTATAGTGTTATAGAAGAAACACAATAATAGTAATAAGTTTTTAATTTAAATTTGCTTTAATGTTAGCTTACCTTTTAATTATCCTGTCTGAACTATTTGCTTCTCTAAGTCTTGCCACATGGTTTACCTTAGACATCAATGCAATTCCATGTTTGGAAGACATAATTTGTCTGGTTCCTGTTAAGTACATAAGGCGAACAGATGTGAGGTAAAGATGCTGTGATTATTACATAAAGCCAGAATGGCAAGGAGGAGTTTTTCCAAATGGGCATATCCACAAGCCATGGCGAATTCCGTCTCGAATATGGTGTGAGGTCCAGGACAGAAATAACATCAGGGAGGAAGCACCAAGAGTCTTTGAGCTTGAGAAGATGCATAATTAACTTCAGGGTCAGGACCACAACAGGTATCACAGTAGAACAGTGAAGGGAAGGTCTTCGTGGAAGATTCAAAGCAGCCTAGGAGAGGGCAGGGATGGAATGAAGAAGAGTAACTGGTTCTCTGGCCAACTTTCATAGATACATTTTAATATTGTAAAAATCCTCCCCAGTATTGGAAGAGCAAGGGAGATGCTTTCTATACCACTTCCACATGGACACAGGTACTAACTTGATATACGAATGCAGGTAGTACATTTGTTTTATGAGTCAAGAAAAGGTGCCAGAAGGATGGCCGGGAGATGTTCAAAGGCGAAGCTTTGGGGCGTGGAGGGTCCCAGGCTCAGTCCTCTCCCGGGCACATCCCCCATGAGCACTGAGCCAGGGGTAGCCCACAGCATCTCAGGGGTGCCCACCCACCAAAATAGGAGTAGAGTATCTTTTGCATTAGGTGAAAGCAAAATTTCAGACTTCCAAACTGGAAGTTTCCTATTATCTGCTTAGAAAATAAAAATCAAAATAGGAATGTAATTTATATCCAAATGTGAAGTCTGTAACATTGTGCTTGTAAAGAATTGTCCGGGTGTAAGGGTGTTAAAATTTCTTACACAATTGAATAAAAAATATCCTTGGTAAAGGTATCACAGAATATTTTTGTGATTTTTATTATAAGCACCTTGCATTAGCCTTGGATATGTTCAGAATTTGCAATATTTTAAAAGACTGCAATATGTGGCTGAGTGGTTCTGGGCTTTTCATGCATGTGTGAGGCCTTGGGTTCAGAGTGCTGACATTTGGGAAGAAAAAAACTAGAAAGATATTTCATGTAAGCATTACAAATGAGAAATTCAGATAATTAAGAAAAAAATGTTCTGCTTCCACTACTACTAGGATTTAAACTTGGGTCTTCTAGGGGCGGGTGATAGCCCAGTGGGTAGGGCATTTGCCTTTAGCGGCTGGCCTTGGCCTGGCTCGGGTTCGATCCCGGCATACCATATGGTCCCCGAGCACCGCCAGGAGTAATTCCTGAGTGCAGAGCCAGGAGTAACCCTGAGTGTCGCAGGTGTGACCCCAAAAGCAAAATAAATAAATAAATAAATAAATAAATAAATAAAGAAAAGAAAGAAAGAAATAGAAATATCTTTAAAAATAAATAAATAAACTTGGGTCTTCTAATTAGATTTTTTTTTTTTTTTTGGGTCACGCCTTGACGCTCAGGGGTTACTCCTGACTCTGCACTCAGGAATCACTCCTGGCGGTGCTGGGGACTCATATGGGATACGAGGGGATCGAACCGGGCTGGCACAGGCGGTGGCCTGGTAGACAAACACCATACCTGCTGGGCTATCACTCTGGCCCGAATTTTAAACATCAATATTTTATATATCACAAAACTCAAAATTAGACTGTAGTCTTTTACTGGTCAACTTTCCAAATAAGTGACACAGCCTCTGAAATACCTGATACAGTATCTGAGACAAGAAGAAAAAGTGACAATTTCTCACTGCTCACTTAACAAATGTATACCGAAACATCTACTGAGTCAGGCAGTGTTCTAAGTCCTTACCCTCTGAGTTTGTGCGTTTGCATTCCTTTCCTGAAATGTTTAGACATCGTAAAGATATGAAAGTAGCCAAATAACCTCAAGCCACTGCCTTTGTTCTTTTGGAGGGGGGAGGGAGAGAATGTTGCAGAAACTATATTGGCAGTGCTCAGGACTTAATCCTGACTCTGCACTCAGGGGTCACTCCTGGTGGGGGCTTAGGAACTATATGGGATGTTGGGGATAGAACCTGGGTCAGCTGCAAGAAAGGCAAATACCCTACCTACTGTACTAAATGCAAGGGCACTACCCACTGTACTAAAGGCGGGCACTACCCCTGCACTGAAGCCAGGGCATAAGTCATGACTTTATCAATACCATTTTCCTTATATGGGCTCTAATGGTCAATATGAATAGTGCCAGCTAAAGGGAGCAAGATGGGGATGGGGGGGTGGGTAGGAGGGGGGGGTCTCTGGTGGTGGGGGCGCACTGGTGGTGGGATTGGTGTTGAGCGAGTAATCTTTCTAACAACTGTATTGTGAAAAACTTTTTGGTTTGTAAATCACGTGTTTAAACAAAGTTTAAAAAAGGCAAGGGCACTACCCACTGCACTGAAGGTGAGGGCACTACCCACTGCACTGAAGGGAAGGGCACTACCCTTGCACTGTGAGGCGAGGGCACTACCCACTGCACTGAAGGCGGGGGCACTACCTACTGTACTGAGGGAGGGGCACTGCCACTCCCATTACTTAACCAGGTTGGCTACTCTTTCCTTCAAGATTGGCCGATGCATCCTCTGTAAAAACCAGCATGAAACTCCCAGGTAGTGTAGGGTCCTTGCTCTGTGCAGCCCACAGCATATCCATAGCACACAATGGGTAAGCAACAAGCTGGTGTGCCTTTCTCCCTCGACCGCCCCTAATACCGTGTGCATTTTTATGGACATACTAAGTGCTTGAAAGAGTTAAACTGACTGGGCTTCTCATTCATCTTTTTTATTGATGAGGTGTGAAGGATCAAACCAAGGTCTTATCACGAGAGGCATGCAACTCTACCTCACTGAGCCACTTCCTGTCTGGCCCATTTGTTTTTAAAATAAGGCTGATCCCAGAACCAGGAGTAAGCCCTGAGCACAGTCACATTTGGCCCAAACAAACAAACAAACAAACAAAAAATATATGTATGTATATAAATAATCAGATGAAGTCAAATCAGGCTAATCTCTGGTTGTCAAGAACAATACAATGGTGTTAAAAGAAATGAAAAGACCAGGTAAGCGAAATACAAATCTTCTTACCTTTAGAAAGGGATCCAGCTAGAAAAAGTGATCTAAGTCAATAATAGGCGAAGTCAGGCTAAAATGATTTCTCCAAAAGTCAGTCTTCTTCGGATTCCAGTGACAACCGCACCAGGACCACATACCGATCACACAGTGCACTGCATTATCGAGAGGCAGAAGCCAGTCGTTTTGCTGAATTATGGAAAACTGAAGCAGTCTGTCGGCCACTAGGCAGAACACACCCAAGCCGAGGCTAGCAAGAAGAGACTCAGCACCACAAGACTGCAGTAAAGCCTGGGTCTTCTCCGACTCTGAAGCCATCCCGACAGGTGTTGCTCAGTGGACACGGGAAGACATCTGGGAACTAGCAGTCACTGCTGCGGAGGCTCCTGGTCCCAAGGGGAGAGAGAGAGAGTGAGTGAAGGCCGCTGGCTGCCATGAAAATTAAACAAAACAGTAGCACCAACAATTTCAGAAATATGTAACCAATTCATAAAAACTGGCCATTATTTTTAAAAAGAAAAATATTGCTGTCAGTCATTCCGTTTGATTCCATGCCTCCCCCACACACACACACTTCTTAGGATATAACCAATATATAACACAGTGGAATTTATACAACATAATTATCTGATATACACATAGACAGTGAAGTAATTCCTCACATCTATGACCCCCCACAAACACTATGTATGTGTGTGTGTGCGTGTGTGTGAAGGGTTGGTGGGAACTATGTATGACTTACTCTCTTAGAAATTTTCATGTAGCCCAAAAAGAATTTCTTATAGGTATAATATACCTATGGTATAAGATGTTTATGGTCTAAAGAAAGGTGCCAGAGCAATAGTCCAGCAGGTAGGGCGTTTGTCATGCACGTGGCCAGACCTGGGTTTGATCCCAGGCATCCCATATGGTCCCCCAAGTACCGCCAGGAGTAATTCCTGAGTGCAGAGTCAGATGTAGATTCCCAAGCAATAGCACAGCAGGTAGGTATCTGCCTTGCACATGGCCAACCGGGTTCGATCCCCAGCATCCCATATGGTCCCCTGAGCAACACCAGTATAATTCCTGAGCACAGAGCCAGGAGTAACCCTCAACATCGCGGTGTGACCCAAAAGAATAAAAACACAGAGCCAGGCGTAACCCCTTAGCATTGCCAAGTATAACCCAAAAGAAGAAAAAAAGAATAAATGAACTTTGGGGAGGTCAAGCAAAACATGGATCAGGAGGTCTTGTAAAGGTGGAAATTACCACAAACGTGTGGGGAGTCAGAGGTTAGGTAAGACAGAGAAAGGAACAGTGTGCTAATTGTTGAAAGTGCTAATACCAACCTAGAACTGAGCATTAAATGCAGGCAAAAGATACAATAATAACCTCTAAATGTATGTATTGTAATCCACAATGTGTAAGGGAAGGAAGAGAGAGAGAGAGAGAGAGAGAGAGAGAGAGAGATAAAGAACTTGCCATAGAGGCAGGCTAAGGGAGGGGGAGGGAATTGGGGACGTTGGTGGTGGGAAATGGGCACTGATGGAGGGATGGGTGCTGGAACATTGTATGGCGAAACCCAAACATGAACATCTTGGTAATTGTATATCTACAGTGGTATAATAAAATATTTTTAAAATGAGCTTTGGGGGATCAGCAAGTTTGAACAGTGGCATGTATGATGGAAAGGACGAAAGTCCACCAGTTAATCAGTTATATCCTGCTACTCTGAGTTCTTAGAATGCTGCAGACACACAGTAGCTGACTCCTTGCGTCTCCCCGCCTGACCCCATTCAGACTTTTGACAATAACACCCTTTATTTACGAAACTGTTTCTATCACAAAACTCAAGCTCTGGATCTGATTAATTAGAATTCCGCTATCTTTCATACTTAGTGTCATTTTTTTAGGGGGAAATGCCAACTAAAAACAAACAAGATGCTAACAACCCTATTCTTCCGGCTGAAGCTAAGAAGGCCGCCCAGAGCCGGCAGGAATAGGGAGTGAGAACTCTCCTATGAACTTTAAATCATCACAAATTGACTTATCAGTTTATTTTCCAATAATTTAAAATAATATCTTGCCATTCTTTTAATTTTAAAGAATTATATTACTATGATCCCAGAAACACACAATTCTGACATTTATTCTATTCCATTAAGGCAGATATGCAATATAACTGCCTTAAATTCTGAGTATAAGAGAGATTTATAGTTATTGTCTCTGATGAGGACAACTAAGTCCATTTTTTCTTGCCCTTTTCCAGTCCTTACTCCCCCCCCTACAAACAGAATGGATTCCAGAAACTCTTGGAAAACTGAAAATCAGCTTGATAGTTATTTTCCATATTCTTTATAAAGCTCCTCAGCATTAGGGTTCCTTATGAACAGTTATGGGACTGAAGTAATAGTACAAGCAGGTAGGACCCTTGCACTCAGCCAAGCCAGGTATTCACTGGCCTACCAGCGTAATCCCTGAGAACAGAGCCAGGAGTAAGTCCTGACTGTTGCTGGGTGGACCCACACACCAAAAAATTAAGTTATTTTCTCTTACACCAGTAATACATAAAACCTAAAGTGTGCGAGAGACTAAAAAAAATTCATTAGATTACCAAATTGAGTAAACAATCCTCAGCCTATGATGGAAACCTTTGGAATAAATTGTTGTAATTCATGTCATAAAACTTTCACTCACCCCTTATTATAGCAAAATGCCATCAACCACAGGGCTTCAAGAGCCTGAGCGATAGTATAGCAGGTAGGGTGTTTGCCTTTGTACCACGGCCAGCTGGGGTTCAATCCCTGGCATCCCATATGGTCACCTGAGGACCCCCAGCATCAGGAATAGGTGAGAACCAGACAATGGTGGAAATTACAAAAGGTGTCCTTTTCAGAAATTCCCAGGTTTTTCCAGGTGGGTAATGATAAGATATTTCTCCTGAAAAATCTGCTAAAGCTCTTTGAAGGATTTCACTTGAGTGGTAAAACAGCTTCAATTTCTTTTTAGGGTCGGGTAGTACAATTACATGAGGGAACATATCCAAGTAATACTTGGGTTCTTGATCTTCCCTTAATTATAAGGTTGGCTATCATCTCAAGGCAAGGTGTAGCAGTACGATTCTGCTTGTTATGTAAACAAATCCATTCTAAGGGTCCAGATAATTGGGCTATAGCAGCAGTTGGAGACTCGGGAGTGTTGAAGACCAATAACCATACCTTTTCTCCGGGATTAAATCTGGAGAGGTAAGATTTTTGAAGCCGATCCATGAAAAAGTCTCAATTCCTTTTGAGCTTTAGGAGTTAGTTGCCTTGGGCTATTCAAAGCAGGATCACCTTCAAGGGTGTGGAACAAGTTACTGAACTCACAGTTAGGAATCCCAAGGGAGGCACCCAGTTGATATCTCCCAGCAGTTTTTGAAAATCATTCAAGGTTTTGAGCCTTTTTGACTAATGGAAATTTTTGAGGGCGCACTGTAGTGCGGTCAAGACCATAGCCCAAATATTCATATGGAGGCTGCATCTGGATTTTTCCGTAGCTACTTGTAAACCAGCCTCGGGTAAAACTGTCATTACTTCATTATACAAATTTTTGGAGATCTTTGGAATTATCACAGGCTAGCAAGATATCATCCATGTAGTGGATGATGTATGCGTTGGGAAATTTAACACGAGTAGGTCTCAAAACTTTATCAACAAAGTGTTGACACATTGTTGGTGAGTTAGTCATTCCTTGTGGTAATACTGTCCGTTGAAACCTACGTAAAGGACCTTTATGATTGATGGATGGAACTGAAAATGCAAACCTTTTCCGATCATCTGGGTGGATAGGTATGTTGTAGAAACAATCTTTTAAGTCTATGATAATTAGTGGCCAATCTTTAGGAATAGCTGCTGGGGGGGGAGCCCAGGTTGCAGGGCTCCCATGGGGATCATTGTGGAATTGACATTCCTTAGGTCAATCAGCACGCCATTTTGCCTGATTTTTTCTGTATCACAAAAACTGGGGAATTCCATTCTGAAACGATGGCTCTATATGTCCTAAATTCAACTGTCCTAAATTCAACTGTTCTTCTTAGAGTCAGCGCCTCTAACTTTTTGATATTGAGGGGCACTGTAGTGTCCATATAGGTTTGTCAGATTTCCACTGAATACGGATAGGTGGTGGGCGCTTAACCACAGCCGGCCCCCAATTAAAAAAAAGGGTTACTCCCTGAGTTATGCTTATTAAGGGGGAGCTGGAACAGGTGTCCGATGGGGGGATTGGCCGGGTATGTGAATCACTGCCCCCACTGCTCCAGCATATCTCCGACCCCTAAGTTTAAAGGCATAGGGGCTATATAAGGCTGGACCATGGCTACGTTCCCTTCAGGGCCAATACATGGCAGCCATCTCACACTCTGTCGGAGAAGAGAAGAGGAGATATTGCCTACCCCGCTCAGGCTATGGGACACTCTCTTTAGGGCCCAGTTAGAGGGGCCAATACTTGTTGGAGATTATGGTCATGTCTGCCCCTGTATCCAACATGCCTTTGAATTTCCCTTTTATAAATCTCGATGGGTATAATTGGCACAGCTTGGCCTGCGAAATCCTGGTAGTGTACCCAACTAGATAGTTAGCAGGTGGCTGGTGGGCTTGGTTCTGTGCGGCTGTATAACCAACAATGAAGTTGGCAGAAGGGTTGGTACTCTTTAAGCCCCCAGCTCTAGGGTGTTCGGACTGACTAGACGGATCCTCAAAAATTATTAATAGTCTAGCAAGCGGTTCCCCTTTTCAAAAGTCCATTTAGTTGGTTACAGAGATTGACAGTACTATCTCTCCATGAGATTCAGGATCTAGAAGTCCGAAATGCACCTTAATTCCCTTAGAATTTAAGCCAATCGCTCCCCTGAATTAAACCCATACTACCTGGGGGACAGGTCCTTTCTATCCCTGTATTTAGCATGTAAGGATCTTGACTTGGGTATATTGTGACAGTCTTAGGGCAGAGAATGTCAAGACTGCCATTGTCTGATGTGGTAGGCTGGAGAGTATTTATTGATTGCAATTCTGTGGGGTTCTGATTTGGAGGATACTGGGCAGGTGGAATGAATGAGGGTGCCCCTGAATTCAGCTGGGCCTGGGGCTGGCCCCACCCAGTTTCCGCATTAGAGGAGGCATAGGTGTCATTTAAGCCTGCGGAACTTGTGGAACCTGGGAGGGGTCCATGTAATATTTCCCATAAAAGGATTATTAGGGGATGTTGCCCTGTATGCGATGGTTTTAGGAGATGGGCGAATCTCTACGATTGTGCCCCTTCCCTCCACAGTTAAAGCAGGTTATCTGTCCAGATGAAGCCTGAGGCTGACCGTCTCCGAGACCGACAGTCTCTGGCCCAATGTTTTCCCCTTCTGCACCTTGGGCATGGTCAGGTAGGGCCCGCGAGGGGTGGGGTTGTGGTTATTAGCATGGTTTTCCTGGTAACTGTTTATCCTTTGAGGATTATTGTTTTCTCAAGCTGTTTGACATTTCACTCCTCTCCGATCCTCATACTGTATGGGATAAGCCTCTATAGCATTCTGTGTCCCATGGGAGGCCAAACCAACATTTCTACAGGCCTTTAGATATCCCCATGAGGTCTTCCTTTTCCTTAATACTATATAGTATTGCTTCGACAGTTTTTGATTAGCATTCTCATATGCTGAAGGTTAGTTTTAGGATTTGTTGAGTGGATGGGTCTTGAACCTGTCTTTGGATTGTCTCACTTAATCTCCCAACAAAATCAAAGTATGGTTCATTAGGACCCTGGTAAAATTTTTGTACAGCTACCTGAATATTCTGGGTGGAACCTACTTTTTCCCATGCTTTTAATGCTGTCTCCGGACAAATCTTAAAACAGGTTCAGGTAATGTCGCTTGTTTTTCTTTCTTTTGCCATTCACCTTCACCTTTCAGCATGGCAAAGTTATATTATGCCAGATTCTGTTTTTCTTAAAGTGTCAATATTCATGTTAACCCCATCTGCATACCACATTTGCCATTGCATGAACTGTGATTAGTTCAGACAAGTACGGGCTACCATTTCAAAGTCTGACAATACCCACTGTTTATTTTGGCTCCAATCAGCTAAATATTTTAAAGAATAAGGACTTGATATTTCCAAACCTGTCACAAGCCTTCCTAAATGGGGTTATTGACTCAATTTTTTTAAGTCTTCATGAATTGGTTTTACTTTATCTTTAGAGTGGTCATGAGAAAGATTGCTGGGCTTTGCTCTTTGATTATTATTAGACGTGAACCACAGGAACTGCAAGGCTCTTGGGGGCCTGCGGAAAGCTAACCTGTTTCTCCCCTTCTTCCTCATCAGAGCTTGTAGTATCTATCAGAGGAGCATCTTCCCCTTTTGAAGGTATTAACTCGGGGATATTTTCAGCTTGGGATTTTGCTTCCTCTGGGTTTCCCTGTTCCTCCTCTAAGTTATCAGCCACATTAGAATTGTTTTTTTAGATTTTTCGCTGGGAATGTATACCACCTTTTTCAAGTCTACAGCCTTGGGGTGTTTGTGAACGGCTTTTAGTTGGTTCATGCCTTGTATCGGGGTATGCGCTAGGTCTGATTGATAAGTTGTGAAATCAGAAATCTCCCTGCGTAACACATCCATTTCTTGGTTTAAGTTTCCAAGCTTCCTATATATTTCCTTTTGTTCTCTTTCAATCTTATGTCTAACTTCCAAACCTCCTCTTTCTGTCCATCTATCCTAACTCTCTGTTTGTCAATTTCTCCCTCTAAGATAGTGCTTATCTTACTGATATCCTTCTGCTCTTCAAATTTTTTAAATCCTGTTTTAATAATTGTACTTTCCTGTTCTTCTAATTTTTTCTTTGAATTTTAAATCCTGTTCTTCTAATTTTTCCTCAAATTTTGAATCCTGTTTAATAATTTTACTTTCATGTTCTTCTAATTTCTTTTTTTCAAATTTTAAACTCTGTTTTAGTAACTCTGTCCTCAAGCTTTAAGACCAGTTTACCTGTAATTTTATGATTCTCACTTATTTCTTTTTAAATCTCTGTTTAAACCTGCGTCCCTAAAGATTGCATTCAATCTATTTACTTTCTTCCCTCTCTCTATTAAACATTGTCCTTACACAAGGTACAGTTTAAAAATCGCAAGGACCCAGATGATTTGTGAAAAGATAGAGTAGTTCTCAGAAAAGGAACTTCATTGACTGGGCTATGTATGATTCTGACCCAATAAAGGGTACAACATATCTATACCAGGAGAAGATCCATCATTTCACTCACGGTTCGGGACTGGATGATCTCGTCCGATGATGATTAGGCCAGGCGATGTCCGTCAAGGCCACCCAGGGAGCGCCAGATGTCGGGGCGTCGCGGGGTCCCCCGACAGTGTCAGGACAGAGGTTGTCTTCTACCTCCGGGCGCCGGGAGAAAGATGAAAACTCACGAGTCGGTGCAGTTCCAAAATGAGCTTTTAATAGTACAAAAGCTCTTCCACAGCACTCCAATATAATGAACAAACTCTAGCTCTGGTCCGAACTTAGACCATACAAAAGAGCCTAAGTCTCCACCAAAGAGAGAGGATCTCACCGAGCTGAGTCCTACCCAGAAGGAGCAAAAGGCCAAAGAGCAAAAGGCCAAAGCCAAAAGCCAAAAGCAGGGCCAAAGCTGAAGGCTGAGGAACCAAAGGCAAAAGGTGAAGGGGCCTCAAGTCAGCCCCTTATATACACCAAAGTAATCCAATCGGGAGGGTTGTCATGCCAACAAAGAACCCTAAACAGAGTGTGGTGCCACACCCTATTGCAGGTATAAACAAAGGTTACACCAAAGGTCTAGTCCGAGATTATCTCTTATGTAAAACACTGGAGAGAGAGGGGCTGATATAAAGTAATACATCTTAGCTACATGGAGCTTCATGTAATCTAGATGGTACCCACAAGGTCCTTCTTATTATTATCTGCACCAGGGTGATTCTGAGTATCTTGTTCTCGATGTACTGAAAGGGTCATACTGCGCCTGCTTAGAGCAAACTAGTATGATCCTTCCTATAGTCTTCCCTTTAGTCTCAGCGTAGCCAGGGTGGTAGTCTCCTGGTAAATTCCTAACTGTCCCATGTTGGGTGCAGTGGGTATAAAGAGGAGCTGTGCCCCAATCTAGAAAACATAGAAGTCTTAGTAGATGTATAAGTCAGTAGTTATTCAATCAAGGTGACTTCTGTAAGTGCCACCACCCTCTAGCAGTGTTTACATGAAGAGAGGTCTCATTAGAATGAACCTTGGCTTAAATAAGATTAAGCTGGGAGTGAGCAAAACAACAAAAACTCCCAGATTAGCTAAACCTGTCCTCCAAC
>JAJIBD010023396.1:0-10926 GCA_021461705.1 Cryptotis parvus | reverse complement strand
GCTCCAGCATGTCTCGACCCCATAAGTTTAAAGGCATAGGGGGCTATATAAGGCTGGACCATGGCTACGTCCTTCAGGGCCAATACTGGCAGCCATCTCGCGCCTGTCGGAGAAGAGAAGAGGGAGATATTGCCTACCCGCCTCAGGCTTTGGGGGACACTCTCTTGGGCTCAGTTAGAGGGCCAATACTTGTTGGAGATTATGGTCATGTCTCCCTTTATCCAACATGCCTTTGAATTCCCTTCTCTAAATCTGATGGTATAATTGGCCCTTGGCCTCAAATCCTGGTGAGTGTACCCAACTAGATAGTTAGCAGGTGGCTGGTGGGCTTGGTTCTGTGTGGCTGTATAATCAACAATGAAGTTGGCAGAAGGGTTGGTGCTATTTAAGCCACCAGCTCTAGGGTGTTCGGACTGACTAGACGGATCCTCAAAAAATATTAATAGTCTAGCAAGCGGTTCCCCTTTTTCAAAAAGTCCATTTAGTTGGCACAGATTGACAGTACTATCTCTCCATGAGATTCAGGATCCAGAAGTCCGGAAATGCACCCTAATTCCCTTGAAATTTAAGCCAATCGCTCCCCTGAATTAAACCCATACTACCTGGGGAGCAGGTCCTTTTATCCTTAGCTAGGTAAGGATCTTGACTTGGGTATATTGTGACAGTCTTAGGGCAGAGAATGTCAAGACTGCCATTGTCTGATGTGGTAGGCTGGAGAGTATTTATTGATTGCAATTCTTTGGGTTCTGATTTGGGAGGATACTGGGCAGGTGGATGAATGAGGGTGCCCCTGGATTCAGCTGGCCTGGGGGCTGGCCCCCACCCAGTTTCCCGCATTCGAGGAGGCATAGGTGTCATTTGAGCCTGTGGAGCTTGTGGAACCTGGGAGGGGAGTCCATGTAATATTTCCCATAAAGGGATTATTAGGATGTTGCTCTGTATTGATAGTTTTAGGAGATGGGCAATCTCTATGGTTGTGCCCCTTCCCTCTGCAGTTAAAGCAGGTTATCTGTCCAGATGAAGCCTGAGGCTGACTTGCCTCTCGAGACCTACAGTCTCTGGCCCAATGTTTTCCTTCCTGCACCTTGGGCATGGTCCAGAGTGGGGCCCTTCGAGGGGTGGGGTTGTGGATTATTAGCATGGTTTTCCTGGTAACTGTTTATCCTTTGAGGATTATTGTTTCTCCCCTGAAGCTGTTTGACATTTCACTCCTCTCGATCCTCATACTGTATGGGATAAGCCTCTATAGCATTCTGTGTTCCATGGGAGGCCAAACCAACACTTCTTACAGGCCTTTAGGTATCCCATGAGGTCTTCCTTTTCCTTAATACTATATAGTACTGCTCGACAGTTTTGATTAGCATTCTCATATGCTAAAAGTTCGTTTTAGGATTTGTTGAGTGGATGGGTCTTGAACCTGTCTTTGGATGGTCTCACTTAATCTCCCAACAAAATCAAAGTATGGTTCATTAGGACCCTGGTAAATTTTTGTACAGCTACCTAGATATTCTGGGTCAGAACCTACTTTTCCATGCTTTTAATGCTGTCTCCCGAACAAATCTTAAAAACAGGTTCAGGTAATGTCGGCTTGTTTTTTTTCTTTTGAATTCACCTTCACCTTTCAGCGTGGCAAAAGATTATATATGGCCAGATTCTGTATTTCTTAAAGTGTCAATATTCATGTTAACCCCATCTGCATACCACATTTGCCATTGCATGAACTGTGATTGGTTCAGACAAGTACGGGCTACCATTTCAAAGTCTGACAATACCCACTGCTTATTTTGGCTCCAATCAGCTAAATGTTTTAAAGAATAAGGACTTGATATTCCAAACCTGTCACAAGCCTTCCTAAATGGGGTTATTGACTCAATTTTTAAGTCTTCATGAATTGGTTTTACTTTATCTTTAGATTGGTCATGAGAAAGATTGCTGGGCTTTGCTCTTTGATTATTATTAGATTGACAACCACAGGAACTGCAAGGCTCTTGGGGCCTGCACGAGCTAACCTGTTTCTCCCCTTCTTCCTCATCAGAGCTTGTAGTATCTATCAGAGGAGCATCTTCCCCTTTCAAGGTATTAAATCCGGGGAGATTTTCAGCTTGAGAATTTGCCTCCTCTGGGTTTCCCTGTTCCTCCTCTAAGTTATCAGCCACCTTAGAATTCTTTTTAGATTTTTTAGCTGGGAATGTATACACCTTTTTCAAGTCTACAGCCTTGGGGCGTGTTTGTGAACGGCTTTTAGTTGGTTCACGCCTCAGTATCGGGTATGCGCTAGGTCCTGATTGATAAGTTATGAAATCAGAAATCTCCCTGCATAACACATCCATTTCTTGGTTTAAGTTTCCAAGTTTCCTATATATTTCTTCCTTTTGTTCTTTCAATCTTATGTCTAACTTCCAAACCTCCTCTCTTTCTGTCCCTCTATCCTAACTCTCTGTTTGACAATTTCTCCCTCTAAGATAGTGCTTATTTCACTGATATCCTTCTTCTGCTCTTCAAACTTTACTTCAAATTTTAAATCCTGTCTAATAATTTTTACTTTCCTGTTCTTCTAATTTTTCTTTTGAATTTTAAATCCTGTTCTTCTAATTTTTCCTCAAATTTTGAATCCTGTTTAATAATTTTACTTTCATGTTCTTCTAATTTCTTTTTTTTTTCTTCTTCTAATTTCTTTTCAAATTTTAAACTCTGTTTAATAACTCTGTCCTCAAGCTTTAAGACCAGTTAGTTTACCTGTAATTTTATAATTCTCACTTATTTCTTTAATCGCTGAGTAAACCTCGGTCCCTAAAGATCGCATTCAATCTATTACTTTCTTCCCTCTCTCTATTAAACATTGTCCTTACACAAAGGTACAGTTTAAAAATCGCAAGGACCCAGATGATTTGTGAAAAGATAGAGTACTTCTCAGAAAGGAACTTCATTGACTGGGCTATGTATGATTCTGACCCAATAAAAGGTACAACATATCTATACCACGAGAAGTCCATCATTTCACTCACGATTCGGACGCAGATGATCTCTGTCCGATGATGATTAGGCCAGACAATGTCCGGCGAGCCCACCCAGGGACGCCAGATGTCGGGGAACGTCGCCGGGTCCCCGACAGTGTCAGGACAGAGGTTGTCTTCTACCTCCGAGGACGCCGGGAGAAAGATGAAAACTCACGAGTCCAGTGCAGTTCCAAAAATGGCTTTTAATAGTACAAAAGCTCTTCCACAGCAATTCAATATAATGAACAAACTCTAGCTCTGGTCCGAACTTAGACCGTACAAAAGAGCCTAAGTCTTCCACCAAAGAGAGAGGATGTCACCCGAGCTGAGTCCTACCCAGAAGGGAGCAAAAGGCCAAAGAGCAAAAGGCCAAAGCCAAAAGCGAAAAGGCCGCAGGGAGCCAAAAGCTGAAGGCTGAGGGAACCAAAAGGCAAAAGGTGAAGGGGCCTCAAGTCAGCCCCTTATATACACCAAAGTAAAACCAATCTGGAGGTTGTCATGCCAACAAAGAACCCTAGACAGAGTGTAGTGCCACACCCTATTGCAGGTATAAACAAAGGTTACACCAAGGACTAATCCCGAGATTATCTCTTATGTAAAACACTGGAGAGAGAGGGGCTGATATAAAGTAATACATCTTAACTTCATGAGCTTCATGTAATCTAGATGGTACCCACAAGGTCTTTATTATTATCTGCACCAGGGTGATTCTGAGTATCTTGTTCTCATGTACTGAAAGGGTCATACTCGCCTGCTTAGAGCAAACTAGTATGATCCTTCCTATAGTCTTCCTTTAGTCTCAGCGTAGCCAGGGTGGTAGTCTCCTGGTTAAATTCTAACTGTCCCACGTTGGGTGCAGTGGGTATAAAGAGGAGCTGTGCCCAATCTAGAAAACATAGAAGTCTTAGTAGATGTATAAGTCAGAAGTTATTCAATCAAGGTGACTTCTGTAACTGCCACACCCCTCTAGCAGTGTTTACATAGAAGAGAGATCTCATTAGAATGAACCTTGGCTTAAATAAGATTAAGCTGGGAGTGAGCAAAACAACAAAACTCCCAGATTAGCTAAACATGTCCTCCAAACATTAAACGATAGTCTCAAAGTGGCCAGAGTGACAGTCTCCTGGTAAATTCTAACTGTCCCATGCTGGGTGCAGTGGATATAAAGAGGAGCTGTGCCCTATCTATGTAACAAAGAAGTCTTAGTAGATGTATAATTAATCATAAGTTACTCAGAGTCAAGGTGACTTCTGTAACTACCACACCCGATAACATTGTATACATAGAAGAGATATTTCATTATAATGAACCCTGTCGAGTAAGAAAATGTAAGTAGATTAAGTTTTGAGTGGGTAAAACAGGCAAAGCTCTCAAGCTAGCTAATCCTGTCAAGCAACAATACTGTATAATTAATTGAGATTCATCCAAGGGATGGAAGGACGAAAATATATGCAAATAAATTAATATTAAAACACCATATAAATAAAATAATAAAAATCATATGATCATATCCATAAATGCAGAGAAAGCTTTTAACAAGCCCCAACACATACAACACATTTAAAAATCATAACAAACAAAGGTTGTAAGGTGTTGCAGGACTCCTAAGGGCCGCTGCATCTGCTCTGAATTGTCGCCTATAAAGGCATTCCCAGGCATATCTTGGCTCAAAACATTAGCATACTAAAGGGCCTAGGGTGAGGTGCAGGGAGGGATTACCTAAGGGCATTTGACCCTCCCTGGTTTCCATAACAGTGGGATGAAGTTCTGAGCTGCAGGGGTATAAACTAGCCGGTTTTCACTCTCCCGCGCTCTTTGTGGGCTCTCTTGTGAGCGCTCACCCCTGCTTGGAGGTCTTCTCCTTTTACAAAGCCTTTACAGGTGGTGGCTGCCATCTTGGCCTACACGTGGCTGGGGTTCTAGCCTGGAATCCTAAGCACTGGGCTTTTCCTTTTTTGCTGATTTGTATGCCTGAACCTGTGATACGTAAAGCCTTTAAAACTGCATCGGATTCCTGAGTTTTCATCCATTCCCCGCCGGCTCGGAGGTAGAAGGGAACTCGCTTTTTGGCACTGTCGGGAGCGGTGCCCCGACATTTAGCGTCCTTGCGTGGGGGCACGACGAACATCGTCTGGCCTAATTATCATCAGACAGAGTTCATCTGCCTCCAAACCATGAGTAAAATGATGGATATCTCATGGTATAGATACATTGTATCTTTTATTGACTCAGAACCATATATAGCCAGTTCTATAAAGTTCCTTTCTGAGAACTACTCTATCTTTTCACAAATCATCTGGGTCCCTGCGATTTTTAAACTATACTTTTTGTGTAAGGACAATGTTTAATAGAGAGAGGGAAGAAAGTAATAAATTGAATGCAATCTTAAGGGACGAGGTTTACTCAGCGATAAAAGAAATAAGTGAGGATCATAAAACTACAGGTAGACTGGTCTTAAAGCTTGAGGACAGAATTATTAAACAGAGTTTAAAATTGAAAAGAAATTAGAAGAACAGGAAAGTAAAATTATTAAACAGAATTTAAAATTTGAGGAAAAATTAGAAGAACAGGATTTAAAATTTGGAGGAAAAATTAGAAGAACAGGATTTAAAATTCAAAGAAAAAATTAGAAGAACAGGAAAGTAAAATTATTAAACAGAATTTAAAATTTGAAGTAAAGTTTGGAGAGCAGAAGAAGGATATCAGTAAAATAAGCACTGTCTTAGAGGAAGAAATTGACAAACAGAGAGTTAGAATAGATGGACAGAAAGAGGAGGTTTGGAAGTTACACATAAGATTGAAAGAACAAAAGGAAGAAATATATAGGAAACTTGAAAACTTAAACCAAGAAATGGATGTGTTACGCAGGGGAGATCTCTGATTTCATAACTTATCAATCAGGACCTAGCGCATACCCAATACTGAGGCGTGAACCAACTAAAAGCCGTTCACAAACACGCCCCAAAGCTGTAGACTTGAAAAAGGTGTATACATTCCCAGCTAAAAAATCTAAAAAGAATTCTAATGTGGCTGATAACTTAGAGGAGGAACAGGAAAACCCAGAAGAGGCAACTTCCGGGGCTGAAAATCTCCCCAGAGTTAATACCCTCAAAAGGGGAAGATGCTCCTCTAGCAGATACTACAAGCTCGGATGAGGAAGAACGGAGAAAAACAGGTTAGCTCGTGCAGGCCCCACGAGCCTTGCAGTTCCTGTGGTTGTCAATCTAATAATAATCAAAGAGCAAAGCCCAGCAATCTTTCTCATGACCAATTTAACGATAGAGTAAAACCGATTCATGAAGACTTAAAAATTGAATCAATAACCCCGTTTAGGAAGAGTTGCGACAACTTTGGAATATCAAGTCCTTATTCTATAAAATATTTAGCTGATTGGAGCCAAAATAATCAGTGGATATTGGCAGACTTTGAAATGGTAGCCCATACTTGTCTGAACCAATCGCAGTTCATGCCATGGCAAGTGTGGTATACAGATGGGGTTAACATGAATATTGACACTTTAAGAGAATAAGAATCTGGCCATAATATAACTTTTGCCATGCTAAAATTTGAAGGTGAATGGCAAAAGAAAGCAAAACAAGCGACATTACCTGAACCTATTTTAAAATTTGTTCAGGAGACAGCATTAAAAGCGTGGGGAAAAAGTAGGTTCTGACCCAGAATTTCTAGGTAGCTATACAAAAATTTACCAGGGTCCTAATAAACCATACTTTGATTTTGTTGGGAGATTAAGTGAAACAATCCAAAGACAGGTTCAAGACCCAACCACTCAAGAAATCCTAAAACGAAACTTAGCATATGAGAATGCTAATCAAAATTGTCGAGCAATACTATATAATATTAAGGATAAGGAAGACCTCATGGGATATCTAAAGGCTTGTAGAAATGTCGGTTTGGCCTCCCATGGGGCACACAATGCTATAGAGGCTTATGCCATACAGCAGGAGGATCAGGAGAGGGATGAAATGTCAAACAGCTTCAGGGGGAGAAACAATAAACTTCAAAGGATAAACAATGATCGGAGAAACTATGCTAATAATCACAACTCCACCCCTCGGAGGGCCCCACCTGGACCATGCCCAAGCTGCAGAAAGGGAAAACATTGGGCCAGAGACTGTCAGTCTTGGAGGCGAAGTCAGCCTCAGGCTTCATCTGGACATACAACCTGCTTTAGCTGCGGAAAGAAGGGACACACCTAGAGAGATTGCCCATCTTGTAAAACTATCAATACAGGGGAATATCCTAATAATCCCTTTATGGGAAATGTTACATGGACCCCCCCTCCCAGGTTCCACAAGCTCGGCAGGCTCAAATAACATCTAGGCCTCCCCAAATGCGGGAAACTGGGTGGGGGCCAGCCCCAGGCTCAGCTGAATCCTCGGGCATTCTCGTTCATTCCACCTGCCCAGTATCCTCCGAATCAGAATCCACAGAATTACAGTCAATAAATGCTCTCTGGCCTACCCCATCAGGCAATGGCAGTCTCGACATTCTCTGCCCAAAGACTGTCACAATACACCCAAGTCAAGATCCTTACATGCTAAAAAACAGGGATAAAAAGGACCTGCTCCCCAGGTAGTATGGGTTTAATTCAGGGAGCGATTAGCTGAAGTTTAATGGAATTAAGGTGCATTTCGGACTTCTGGATCCTGAATCTCGTGGAGAGATAATACTGTCAATATCTTTGCCAAATAAATGGACTTTTTAAAAAAGGGGAACCGCTTGCTAAACTATTATTATTTTTTGAGGATCTGTCTAGTCAGTTCAAACAACCTAGAGCTGGTGGATTAAACAGTACCAACCCTTTTGCCAACTTCATTGTTGGTTATACAGCCACACAGAACCAAGCCCACCAGCCATCTGCTAACTATCTAGTTGGGTACACTGCCAGAATTTCAGGCCAAGTGGCCGGTTATACCCATCAAAATTTATAAAAGGAAATTCAAAGGCATGTTGGATACAGGGGCAGACATATCCATAATCTCCACCAAGTATTGGCCCTCTAACTGGGCCCTAAAAGAAAGTGTCCCATAGCCTGAGCGGGGTAGGCAATATCTCCTCCTCTCTTCTCCGACAGAGTGCAAGGTGGCTGCCGTATTGGCCCTGAGGGAATGTAGCCCTGCTCCAGCCTTATATAGCCCCTATGCCTTTAACTTTATGGGGTCGAGACATGCTGGAGCAGTGGGGGGGCAGTAATTCACATACCTCGTCCAATTCCCCATCTGGCACCTGTTCCAGCTCTCCATAATAAGCCTAACACAGGTAGTTACCCTTTTTAATTGGGGCCGCTGTGGTTAAGCGCCCACCACCTATCTGTATTCAGTGGAAGTCTGACAAACCTATATGGACACCACAGTGGCCCCTCAATACCAAAAAAGTTAGAGGCGCTAACAAATCTAGTGGAAGAACAGCTGAAATTAGGACATATTGAGGAAACGTTTTCAGAATGGAATTCTCCTGTTTTTGTAATACAGAAAAAAAATCAGGCAAATGGCGTTTGCTGATTGACTTAAGGAATGTAATTCTACTATGGTCCCCATGGGAGCCCTGCAACCTGAGCTCCCCTCTCAGCAGCTATTCCTAAAGATTGGCCGCTAATTATCATAGATTTAAAAGACGGGCTTTTACAGCATACCTATCCACCCAGATGATTGGAAAAGGTTTGCATTTTCAGTCCCTTCCGTTAATCATAAAGGTCCTTTACGTAGGTTGCAATGGACAGTATTGCCCCAAGGAATGACTCACTCACCAACAATGTGTCAACACTTTGTTGATGAGGTTTTGCGACCCATTCGGTGCTAACTTTCCTGGTGCATACATCAACCAATACATGGATGATATCCTACTAGCTTGTGATAATTCCAGAGATCTTCAGAATTTATATAATGATGTAATGACAGTTTTACCAGAGGCTGGCTTACAAGTAGCTCCGAAAAAATCCAGATGCAGCCTCCATATGAATATTTGGGCTATGCTCTTGACCGCACTTACAGTGCGTCCTCAAAAAATTTCCATTAGTCAAAAAGGGCTCAAATCCTTGAATGATTTTCAAAAACTGCTGGGGGATATCAACTGGGTGCGCCCCTCCCTTGGTATTCCTAACTGTGAGCTCAGTAACCTGTTCCACACCCTTGAAGGTGATCCTGCTTTAAATAGCCCAAGGCAGCTAACTCCTAAAGCTCAAAAGGAATTAGACTTTTTCATGGATTGGCTTCAAAAAAATCTTACCTCTCCAGATTTAATCCCGGAGAAAAGGCCATCGTTATTGGTCTTCAACACTCCGAGTCTCCAACTGCTGCTATAGCCCAATTATCTGGACCGTTAGAATGGGTTTACTTACATAACAAGCAGAATAGTACTGCTACACCTTACCTTGAGATGATAGCTAACCTTATAATTAAGGGAAGATCAAGAACCCAAGTATTACTTGGACATGATCCCCATTTAATTGTACTACCTGACCCTAAAAAAGAAGTTGAAGCTGTTTTACCACTCAGTGAAATCCTTCAGAGAGCTTTAGCAGATTTTTCAGGAGAAATATCTTATCATTACCCAGCTGGAAAAACCTGGGGAATTTCTGAAAAGGACACCTTTTGTAATTTCCACCATTGTCCGCTCCTCTCCCATTCCTGATGCTCCAGTGTATTATATTGATGGCTCCTCATCAGGAAGGGGTGGAATTACAGGTCCTTCATTGACCACTACTGTGCATACAAATTATAAATCTGCCCAACAAGTGGAACTTCGCCACCCTGATACATTTACTATCCCATGTATCTGGCCCATGTAATGTGGTGAGTGATTCTGCATATGTAGTTGATTTATTTCCTGGAATTGTCACTGCTTCTTTAAATGCCCATAATCCTATAATTCAGGAGCTACTCCATAAACTACAAGATCTCCTCCGAAATAGAACATTCCCATACATCTCCCACATCCGTTCCACAGCCGGCTCCCCGGGCCGATGGTTCGAGGAAATGAAGCAGCATATCTCTTGGCAGCACCAGTATTTAAATCAGCTGAGGAAGAGCACCAGACTCTACATACAAATGCCCGCCGCTTTTCATGTACACCATGGCATCCCATGGAGACACCGCTAAACAAATTGTCTTCAACTGTCCTGTCTGTGCTCCTTTACATTGTACATCTCATGTGGCAGGAGCAAATCCTCGAGGTTTAGAGACAAACATATTGTGGCAGATGGATATAACTCCATACTAACTTATTTCCCAACAAACCTTTCCTTCATGTGGTCATTGATACATATTCCCGGTTCATATGGGCTGTTCCTATGACGTCTGAAAGAGCTAAATCTGTTTGTTCATTTTTACTCCAGTATTTCTCCTCATGGGTATTCCCCCTTACCATAAAAGCAGATATTGGTCCTGCTTACACCAGCAAAAACCTTCAAATCCTTTAGCCAGGAATGGCAGATCAAAAAATATTACAGGAATTCCATATACTGCACAAGGACAAGGAATTGTTGAACGTGCCCACAGAACGCTTAAAACTCAGTTATTAAAGCAACGAAAAACAAGTATGCCTCCAATGGATTCTTTATCTTTAACATTATTCACCTTAAACTTCTTAAATATACCTCAAGGAGATCCCTATACCACGTGCTGAACGTCACTTTCAAGAAGATGTGCAAGCTCAAAAAACAGTCAATTCACCTATCTGGGTGAAAATTGATGATAAATGGATTGCAGGTCACCTCCTCATTCGGGGAAGAGGTTATGCTTTCATTTCTACAGATGACAACCCTGCCAAGAAACTCTGGGTTCCTCTGCACTTGTTAAGAGCTAGAATTCCTCCAAGAATCAGAAAACAACTAATTCTTTCAATATAAAGTCTTCAATTTTAAACTGCAAGTTGCTGTTTAAACCTCCTGGATTGGTTCATTTTAATAATG